>JAOYRR010000063.1:0-600000 GCA_038994665.1 Podotricha telesiphe | reverse complement strand
ATAAATAAGAAAATTACCAGCAATTTAAATTAGTAATGTACCAAAGTTTGTATTTTAAGCTGAACGCGGGCGGCGAGCATTGCAAGGCTTAATTACAGTTACTATCTAAATTAATTTTTTTTTGAGTCCTGGGACATGCCTTTGCGCAGACCGCCCGTGTGCAGGCCCTTGCGGAAACGGACGGTACTGTGGGACTCACCGGCAAGTATGCCTGATATTACCCACTAAAATTCATCGGAAACCCTCTCCACCCCGGCGAGAACGTTGCAGGAACGCTTGCGCATACTACTACAAAACCGAAATTACCTAGAACAAAAAAAAAGCTTTCTCTGTTCATTTCTCTTCATTTGTGACATAGGGTATCATTGGAATTGGTTGATATTGGTATTGGTACCGTATCTCACAAATAAAAAGCAAAGGTTGCCAAGAGGCGCGGGTTGGAATTCCACTGTGTTCAGGTTTTATACGCTTTCTAAAAATAGGTTATTGTTTATTTCCAATTACAAAATAATTAGAAAAACTTATATTGTGAAATTTTGTATTCGACACAGCACAAGTCTTTTTTATAGATAGTAGAACAAAATGCGTATTGTAAATAAAGCCTTATTTAAGTTACATACTAAATGATATTTAAAGTTTTCTTCAATAAAGAAGAGTAGGTAAGTTTAATATCACTAATTGCGTTAAGTTAAAATATTTCATTACCGCTAAGCATAAGCTAAAAATAAAAGAAATACGTTATGGTTTTATGTTATTTAAAACAAATACCTCTAATTTTTGGTTTAGTTTGAAACTTATTTTATATCTAGTATTCAAATAGAAATTAAATAAAAATACCTATAATTAGTTAGGGACGTTTATAAATGTCCCTTATGACAGTAGAATGAAATAATCTTTTAAAAAGTAAGGTATTATATATATGTAGATTATAAGGTACAGAAGAAAAAGAAACAATGTAAAAGAAAATATTTTTAATGATAAACTTTGTACAATATTTGTGTTCACTAATTAACAATAAGAAAAACACTACGGTAAGGATGTGGCATACAAATAAAAGCTTATTTAAACAAATACACAAACATACACTGGTGCATATTATGTAATATCTATTTAGATCAAAAAAAGGCAATACCTCGCTGCATCTCTGTGAGTAAAGGCTGCCTAATATACGTACATACGATATAATTCTAAAGCGCTATAGTTTAATAAGTTTTAATTACTTCAGTAATAAACTAGACAAGGAACTATAGCAAAGTTTTATAATCACATTTAAATACTAAACTGCTTTTTCGAGAATTAAAAAACGTTGTAGAGCGAGACCGAGACAGATCTCGTTCTCGCTCTCTATGGGTCTTGTCAATTAAACTTTTCGTTCAAATCGCGCCAAATTAAAATTTTTACACAGTTAAAACAATTTTTGTTGTTAGTACAAACAAAAGTTAGTTAGTAAGGTTTTAAACTAACAATTATCATTTGGTGCTGTTTTAGAAAGATATATATATATAAGTAAATGTTATTCACACACCTAGAAATATAAAAATATTGAAATCTCATATAAAAGGCAATTTTTATATGTAAATGTTGGTTTATTATCCCAGGGGCGTAAATAATACTTAATAATAAAAATATATTTTTTAATTCTAACAAAATTTATCAAATATATTAAAAAAAATATTGTTTTAAATATCAATGGCAATAACATTAGTTCTTATTATAATATTTATTCTTTGGTAGTCGCATTAAATTAGGCGTTACGAGTGGCGGAAATGTACACTTGTATATTTTACAGTTAACACCAGTTTTCTATGATAGAAACTTGACATAACACCTTAAACCTAGTAAGAACCCTGATTTATACTAGATGGTTCTTAGCTATTAACATATTTTGAATTAACTAATGCTCAAAGTTACATATGAGTTAGAACTGGTTCTTACCAGATTAACCACATTTAAACTATACTCAATCACACGAAATTAGTCAAAATGATGGTATAAGATTTTTATGGTCATGTTAGACTTTTAATTTCACTTATTCTCATGTAATTTTTAAAATGATATTCTTAGAACTAAAATCTTCCTTTGGGTGAGATGATTATTTTTATTTGCATTACTAACTTATTATTGCAAAAAAAAATTAGTTTTATGTAAGGTGCAAAGTAAGAACTAGTTTAATTTCAATTTTAAAACATATAAAATAGTAAATTCTAGTTATAACAAGTTTTAACACAGGCATTTAGTAAAATCTAGTTGTAACTAGAGAAAACGCAAGGTAGTTACTTTGATATAAAGCTACATAAAAACTATTATATTTAATCTAGAACATATACAAATTATAGAATAAACTAAACAGTATAAAACTTTGTACGTGTAAATTGACTGAAGTAGAGTTAGTTGTAATAGAATACAATCATATACTTCCGACCACTCCGCCTTAATGCGACATTAGCTGGTTCTAGAATAATATAATGATTAACTTACAGAGCGCGACTGAAGACTGAAAATAATTTGGTAAATTGGTAACTTAAAAAAATAACAACCAAATATAACACGATTCGTGAAACACCAATACTTAATCATTACGTATATTATAATTTAAATAAAATTAATTTCTCTGACTGACCTGACTAGCTTTAGTCACGTTTAATTATACATTTTAATAAAAAATATTACTTTTTAATAACAAAAATATAATTTTAATAGGTTTTTAACTAATAATAATTTAACAATAGCTCTTTTAGTCGGCTTAATACAATAGTTATACCTTATAAAATATGTGTAGGGTGAATTATTTAAATTTAAATCTATAATTAAAATCTTTTAAAAGGTAAGTTTAATCTTTTTAAATTACTAACCTACTTTTAAGTACCGCCGATAGTTTTGCTTGAATAATAGTGCTACTCTTTTAATAATTTTGTAACAAAATATTTTTATAAACCAAGCTATGTTACACATTATGGGAACATACAAAGACCATAGCGCGCTATAACTATTTAATAAGTACAGATGTATGACGTAAACAGACAATATATGAAAATTAAAAAAAAAAATATTTATTCCACTTAAAATCGATCTTATATCAAATTAAATCTTATATAAAAATCGATTATAGTCAAAATAACAAAAAATTTTATATGATATTTTTAAATAACTCCTATACTGAAAAGTTATTAACAATAAAATGTTATCTCGACATTTCAATACGGACACTACAATACAAATTCAAATAAATTATATATTTAAACTAATAATAACAAAATTTATAACACAGCATAATGATATTTGTAATTATAACACTAGAATCATAGACAAATATAGTTTTAATGACTAGTTTATTACTAGGCGAAAAGGTACATAATAAGAATATTTTTGTAACTTGACTTAATAAAATATTAATGGTAATCGGTAGAATTTTTGTATTATATACACTAAGCAAGGCTTAAAATAGGTAAAACTATCCATAAATTTATACAATTATTAATTGTGAACACATAAGAAAAAAAAGTGAAATAACAAAACGACAAAGTATATAATTTGTCATAAAATAATTTCTTAATCTTGAATACTTATATATTTATATACATGTTGAGAGACTGATAATCGATTACTCGCCTATTGAGTAAATAAAGTGTTAGAAAAGTTTTAAAGACGTTAACTACCTGGTATATTTAAAGAACAAATATTCACGTAACTGCATACTATTTCACATTTGTTGATATCAAAGTTTAAGCAAATGCGAAGTATTTCTAATACAAAAACTGTGCCTCGATAAATTAAGTTAATAAATCTTAAATAAAGGTGGGCCAAGAATTAAACTTTAAAAACGCCCTGTGCGAACACAAGACCTGTGGGGCAGAGGACCCCTGCTCCTTTATTAAAGACCAGACTTATCGACACGCAAACGTTCGGCTAAATTAGGATTGTACCGCACATCTTTACGCCATGTTTTGAAATTAGATTTATAATTACATCCATATAAGATCCAAATAGTGCAGGAATCAAACCTAATGATTTAAATTTGCGCATATCATACGCCACAATTATGTTAGGTCAGTTAACAAACAAAATTGGAGGTATTGGAGCAGTGAGAAAGCTTCAAGATTTATCTACAGTTACTATATGGACTGCAATTTTAACAAAAAAAATCATAGGCCTGTACTTTTTCGAAGATGCTTGTGGTCGTAGTGTCACTGTTAATGCTGCCGAGTACCGTGAAAATATTACGGGAGTTCTTTGCACCATAACTATTGAAATTTGTTGGCTACAGTCGTAAAACTTGGTGTCAACAAGATAAAGCCACCCATCACACATCTAATGAGCCTCTGCCGGTGGCAAAATGAATGTTTCCAAAAAAAAAAATTCTAGAAGAGGTGTTATCACATGGCCACCCAGGAGTCCAGATTTAATCCCAGTGGACTTTTTTATAGGGTTACTTAAAAGACCACGTTTGATTCAATAAACCAAAAACCACTGTCTCAATTATAAGAAAGAATCACGGAGTAATGTCTTTTGTTCTTTGAGTATAAGAAAACTTAAAACGTAATTGCTTAGAGGAATGCAAAAGGCGACAAGGTGGTTATTTAGAGGATGATTTTTAAAAAGTGAATAACATTGAAAAATCTATCTTGTAATAAATATTATTCATATACATCAAAGATTTACGTATGATTTACTTAAATTATAACAAATTCATGGCCCACGTGTATATTATCTGTCAAATTCAATCTAAAGACATCATTAGTTTTGCTATTGCTTACTTTTTTTTTATTTAGGCACTATACTTGTAAAATCGATGAAAATAAACATTAAACATTACAATCTTTGGTAAAAAAAAAACAATTATATAAATCTACTAATTAAAAAAAAACTAATATAATTTATCATTAAATAAATAAATATTTAATTTAATTTGCTGCGCCATATATCAGATGTTTTCATATTCCAGTGGACACTCACCGCCTAACCAGTCTCTGATTACAAATCTTCAAATTTCTTAATATGTAGAATTTAATGACAATTTAATGTGGCCGACCGCTCTTACCGCTACGCTGAGGGCTGTTAGGCATTGAGGGCGAGAGGTACTCCAGCTGCGATATATCGGAAGGACTCTTCTTCAAAAACTCCGATATGTGTTGGACGATCAGGTCAATGGCAACTGGAAAATAAAAAAATATTCAAATATTTTTTTTCGTAAAAATATAAAAACAACTTAATTTAAATTAGAACAGTTATAAGAATGAGAAATTTCATATAAAGCTATAGGGAGCGAGTGGCGTCGAGGTATGCAAGGCGTCTTTAATCGTGGCCGATGAGGGTTCGCATCCCAGATATGATGACAAATAAGAATAATAATCATTTTTATATTTTAGTTAACATTTATTTACATTCATTTCAAGAAAATTTATAATTTAATTTTTCAAAATATAAAGAACCCTACACATTTTCATGTGTCTAAAACAGGGATTATATACCTACACGATTTATATCAAACACAAAAAAACTGTAAAAGACATTGAAAACCGTTCAAGAGGCGCGGCTTCACTTCCTGCGGCATTCAAATTTTTATACGTTTTCTAAATGTCTTTTTCAATTTCCTAAGTGTGCGAATAACATATTAAAAAATGTTAAAAAAAAACTAAAAGACTGTGTCTGTATATTAAACATATTTACAATAATGCATCTGATTTTAAAAATGCTTGTTTACCTGTTTATCTGCTTGTATATAATAATTCTTAAAGATCAATTTCCAAAAACAAAAAAAATATGGGACACTTTTAAATATAATAAAACAAAAATAATTTGCTGACATCTTTATTATTATATAAATGTTAGCTTAAACACTGTATGCTTTATTCAGTTCAAGATAGGTACATAATTCAGTTTAAGTAGATGTAACATGCATTTGTTTTATCAGTTTGTGCTAATACTCAATAAATCATTCTATGTATATTATATATAATATTCGACCACATGTAAACTCAAAATGTTAAAGGTTTAAATTAAAAATTATAGTTTGCACCATTTGATAAAACAGTTTTATATAGTACTATACTATACAGTATTCCATGTATTATTGACCCTCTAAGAACAATACAATGGTTTTTATTATTATGTATTAGCTAATAATGGTTGTCACTTCCTTGCATATGCATTCATACATATATATATATATATATATATATATGTGTATATATATATATATATATATGATATATAGCATATATATATATATATATATATATATATATAAAAAAGTGTTCGAACTTTATCCATCAGTTCAAAGTGTTTCTAATTAACATATGTGTAAAACATGCATTTTTTTTAAAACATCAGTAGTATTTACAGACTTGATAAAAATTAACAGTCAAATAATTATGTAAAAATTTAAAATCATTGTAGATGTAGGTTAAATCACTTTAAAAGACAGGCTCAACGATATCAACATTATAAACTTTTTCAAATAATTGTACATTAGTTCATATAATTTATTGTAATTTTTTTATATTATTACAACTTACCTATTAAAATTAAACCTAAAAATACGAACGAATACAACAATATTTGAAAATTATTGATGTTACAACCCTGGCATGGTGTGAATTTGAAGTGTCTAAAATTTAAACGATCAGATCAATTCAAAACTTTGCACAATTATCAAATACCGATGACAATACACAAATTAAAGTTAAAAAAACTAATAACCACGCAATTTTTGGTTCTGTTCATTGATCTTGATATCAAAAGTTATAATTTTTACTTATTTTGTTCCGAATTAGTTATTAAAATTTTGTACAAAGCTCTCTCTGCTATTAAGAACTGTAACATTAATTTTCGTCAAACATTTAATTCATATACTAAGAATATTTTTTTTATT
The DNA here is from genome assembly GCA_038994665.1 of Podotricha telesiphe. Classification (NCBI taxonomy): domain Eukaryota; kingdom Metazoa; phylum Arthropoda; class Insecta; order Lepidoptera; family Nymphalidae; genus Podotricha; species Podotricha telesiphe. Next base: position 593,129 of record JAOYRR010000063.1, on the reverse strand, counting down.
TAATAGTATTATTAGCTGTAAAAGCGTGGTTTTTAATTTATTAAAGTTTTGTTTTGTATTTTAAGCTCTTGAGAGCTTTAATTTTTGGGGTTACATACACAGCTTTATATTTTTCTTATTTGTCAGTTATCACATATCACAATCGAGAAATGTTTATATTTTTGGTTCTAATGACTACCATTATAGTAATATTAAACATACCTTGGTTCTACAATATGCAATTTTTAAAAACTGATTACCCATGATAATTTCAGTATTATTTTTATAAATTGCAAGTGTAGATTCTTCCATTTTGGATGATGATTTAGAAGTAATTCATATTAAGACATACAACAAGAGATAAGAATAATTTATGCCATGCATTCTTGTAAAAATATTTCTACTCTACTATGAAGTATTTTTTATTTTTTACTTTTTAGTTATAATTACAATAGTGTCCTAACTACGAGTTACTATTATTTCTTGATTATATTTTAAACATTAGTTTAGTTTTTTTTTTTACATTTTCACTAATTTTTATCACATACTATTATTAACGGAATTCGGATGGAGATCGTATAAGTGTAGATTATTTTGGCTATTTTTTTTGGTAAAAACAGTAAAAATTATAGTTTTATTTAGTAATTGCATATATGTTACACAGAGTTGTTTTTAAGAGAATTATTTATTGTTCATTATAGAAAATAAAAAATCTTATTGGCTGCCCATTTAGGTTTTGGGTAAAATCATGATTCCTAAATTTATACTTTTTGAAACAAAATATTAAGAGAAAGACAGACCCAATTTAAATAAACTTTTGTGCACTCGGTTTATAAATGTTAAAATGCATGGTAGAAATTCTGGAAGATCTTTCAAAATATATAAATGCATACAAATCGTATTAAAGACAAACACTCAACCAGTGCAAATGTTTTATATTCTAAGTAGGTACTTAGGAAAGTAGTTTTATTTGTAAATACATGTGTAAAATGCTAAAATCTATTACAAAAATGTTTGGAAAGTGTAGACTTTTGCCTTATTACATATAACATACAAACTAAGAAATAATGTTATAAACCCATAAAGCTAATTCAGTATTATTTCGCTCACTCAAGCTTTGCATATAATTTGTCAAGATCAATGTTTTTATTATAATTTTTTTGTTTTAAATGATTATTTCTTAGACAAAAGACAGTAAGGATGAGTAAATGGAAAAAATAAATCGTTATATCGCATCGATATTTTTAAAAATATCGATATAACGCTTCTTTATGCTTTGCCTATCCGTAAAAGACAGTCAACTGGCTGTAGAAAGTTTCACGTAGAAAATATTATTGTTAGTAGTAATTATTTACGGGTTTTCATTTTTTATTTATAACAAAAAAAATATAAGAATATGCCGTCTCAAGCCATTTTTCATTTAAACTAAACCCAAAACCTTATTCTTTTACGGGTTTATAGTGTAGCTTCTTCTAACAATAGGCACCCTACGCTTTGTATCAGCCTTATATAATAATGGTATAGGTTGCTTTAACTGCCAAGTAATCGTAGATATATAGAAAAATGTAAAAAGAAAAAAGATTTCAAATCTGTGAGATGTAAATAATACAGTGTTACGTTACACGTTCTCATCATGGCGTTTTTCTTCATTATTGGAATTGACTTAATTCATTCCTTATATCCACAATACTTAATTCACAATAAAAAAAAAATACATAATAACAAAAGTTTAAATCTACAAGCAATATTTTACAATTTATTACACATGTGGAGTAATAAAATTATATTAATTTAAATGTTGTCTTTGTAAAAACCAGGCGATGTTATACCTTTTGTCTTTGTATTTAATTAAGGAGCTTAAAAATTTGAGACAGTTTTGTAAAATTTGTGCAAAAATTAATTTTCGTTTCAAAAATTTGCGCTAATACTTATTATTTTTACTGTACATGTGTACTAAATGTGTAATAAATAGTTGTATGGTAGGTTTTACCCAAAAGAAATTAGCTATTTTAAAAAAACATTTACGAATATAGATAAATTCACGAATACATCAGTTATATAAACAGATAGTACCAAAGTTAATGTTGCCAAATAAATTAATTTATAGAAGCACATAAAAACTACAACATTGTAATACCAAAAGCACCAACATGTTTAAGTTATTTTAATGTTTTGAGAACCCGCAGTAATACTAAATGATATTGAAAACATATTTATATGGCAACACTTCGCTTTTGTTTCAATAGAAGTTTGGAAAAAAGATTACAAGAAACGAAATTAAGGGCAACTTTTATAACTGGCTTTACAATTGCAGATTGTAAAATACTTCAGAGTATTAATTTGATATTTTCTTTTAATAATTTAAATTAATTACAACAACACTCCTGCCCAGTGTTTATTTCAAAAAATGAAGACATGGCTCGAGATGATGAAAAAAAATTTAGTTCTTTTTTTATACAAATATATATAACTATAATATTATGCTTAAATGTTAAGAGATATGATAAGACTGTTACTGTATAAATGATAACAAAGAAATAATAGAAATAAATGCTTAACAATGGTTTCATGGTCATATATTGTTTTGTCATTCTGAAAAGCCGGTTAGGTATATTTGTAATATTTTGTGATAATGTGAACTAATTTTCAATATTTTTACACTAGATATATATTATATATAGGTAATGAGAGCGGTACAGCAATGTACACGTATCTTAGGCTTTTGGTAATATAAAAAAATAAAGCAGTTGTACAAAAATACACGTATCTTAGGCTTTTGGTAATATAAAAAAATAAAGCAGCTTGCCTTAATAATTGCTAAAGACTGAATTTAGTGGAAGTACTTGTAACTTTGAAATTATATTCAATTACTTATGTAAACTTTTTACTACTTCAATAATGTCAGTGATTTAAGATAAAAATGGATCTCATTACTCGATAAAAGTTGAAAAAATTGGTTTAATTTTAACTATCAGAACTTGACCATAAAACAAACAAACTGTACATGCTAATGTTGATACAACTCAGTCCATTTTTCTGTTGATTTGTGATTACAAAAATACATATTTAGAAAACGTATACAAATTTGAACGCAGCGGGATTTGAACCCGCGCCTCTTTGGCTCGCGTTCAAGCGCGCTCTGACCGCTAAGCCAAGCGTTCTACATCCGACTGCGTCGAAATTCTTATACGCTTATTACAATTTTTATAATTGTTCACTTATTCAGCACTAAAAAGTACTGTACTGCTGTAAGCGTGTCAGTAAACTACCTGACTAATGACACATATTATACAAAGAATATTTGAAAAGTATTATATATATGTTTTTTTTTTTACCGAGTGATTCTTTAAAAAAAAGTTAATACTTACAGAATATTCTATTACAATATAAAAACTTTAAAAACACAATTTGTCACACTCTCATCACCTTAACACCGTTACACTAATTTATATTTAAAAGGAAACAAAAACTTACATCAACATAAATTATACATAACCAATGTCACCTTATATTAGAAATTAGGTCAACTTTTGAACCGCACAGTGTTTTAAGCTATCGACTCAGCGTATCTTCAGAGCTGCCTGACATTCGTCTACCATTAGTCTCTTCGACTTCCAAATGGCCGTTACATTGGACTTCTCGCTTCTTATACATAATATCCCATATATGATGCACGATTAAGTCAATAGCCACTGCAACAAGGGAAAATAGACTGTATTTATAATTAAAATAAGAAGAATCAATATTTTGAGCAGCTACTCAAGGTATAGCCGCTGCAAGAAGAATTAACACTGTGGGATCACTGTGGGTGACCCTTGAACCACACTTACGACTTAAGCTTCGCGTAGTAATTGTTAACATTCTAGAAGCTTCTTCGTTTATACAAAATATACACTTAAAAATGTTTTAAAATGTATTTTTTTACGTATTATAATATAATATATGTTTATTTGTAACAGATTTAGAGGAGGATAGGTATCACTTCATTTAAAAAGTCTTTTCCATACATCCATAGCAATATACGAAAAAAATTGTTTAGCTGAGCACTTCGGAAATAAATATTTCAATTCACTTGCATTTAGCAAGAAAGGAAAGGAGAAATTAAATTCTTTATTCACAAAAAGAAATATTTTCATTACATGAGACTCTTGTTTTAGCACAATTCTTGTAAATTATACATTTCATTTCACCTATATCCTGTATATTAGGACCTAATAAAAGATCTATACGGTCCAGGACAGCTATTTTTGAAATAACTAAATTAAGTTTTCTAATAACAAAGCTTAAACAAACTTAAGAAGACAACTCGGTAATAACATTGAGGAGACAATACTTGGGTGTGATTTTATAATAAACCTGTGATATCTCTATTCTAGGCTAAACCTGCGTAAAAAAACCAATGTGTGTATGTATAATGTAAAATTAAAACATTAAAAAAAAAAAGAAAAGCATGTAGTAATAATAAAAAAACATATATCGATGCTCTTTTGCCAACGACAACGTGACATCTCGTTAAATTAGTTTTTTTTTAATTTTGCTTTTTTATATTCGAGGCAGCAATCTTGAGCTTCGTTTCTACAGAAACACGGCTATTTTTTAATCGTTCCCTTAAAAATTACCGTAGAAGGTTAAAAAAAAAAAACCTTTTATGTAGAAGTAAAAGAACAACTACAGTAGTTTTAAATATCAAGTAATGAGGGGAAATGATTTTGAGATGTAATGTTGTCATCGCAAAGAACCCATGTGAGTAAACAAAATAACAAATATTTCTTTTCAAAACCCTTCAATAAATATTTTATATTAAAATTAATATTTATGTACACACAATAATAATAAATTAAAAGTACGCGGCATATATATATATATATATATTTATATATATATATATATATATATATATATATATATATATAAATGAGAAAATTTTACACAAAGAACACCAAAATTGTCTGCTCCGCGAGAATGATGATGACGTCAGCGAACTTCTTTGTCTGTAGAAAAGAACATAGATGTTTATTTTTTTATAATACTTGCACAAATATGTCAAATTTGAGGACATCGTGGGGAGGCGGGTAGCGTCCCACTATAAACGCGTATAGTAGCGGGTTCGATTCCCACTCGGGAGAATGATTATATTTAAATTATTTTAATTTCTTCGCCCTGGTTGGTATCTAAAACAAAGTGTGGCGTAGAGTTCCAAAACTGAATACGGAATGTCTTGATTTCGGGCGGAAAGTGGAGAACTGAGTGTCTTGACAATAGATATCAAATTATTCAACCGAACATATTTTTTTTTTATGTAAAAATAAATATAATTAAAGTATAAGTAAATAATTTAAAAATTATTAATTTATACAATTAAACTCACTGGTAAACAAAACTCTTCGAATGCTGGCTTTACAAAGTTCATGTATTGATTGAGTACCTGCTCCAAGTCTCGCCCACGCTCCATTATGTCCCGCGGTACTGTAATTTTTATTATATTTGATTATTATTTTATAATATCGCGTAACATTAGTATTATTATAATATCTCACTGTACCCAGAATGGTTGGGGGTTCGATTCTCACTTGGGACCATAGATATATGCATACCTTTTTCTTCATCTCCTCGGTCTGATCGATTAGGGCGCTGGTCGAGCGCTCTATAATAAGATATGAGAACATGGAATATTTTAACACTAGGTTTTCAATGCTCTGTTGTACATTTCAGTGAAGATAAATATATATTGTAAAATATTGCGAGAGCCTGTTCGTTTAGTGACAAGAATGCCGTGGTGGGCTGGGCAGGTGTTTGTCGTCTCCATTTATTTGTAACAAAAAATATGTTGTCCTGATATTTAAATGACTTAATATACTTAGTCTGACCACAAATACTGCTATAATTAAAAATTAACAAAATATTACTTTTGAATTTGTAATCTGTAATTTTCATATGATTGTTCATTGTTTTCTTATTTTCCCTGTAATGTTCTGTAAAATATGCTGAGATATTCCAATAAAGAGAAACTGAATCGCTGTCAATACTAATTTTTAACATCCTCCATACGCATGGTATTAGTCAAATGTTATGTACCAGACAATGTTTGTGACAGAAAAAGATATGGTCGTCCACGTAGTGTTAGTACGAAAAAGGTGATCAAACAGTAAGGGGAAGAATTCGAAGAAATCCTGTCCAAAAGCAAAAGGTTTTATCGCAGGAGATGAAGATAGCACCTAGAACCATGTCGCGCATTTTATAAGATGGCTTGGGAATTGCAGTCTATAAGAGACGCATTGGTAATTTTTTACTGATAATTTAAAAAAGAATAGGGTAGTAAAATCAAAACAACCACTTGAGCGATACGCACAAGGAAGGTGACAGAAATAATGACAGTATTTATGCTGAAATCTCTAACAAAGTTTCCCAATTATTCAACAGAGTACAACGGGGGCATTATCCGACTTCAGTGATGGTTTGGTTTAGCTATGTAGTAGTTACTGAGCCATATTTTTGTGAAAAAGGTATCAAAACATCGGCACAAGTGTATCAAGATACCATTCTTCCGAAGGTAGTTAAGCCCCTTACTTAACATAACCATGTTCACTAACCATGGATGGAATGGTTCTTTAAGCACAAATGGGCGCCGAGTCATAAAGCTAGAACCACCCAATCTTGGTTAGAAACGAATGTACCGGACTTCATCATAGCTGAAGACATCATCTAGTCCTGATCTTAATCTACTGGATTATGATTTATGGGATTATTCAGTTTTAGGGCTAGCTCTAAACGCCATGATAATTTGGAGTCCCCAAAACTCAGCCAATGGCGACTAATTCGTATAAGCTTTATGTATTTTTGATGGTTTTATATTAATGTATTAAATAAACACACTGTAATTAATAATAAATGTTACGTACAAGAAAAAAGTATTTACTTTGTAACAATATTTATGGCAGGGACCTAAGTATAGTCATTTATATATTTATTTTATTTAGAACATATAAATTTATCATTACTTTAATTATTATTTAACGTTTTATTTCATATAACAGCTTTACGCTTTTTACCGCATAGTAGGGTAGGCATAGAGAAAAACTAGACAAGAAACTCATTTCTCCGCTGGCCTAATAGATACAGCTAGAAAATATTTTTTAGAAAACGTATAAAAATTAAAACGCATCGTGACTTCCGCCTCTTGGAAAACGCGCAACCGTCCAGAAGAGCGGGTTCGAAATTTCTTAAAAGTATTAAAAATAGATACAGTTTAATAAAAGCGTGTTACGAACTATTCACTTACCTCGTCTAGCTAGTCTTGTATCCGAATCGGTATCAACAAACAGTTTCATGTGGAACAGCTCCCTGACCTCCGGGAAGTAGAACACTAGAATACCTTCGATGAGGACTACATCAGCTGGGTAGATGGTGTGAGAACGGTGGCTGTCAGGGACAAACGTTACACTATAACATTTTATTCGTATAACAGGGGCACCGCCCACTGTTCGACTCACTCGCCAATCATCGCACGCAACGATCTGAACATTTTTTTGTCAATCGACAGTATCGACTCGTAATCGACTATCGACAATCGAATCGTAAGGCTACAAACGTTTATTTATAAAGAAAAATATTTTTTTCGTCTATCGTTATTTATAAAAAAAACGTTTATTTATAATAAAATAGAAAGGCTTAAGACTAAAATGATTTAACCTTCATATAAGAATTCTTTAAAATAATGAAAGCTATTAAGTAAATAAAAAGTTTGTAACAAACGTATTAAAATTTCGGTGTAGCGCTATAAAAAACTATAGCTTATTTTGTTACAACATTTGGAGGGTTTTTGAATTTAATAATGTATGTTAAAAATTCATATTTATTATTAAAATGTTCATTTTATTGCGTAGCGAAGTTTATTACGACCGGGGTTATCTTAAAAAATCCAATGGGACCGACAAACTGCCTCAATTATACATTATTAGTGAGAAGGCTATCTTAATACTTCAATACCTTTGTTGAAAAAGCAAGATATGCTTCTTGCTATTAAGATCGATGTTAATTATTATTAAATGTAACATACCATATGTAAAAATCGAGAATAAATCAGCAAAAAGATCATACCTACTAGAGTTTGCAATGTAATCATATTCTGGGACCTCCACTTTCTTTCCGGCGAGAATATCTTTAAGAATAGCCAGTAATTTCTTATCATCAAAAGCGTCAGGATGGTCGAAATTGAACTGTCCACGTTCGGCTCTAAGTCTTTCGGAGGGTTTTAGAGTGCGGTAGAAAGAATCTTGACTGATGCACACAACCCGCCTTTCAGTCTGTTCTTTGTGTTGCTGACCCAGCTTTTCCATTATTCTTTGGCATACTGTTGACTGATTTGGAAAAAACTAATTTTAATACCATGTTAAACATTTTAGATGAAGAAATTATTAATGGCTTTCGAGTATTGAATGGATTTAAATGATTTTTTCACAAAAATTGTGATCATATTTATTATCTAATACATTGAAGACATCAACAAAGTAATGTATATTGTATGTAATTACTTTATTTAGTTTCACACTTTTTTTCATGCATTTCATGTCAGAGAAAATCTAGTGTCAAGATGCTCTGTTCTCCATTTTCCGATCGCAATCGAGACATTCAACCCTGCACATTAACTTGCCAGAGTGGAGAAATGAAAATAATTTAAGTATAATCATACCCCCTTTTGGGGGGTCAAACCCACAGTCATCGATTCATAGTCACTAACAGATGTACCAAATGTCCTGCAAACTTCATTTGTTAAGGTTTTTCTCATGCTTTCGCCCACCTGTGTTCTCACTTAAACTTTGCTTAAATTTATACTCAAGACTGGAGTACAATAGTCAAAATGCATTTTCAAACGAATTAATACTACACACAAACCTAGTGTTAAGAAACTGAATTTAAGACAGCAATATTATTAGTCTCAATAAATTCATTTAATTTTGAAATACGTTATTGTATTTTCTTAGTATATTTATAGAACATATATCTTGTGAATATGAGGTTTGTAAACAAAAATAAATGCTATATTGTTTATAAGTTTTTTGTATTTTGAATATTTAATCTCATTGTCACAATATATTTAAAATAATAGTGTTGCAATTTTAAATAAATTAAAATTAAATGTCCTACTAAATTTTAGCAGTTATTATTTTTTTAGTTAAGAAATTATAAGTTGATTAACCTCAATAAATATTCATAATCAATTTACTTTTTCATTAAGAGTATTTTATGTAGGTTAAATATCATGTTATTTATATTATCAGTAAAGTATTTTTACAGAATCATAATTGGATGTAATTAAAACTTCGTTAAGTTCCTTCTTAGTTATTATTCGTTTCAGTATTCATGAGTATGACGTTTCAGTATTCGTGACTGTAGAATAACTCTGATTGCAAACAACGGAAGTTTATTTGGTATGCACAATCGCATGCTATTCGAGGTTAGAGCACATTATCGTAAAATAATAATCGTAGTCGTCAATCGTTTTTAGAAATTAATAAAGTTAATATATAAACATAGTATCATCCCTTTAATTCTTAGTTGCGTAACATTTTTATAGTAAGAAAATCAATACAAAAATCAATAATTGTCTTATATCTTTACTAACCTTGCCACTAGCGGTACCGCCAGCGACTCCGATTAGGAACGGGGTTTTACTTTCAACCCCATTTGTGTTCACATGTTCTACTGGTTTTTCACTCATTTTTTGTGAGTAAATTAGCCTTTTGAATATTCTTACACTAAATATGCCACAACTCAAAGCAATACGACTGTTTTGAAAGATAGCTGACAGTGACATTTTAGTAATAACCTCAGTGTCGCCAGTAACATGCTGTCATATACTACGTGAAAAATTCTGATAATTTGTAAATTATAATATATGAAGTATTTTATGTAACAAACTAAGAACTAAGAAGTGTGTAATTTTCATAATGTAAAAAAATATTAAAGTTATTATCATCATCATAATATATGTAGATGGTATTTATCGCACATGTTAACATGTGCGATAAATACCATTTTGAGAGCTTGAACCCTAAAAGCAAGTGATTTTGATACTTTAAGGAAAATTATTAATTTTCACTATGCACATATTTAAGAAATGATAAAATGTTATATGCGTAAATAACATTTATATGTATTTATATGTATCACCAAATAAAACAATAAATAATAAAAATACTACTTTATTAATATATTTGATGGAATGTGAGATTTCAAATATAAAAATTAATGTTTAAAATTTCTATCTCCATGATTACTCTACATACAGAGCGAATACTGTACATACAGATAGATAATAACAACGCTCATTAAAAATAACAAGAATTTAAACTTGAAGGTTTCGGAGTTTCTTGTCAGCTACTCTAAGGGCAGCGGCCATTTCCAATTGTTTTACTCTCAGGCGAGCCCATATGAGGTAGTCTTGTAATCCTATAATTTGTGCTGCCATGAGCGCTGCACTGTCGGGATAAATGACTGTCGCACAGCCCAGGCCAGATGGTACAGAGAGAGATGACCAGATATCCTAGAATATATATTTTTTATTAATAATATATACTAAAAAAACTTAACAGGTTTATTAAAACACATTTAAAAAATATTACCTGTACGAGCTTATCGGAAGGTGGGGGGCAATTTATTACTGGGTAAGAAGTGTTGCCAGACAGAACAGGTCCTAAGCCATTGGATCTTCCAGCTACTGCAATGAAAACTAAAGCGCCATGGGTATCCTCGTATTGCTGCATAATATGAAGAGTTTCTTCTGTTGCCTTGTGAGCAGAGGTAACACGTAGATCTACATCCAAGCCGAGTGAACGTGCAGCTAAAAACATGTTATTTGCATTTTTATTATACGAGTAATTTAGCAATTTTTGGAGATTCTGTCAAAATGGTCGTAAGTAAATATTTTTCCAAATAATTCGGCACTTGATCGCAAGTATTTAATAAATGAAACTCATATTTTTTCTGCATAAAATAACTGCGTTATCATAGTGATCCTGGTGTCCAAACACCCCGATCTCCACTTTCTGCCCGAATTTGAGGCATTATGTATTGAACAGCGGACCTTAACGCCATATTTGTCTTATTGACGAAAACGTAGAAAATTAAAATAATTAAATTATGAAATATTCCTCCGAATAGAAATCGAAACTACAACCAATCAAGATTACAGTCAGTCGTTGTCATAGTGCACCACGCTCAACTTTTTTAGCTTTTCTTTAAATATAATGCAAAAACAAAACTACCTTTAGCAATTTTCTGGCAATGCTCTTGATCAGCAGGGGACCCCATAAATATGACAACTTTGTGATGAATGTTAGGCTTTAGATGGTCCAGTTGATCTTTAACCCAAGCAAAGTTGCGTTTTACAGTGTCAAGATCGGCTGCTGTTACATTAGCGAGGTTTCTGTACACCTAAAACATTTACAATAAATAAGATTGTTTAATTTTATGACCATAATATATACCAAATACATCTATATAATATTAACATACCTGTTTGTCTACCATTAATCTCTTATCGCCAGATGGCCACAACCTCCAGGAATCTGAATCAATGACATCGGCCAAAACAATGTTACCTAGAAAAAAAAGGATATATATTAACACGAAAACTAAAGTGTATTCAGTTAAAAAGAAATATATCAATTAAATTACCATCGGTGTCGACTCCGAACTCAATCTTCATATCGATCAAAGCACAATCACGGAGAGCCCAAGCCTTCTCCAAAATCTCGAAAACCAAAATCGTAACTTTTCGCATATAGTCTACTTCATCTTGACCTGAAAATATATAGAAATAAAATGTAATTTTAATGAAGTCCTTACTTTCCCTTTTTAAGTTGATTGGATAATGAGCTCAATATTACATAATATTGGAAACGTAAGGTTCAAAAATGTACCTATCAAATCGAACGCTATGGTTTCATTGATAATTCGCAGTTTTATGTGAAAAAAAATATATTTATCTTACCGATGAGAAGACCGTTAAACTTGAAGTTGGCAGAGACGATTTGTTCCTCGGACCACTGTGGATCGTGGTTAGCATCATCTTTAAAGAAGGTCTCTTGTTTTGGTGGAGTGAAGCGGAATCCTTCAGGTACTCCTGGGTTACGCTTTAAAAAGGATCCTGTTGCTAAACGTCTTGTTACCCACTCAATGGGTACCATGTCACATTTTTTTGAAATAAACGCAGTAGCTGAAGCTAATTTTACAAAGGAAGTATTGACACCTAAAAAAAAATATCAATATACTAAAACAATAATAATTCATTAATTGAATTAATCTGCGCCATTAAGACTTCTTAAAGCCAAAAACAATATGTAAATAATAATTTTAATAGATGTGTAATAAAATGAACATAAGATTTTTAGCAAAAACCTATTATTTGATAAAGTAATTAATATGTGAAATCGCACATGTCACGTGCTTAACTTGTTAACATTTTTATTATTTGCGTAATTTATATAATTCCTCCGATTTATTAAACTTAAACTAGTTACAGCCCGCAACTACGTTTTTCATAAACTATAAAACGTATAATCTAGTTTTTTTTCGTTCTCGTGAGAATTTTGATAATCCTTGCTGAATTTTAACCCTAAATTCTCCAAGAAACCAGAAATCTCTCCAAAGTTTCAGCTTTTTATATCCAATAGTTTAGGCTGTGTCTTGTCTTTCAATCGCTCAGTAAAGCAAAAATTTATAAAAATAAAATTTAATTTTAACCAATTCTTGCTTTATATATTTTAATCAAAAGGTCAGCATCTCCCGTAATCAAAGTGACCAGAGTCCATTTGACACTAAGATTTCGTATCTATAATAACAATATGATTTCATATTTTGCAATTTCATAATAGGTAGGTAGTTTACATATAAATAATTATCAAGAGTTATTTATTATCAACTGAGGTTATGAAGGTCAACACAATATTTTAAACATTATATTTATAAAAGCGTAAAACTTTTATAAGTTTAATAAACAACAATTTCTTACTATAATATAATAACATATGCATGTCGAAAAATCCATCTAAGCTGTTAGTTTGAGTATATACCAATACTATAAAAAATATTCTCGGATCACGCAACCTATTAAGCCTTTATAGTTAACAAAAATTAATACATATATTTACTTTAGGTAACAAGAAGTTGCAATTATTAAAAAAAATATATTCATAACACAAAATTTAATGTCTCCTGAACATTCAATTGCGCTATATCATCTAATAAAATTTTATAACAGCACTGTTCATTAAATACAAATTTAAAAAAAATCTTGTAATAATAATATAAAAAAGTAGATAAATATTAGAATATTTAAAGTACAAATATTTGATATCGACATAACGTTATGAAACCTTTTCTTTCCTTAACTTATTTCATGATAGTGTTACGGCTTTTATCTTAAAATGCTTTTAATTCTTAATTAATAGAAAATACATATTCTTATAATATATTTTACAAATTTTAGAGCATTAAATTATTTAACATACTATAGTTACTAGTATGTCACTCTATCTCAAATAGACGGAGACAGGCCTATATAATATGTCAAGTATTATATGGGCCTGTAATGAAAATGTATACGGAGAATACATTTTCTCTATCACCATTCTTATTAAAATGTGTCTTTAGAACGCCTCAACATTATTAAGCAATCAAGAAACATACCAGCAGCTTTAAGGATCTCGAAGACTTTAGCGTTTGTCTGGTTAGATATGGCGGCCTTGCCTTCCATGTCGTGTGCTTTGACGCCATCGCCAGCAGTTATTCTGTCCTTGTTCAATAGAAGACAGTTTCCGGGATGGTCTGGTAAATCGAATACTTGCTTGGTTTTACCCTCGATGAGGAGGTTACCAAGTTTATAGCCGCCAACTATGAAAGTGAATAAAAATATATAAAATTTATTTAAGAGTTATGAATGAAGAGTTATGAATATAATTTTCATAACTCTTAAATAAATTTTATTTAAGAGTAATAAAATTTATTTAAGAGTTATGAAAATTATATTCTAAATATTTTTTTTTAGATATAAAATTATGATTACAATTAAAATGAAAAAGTGAAAAAAAAATTAAAGACAGTTTAAATATTTGTTAAAGGAAAACCTATTTCTATTTTATAACAATATATTCAACATTGAATTCAAAAAGCAATATACAAAGTCTATGGTTTATCATTTAAGACCAAGGTCTAAAATTATCATCGCCAAACAAAAAATAGTCTATACAATTAAGGACTAACCAAAAAGGATCAATCATTATTTTAATTTAAGGCCATAAACAAATATTTAGAGTGCGCAGATTATGAAAAGCCGGTAGTAAACCGCCCAAGTTAAAAACATGTAACTTGTAACTAATACTTAAACAGAGAGTGCCGTTGAAATTGTGCAGGGTTATACAATATAACAAACTTACCTTCTTTTGGGTACGACATTTTCACGAAATTATGAATTATTTTATTTTAAACGGGTTGCTGGGACAGTGGGTGTGACGCGTCAGGTTCGGTGTGCTGTGGGTGCCCTTTATAAAGTATAGTTCAGCATCAGAAACGACCACGTGCTCTACTACGTACTTGTTTGACGGCTAAGCTTCTTTTGATAACAACATGTTAGTCGTATATTGTGTGATTTTGATACTTGAATATTAGATTGTTATTTAACATCTATTTGAATTGTAAATCAAACTTAGTCTCATAAACTGTACATTAATTTATTAAAATTTATAATAGTTATAGATCACTCTGTTGTGTAAATAGTATGGTTCGTTTAATATATATTTATTATGACGACATGTTCTAAATAAAATTATAGTTGACTAACAGCATGTTACTTTTGAAAATTGAAAATTTTTACTTCATTCAAATTTAGGAACTAGATAATTTATAAACATTTATTGAAAGAATATTTAGGAAAATTGTACTGGTTAATGTATCCACACGTCTGTAAGACTAACCTTTTATGTTTATTATTCGCAAACTAATAATAAAATATTTTGATACTTGTATGATGATTGTACCATTTTATTTATTACTTATTATTCTAAACCAAAATATTGTAAATTGTGATTTTTATATAATGATTATTAATTAAAATATGTAATTAATAATTGGTTCAGAATTATTTATACATGAATAAAATAAATCATAAGGTCGTGAAGTTTTAGTTGCAGTACATCTGTAGCTGTTTCAGTCACTCAAGGCGCTAGCTCAGTCGCACGCGCAAGTTGCTTTCGATTCAAATTCAAATTATGTATATACATTCAATTATTTCTTGATACTTGTTGCTCTGATACGCTCCCTCCGTATCGTTGTTGTTTTTATAAACTTACAAGTTCCCTGTTATATTTGTGCGCAATCTAATCTTCCTATCTAAGGTAAGTTGCATGGTATTTTTGGTTCAAAAGTCAAAAAATAAATAAAAACCAATCAGCTGATTTAAGGTTAGGGCAAAAGGTAAATAAAATTATTACGTGACGAAATTGGATACCTCATATTTCATAAATATAAGTTTTGCAATAAGTAAATTTTGTAACTGTTGCGGTTATATTTCATTAACTCACTGTAAAGTCCACATGGTCTTATTTCTGCGCAGAATTGTCAATTAATTATTGAGTTGTATCTCGTAATATGGATTTTTGTACTAATATTTATACATTTGTAAATGTTTCTTTTATTCATTTGGATGTTAATTTAATTCATTGTTTGTTTATATAATAATTTGGTATAGCCTCTTTAATAACTAAATTCAACATGTAATATTTTGAATGAACTCATTTTAATAATAAATACTTTTAAATATAATCTAACGAAATAAGGAAGCCTTTAAACTAAAAAGAAAACCTTATATATGACTGGTATTTTGTTTTTATAATACCTGAAAGTATTATTATATTCTATTAAATATGTTTAAGCCTTTTAATAAAATAAATAAAAAACGAATCAGTTAAATTTCTGTGTAATGTTACTTCAAAATTGAAAAAATAATAAATTATTAAAAATTTAAATGATATATTTTACATGTATCTGAATTTTTTTTAGTAAATGAAGTATGTGTGAAATATAAACATTGATTTTTTTTTTATTTCTTGAAGTTTGTTAAAAAAACATGGCACATTTACTAGCATTTATAATAACTTAAAAAGGATTTCCTTCCACACAGTGACTTCAATATAATACACAATATATATGTGCCAGTTAGTTGTTTATTAAAAGATATTATTTATTTTATATTTGTTCTTTATATGTTGTTTAAAATTCTAGATAAGACAAAGTTGACCAATTGATTGTCTTAGATACAAACTTTTATAATTTACTTATTTAATCACCATTGTAAAATAAGTATATTTTAGCAGTCACCATTACAACTTTTCTTGTTTTGACTACACACTTATATGTCTATTAGACCTAATCAGCATTTCTAAAGACTTTTACTAAATTTTACTTTATCAAAATATGTTAAAGATATTTTTCATGAACAGTAAATATTTATACTATCTCTAATTATATTAGTCATTCTTGTACTATGTGGTAATCAAATATTAAATACCGTTGAATCACAGTTGAAATTCTAAAGTAATATATAAAGTCCCTTTGTAGAAATATATTAAGAAAACAAAGAGGGTTAGGTTAGGCTTAGATACATTTCAATTATAAATATTAATTATTGTAAAGTGAAAAATTTTGAAGATGAAGACTTTGATAAAAAAACTGATAAATTAGAAAAATAATGTATCGTATTTAGTCTGATTGCATTATTATAGAATTTCGACATTTTCATTTCAATAATGAACAGATAAATAAAGTATTAAAAATTTCGTCCACATATTATTTTTATATACTCTTATAAGCACATTTTTCATATGAGGCACCTACACAGACTGTACTGAGAAAGCTTAATTATTACTATAAATAGCTTAGCTCTTTACTCTCAATCCACATAGTTAATCTGGTTGGCTGATGAATTTCTATGCCGCACTTTGACAATAAAAAAAAAACAAATACATATATGAACTCATTATATTATTATGTGAAGTTAAAACTGTAGACTATTAAATATACGATTGAGGAGGATAAGTTTAAACATACATAAAATTTATACGAAAATGAAGTGCAGAACAGAAGAAAAAGCCCCTATATTTTTATATTAATAATGTATTAGAAATACATAAAATTAATAAAATAAATGGGTGATTGACTTGCGCATTTGTATAGTGACGTTGCTAGGGCAACCAGTATTTTTACACATCAACGGAACGGGGGTATTACATTACTATTTGAAAATATATGAATTTCCTCATAAGAAAATATTGATAGTAGTATATTTTAAGTCCAAATTATCCAAAATACTAACAAATTATTTTAAAATGCTTATTAAGTAAAGAAGTCAATATTTCTGTTCAATAAGACATGATGTAATAGATGTCAGAGAAAAGTAATATTCGTGCCACTATGCGCGTAAACAGATACAATATCAATAATGACTTGGGCGAATATGTTATTGGCCCATTTCGTGTGGCTTGTAGTTAATAGGTACTTATAAATTACAGATAATCTATTAAATTTTGTGGAGGTCGCTCTTGTTTTGTGTGTGATTTTGTTTCTTTACCTCATTTCTATGTAAATAGTAAAAGTTACAAATACTTGTGTAACTTTAACCGACGAAAACAACGGAAGAGGTTCTCAATTCGATTATTCAATTCCTTTATATTTTTTTCGTCTTCCAGAGTACGCCAATTTTGATAATAAAAAAAATTAATAGATAGGATATAGTACTCC
Organism: Podotricha telesiphe; assembly: GCA_038994665.1. Lineage (NCBI taxonomy): Eukaryota > Metazoa > Arthropoda > Insecta > Lepidoptera > Nymphalidae > Podotricha > Podotricha telesiphe. Next base: position 575,357 of record JAOYRR010000063.1, on the reverse strand, counting down.
GAAGTTAGTCCAATAAAAGTATTGAACAAAAATTTTAAGTCTAAACTGATTTCACTGAGTTATCGCCGGTATATTTTTTTTTGTTAAAAAGCTATTATTGTGTTAAAAAGCGTATCGTATCCAAATGATCAATCGTATCGTAATCGTGAGATCGTAGCCGGAAAATAAAATAGCCACTGAGTCCTTCACTTAATATCTCTCCAAATCAGATTTGAGCCACCATTATATCTCTCATACCAGTACCCACTAGCCGCTGCCATAGTTTTAGGATATAATATTTCTTGAGACATATCAAAGAATTTCTTTTAAATTTCCTTCACTATAGATAAAATTTTACAATATGAATATTTTATTGTTAATTTCGCATTCATGCAATTTACTCTTTTGCGGAGTAGCGTAGCTTTAAGTTACTCCATATTAAACTTCGCAATTAATATTGCGTAGCCAACTTCAACAGAAACGACCTTCCAATTGATTTTCAATTGAAGTTACGAAAGAAACGTCAACTTTGCGATAGCATTATACAAATACTAGCGACCCGTTCACGGTTTCGCCCACGTGAACTATAGCTGTGTTTCGGCATTTTCTTAAAACAATAATATTCCTGGAAAAAGAAAAAAATAATAGAAAAGAAGTAGCCTACATTCATCCGTAGACCTGCAACTATCCTTATATAAAAATTCATCTCAATCGGTTCAGCCGTTTGGCAGTGATGACGTCAGACAGAGAGTTACTTTCGCATTTATAATATTTAGGTTGGTAAGATTAAGTATGGACGTTACATGTAGTATATTTTTTAAATACTTATTTTAAAATAAAATAGATATTTTTATATAATTAATAATTTTAAGATATTATATACTTAATATTAGAGTCAGCTAGTCTAGACTAGTCTTCTTAAACACGTACTTAGTGTTTGTTTAAATTACTCAAAGTATATTGTATTAATCTTATTTACGCAGCGTAAATTGGCTTAAAATTTGTTTTGTCTAATCTTTTATATTTTTTTAATCTTTTATAGAGTTAAAGCAATGGTATAATTGTTAAAATGGTAAAAGCTTAATAAACTATATATCTTAGCACCATACGGATTTTAACCTATAACTGCTGTAGTATCAGATTGTTACACGAACCAGTCACTTAACGTTATTGATAAATATTTTAAGTCAACATGACCTCGTTATAGTTATCGTATAGAAAATTTCCTTTCATCTGTCTATTATTAGATAATAATTAAATTATTACAATTTGTTATAAAATCTAGATTGCTACAGAAAATATGTCTATACCAAGCATATTTAGGCGGGTTTATACTTGTGACTGTAACCAATGGACGTCATCGACAGAATATTTTAAAAAGAAGAAAACTGGGTTCTAAAGTTTATAAAATGCGATGTTAGGTTATATAAAATTACATGATGTGAAAAAAAAAGATTTCTGAACCAGAATAATCTTTGGGTAGCAGAAATTTGTAAAAATCTCTCTACAGAGATGCTAACAACAAATATAAGTTGTAATAAGCGTATAAGAACTTCAACGTAGCTGGATGTAGAACGCATGGCTTAGCGGTCAGAGCGCTTGAATGGTTTTCAAGAGGCGCGGGTTCGAATCTTGCTGCGTAAAATTTTTTATACGTTTTCTAAATATGTATTTTTAAACAATAGATGTTTTAAGGTAATGAGAATATAAATAGTATATTTTTAAAATAAATGTGAAGCATAGAAATCGGACTGTATTATGATAAAACGAAAAAGGTATGCGATCACTACAGCGATTGACACCTAGGTAGGTGATAGGTCTGGAAATATGAATAATTAGAGTTTATTAAATTTGAACTTATATAATTTGGCACTATTTTTAGTATTTTGACAGGTGTCAGTTTGAAGTCAAGTCAAATTTGATATTGACAATAAGTATGCAATATTAGCGATAAGGAACTCTTAAAATATTAAAAAAATATATATAGAGACCTGTAGGTCAGAACTTGAAAATATATAAAACATTATTAGAACACAATATTTATGTTATAAGTATGGAATAATATTTACGTGTACATATTGTTATGCAAAATCTAGTCTTTATCGGCCATTTGTTTATAGAGGCTGTTGTGGAAAGATACTCGTAATGTCATATGATAAACTGACCCCCTGCGGCTCAGCACTACTTGCGATGACGACATATCAGTAAGAATTGCGAGCTATTTACAAACTTGGATATCAATTCCGATCACTCTATTATTTCAAATTTCGTCATGTTTGTGTAAAGTAGGGTGTAAGTTCATAATAACATACTGCGCGTTGTTGTCGCGACTTTTGCTTAGACTATATTATTTTTAGCAATTCTTACAATTTGTGCTAAATATAAACTTTTGCAATCATTGCTTATGTGTTTATTTATTAGTTTACGTAATTTAAAAAACAGTAATTGTTAATTCTTAGGCCAACTCGACACTAGTTTGATTAGTTACCAATAGTGGTAAACGTGAACCATTTTCTACTGTTCCTTCATTAAAAATGAAAGGTCTTTACTTTAAAAAAAACCAATTAAATATAGGGTTTATTATAGGGAAGAGATCTATTAATATACATTTTGCAATAACAGTGTGGTCAGTATTTTTTTTTTTACATCAGTCTTTTTCTGAATTCGAGACATTACGTGTTAAGTGGTGGAACTCAACACCGCGCTTATGTCTCACTAGAACAGAGAAATGAAAAAAATATCTGGGAATCGAACCCACAACCATTTACAGTAGGATATAAAGCTGCGTCACGATGGCCTCATCGTCATTAAATTATATTATGTGATTATATAATTACGTGAAGGAAACAATTTAAAATCTGTTATTACAAAAATTATACGGAGTAGTATGAAGATTGTCATCGTTAAAGTTTATAAGGAAAGTATATATATTTTCATATTTTATTTGTCTGAGAACATATCCAGTGTTATGCTAAAAACAGACAGACATACGATAGGGACGAGAATTAATGATAAGCCTGTAACACCAAGTTATCGCCTCCAAAAAGTAAATATGTCATTTATGGGTTTGTGTATACGCATATATAATAAGATTCCACAACCTATGTTAGATTTGCAACTCCAGAAATTTAAAGCCGCTATAAAGACAATATTAATAAGTAAAGCTTATTACTCTGTAGAAGAATATTTAAAAGATAAAAATGTGAGGAAGTAATAAGATTTGAGTTTGGTGCAGGTAAGGCTAGGTGCAGCTACCACTGTATTAAATTATAAAATTGTAACTTTAATATTTGAAAAGAGCAACTGTTGAGTTTCTCGCCGGCTCTTCTCAGCAGAACTGCTGGTAGCTTTATGTTCCTTCGACGATTCAAAAACGCTTGCAAAAGTCTATTTGAATAACGTATATTTTTAATTTGAATTTGAAAAATGAAGTGCATATTTCCAATAATATATAAAATTAATAAAATAAATATTACCTACATGCACGAAACCCATATTTAAAGTATATATGTGTTGTTGCTGTTGCCATGGCAACGCCTACTTTGCTAGTACTAGTAACTCATAAATAAGTAAAAAGTTATTTTAAATGATAAACGATTTAAAAATAGATAAATGACGGCGACTTCAACCTATCCTGGCCTTTTTTAGTCGACCCATGTCTAAATATGACCTCACTAATGACGTTTAATTTAGACTACGACTTGTAACCCAGTTTAGTTTCTTCCTTGATTAGCTTTGTCGTAACAAAATAAGAAATGTTATGTTAGCTTATCATTTATTATTAAATTCGGTATACGTATATATGTCAAATATAATTGCGCGTTTATATCAACACTTGATTAGTTGCGTTTGTCTATTGACAGGTTTTAATTGCTCTGCTTAAATAAAGTGAAACAGTTTTTTTTATTATTATCTATACTCGTTTTTAAGTCATTTTAATCGACTTTGGCCGTGTAAGTTTATTTTACTTGTTGATTAGAAGAATCGATTAGTTAACGATTTGTATACGAAGTGTAAGCAAACATTTGAATTTGATACGTGTTAATACTGACCTTATTGATTTTTAATATATTTTATTGAAATATTATCATATTACATATATATATATATATATATTCACTTATTTGTTTTAACATTATTACTCATTCATATATTACTTCAAATTAAAGAATCCGAAAAGAAAAACTGACTTATTTGACGTCCGTTTCTTCATTTATAGCTGTAACAAAACTATAACAATTTCTCGTTCACTATATAATTTTTATTGTATTTTTATTTGAAATAATTTCATTAATATTTTCTTTACAGATAAAGCATGGAGGGTCCCGCTGGACCGTCACCATGTTACGTAGAACAAACGACGGAGCCTATGAACAGACTCAGTATGGACAGTAATTGCCAATGTGAAAAAACACAAAGTGAAGTCAAAATAAAGAGTAAGAGATATGGCAGGGGCGCTGTTTCATCAGGTGTGCATCATTTATATGTGTTTTTTTAAATTTTGTTAAATATGAAAAAACTTCTTAGTATTACATGGATACCCCGTGGCAATAACGTTGCAGGGAAGGACAATTCAAAGCAGTACTAGGGACTTTCGACTTAAGTGTAAAAGGGTCCGCTAGACACCTAATGGCCAGGAGATTGTCCGAGCTAGTCTTTCTACTTATGTCAGATATAGAAGAGCTCGGGCAGTTGAGGCGAGTGTGTTAATGATCATCTTAAGAGTATTCTTAAGGCTACACTTGGGCAAGTACCAGGCACTGTTCGTCTGCAACGGGATGACCACTCGCACGGTCAATCCGTGGAATACTAAATAGTTTTCATATTTATTGCGATTTTTAACGCCATTGTGGCGCAGTGGGTAAGTTTTTGTGATGGGGATTATGAGATGCGTTTTTTGTGAGTTCAGTTTTCGTTTCAGAAAGCTTATAAGTATGTCAAATGTTTTATCAGTCTGTTAGGCTCCGGCATTGGGTTCTAGTTCTTGACAGGAAAATAAAAGAAAGTTTTAATTCTTAATAGTAGCTTATCATTTCCTTTTACAAATCCAGGAAATGCGTATAAGTAATGACGATTTGCTTTCCCGCGAATGGGATTTGAATATGTTGTAAGTATTCGATAGTACAGTTAGATTTAGTTTAAAAGTTAGGTATGCACGTCTTAAATTGCACATAATCGATTATTTTATTTGGATATAAATATTACAAGGAATTGTAGTAGTAATCTAGTAGTTATTTGGATATCATTGCAAATACAGTTATGTAATTCAGATTTACTAAGAAATATAAAAAAAACCTACTTTGGGGGTCATACTATTAAAAAACTATAAATATTGCTTGTTGTTTTACTTATTTCTAAAGCTGGAAAGAATCATTTAAAATACTTTATATTTCTTTTGGGTTGAATCTATTTAAGTTTTTAGTGTAGGAAGTAATTATTTATCAAACAAATCGCCAGTTTTTAATTAAGTTTAGCGGAAATATGCTGTGATTATACTGTGATATTAAAAATAAACATAAAATTAAATTCGAATGTAACTATAGGTGTTTGAAACGAATTTAATCGTTATATAAAAGGTAGAGCACTTCAAATGCGGATTACTGTAAAAATTGTCATTACAATACGCAAAATTGCGTCAACCCTAATACCCTTATCTAAATGACGAGATGGTGAATTCAAGTGATAACTTGACAGTGTTTATCTTTTTTCTGACCTCTCGATATTTCATCATTTTTCACATTTGCAGTACATTTTTCAGCCAAGATTTTATTTTAACACTAGCCACCCGCTCGCGGCTTCGCCTCCACGAGTTAACTATTTAATGCACTCGTTACCCAAATATTATTCGAATATTACTAATTAGTTTCACAGTATGGTCGTATTCTGTTGTTAATTGATTAAACTTTTTAGTGTGTATGGCAGTGGCAATATGTCTTACTTTAAAGACGATGATTGTGGGTTCCATTCCCACTCGGGGGAGCGATTATATTTAAATAATTTCCTCACTTTGTGAAGGCAAAGTGCGGCGTTGAGTTCCGCCACTCAACACGCAACGACTTGAAACCAGGCGAAAAGCAAAAAGCGTGAAATTATATAAACTGTATGTTTTTTCTACACTCAAATAAATTAACAGCTTATAAATATTTATTAATATAATATGTTGTTTTGCTTCGTGTAAGAAGAAGCTAATGTATTTTTGTTCTTATTTTTACAGGATTGACACACGAGTGCGGAGTTTTCGGTGCAATCGGAACAGGTGAATGGCCAACACAAGTGGACATAGGTCAAGTAATATGCCTTGGACTGGTGGCGTTACAACACAGGTAAAATTACTTATAAATACTGTCTCATTATAAAAATACGTATTAGGTCATTTGTAAAAAAAAGAAACACTATTTAGATTAATGTCTCGATATCCTGATTGGGTAAGTGTATCTGGTTAATGCTATTATATTGTCATCGGACCCGGAACGAAACGACCAAAAGTGGGTGAAAATAGATTTGTAAGGTTTTCTTTTCTTATAAAACCTTTTTGTACAAACATTGCTCCCTTTTATTAATGAGTAGCTAGAAAGAACATAGTTATAATCAATATTCTCAACTCTGCATTTGAGAGACTTTACACACTGAGTAGTGGAGCATAACGCCGCACTTTACGTAAACAAGAACTTTACCGAAAATACACATATATTATTAATAGCGATTCGATCGCAGCTTCGCCGAAGCAGCAAAACAAAATGTAATTATTTAGACAGATGTGGCTGTTCCGATTGATTTTATACTTAATTGACATGAATATTAAAAATATATAAAAACTGATAGAATTTTTCTTTAACATTTTAAGTGTTTTAAGTGTTAATCGCACATTTAGGAAATTGAAAAAGACATATTTAGAAAATTTAAACGCCGCGGGATTGACCCCGCGCCTCTTGAGGCGCAAGAGGTGCTGGTTCAAATTTTTATACGTTTTCCAAATAAGTCTTAAACTTTATAGAACTAAGAGGTCGTCGTAGCGCAGTGAGTCTGTATACTCGGTTGATTAAGGGTCCGATCGCATTTGGAGGATAAATTTTATAAAAAAAAAAAACATTTCACCGCTCTGGTACCTAAAACAAAGCGCGTGACGTTGAGTTCCCTCAGCAACACGCAATGTCTCGATTTCGTGCGGAAAGTGGATTGCCTTGCCACTAAGTTCCCTTTGACTATCCCGCTATGCGGGAAATGGCGTGAAGCTGTAAAAAAATAGATATAAAAACTACATTTTTGACTCCCAATTAAATATTTTTCGCGATATAGCGATATCCATCATTAGATGAACACGTTTTTGTTTATCGTAGGTCGTAGTGCAGGTTATCAATTAATTCAAGTAGGTAACTTTAACGATTGTCATATACTGTATTTTTAAATAGCAGTCATTAAATATAACAAGGTTTAATAGCAATTATAGAACAAAAACGGCGGGTAATGATTTGAGTTTTTTTTGTTATTTTGTAAAATATATAAGTAACTATGTATTAATAATTTATCTATTAATAATTCAATGTAAAATCTTCGAACGCTATTTCAAGTCACTTCAAAATTTGCGCACGTGACCAAAACCGATGACAACAGAATTTGAATTTGCTATCCCTGTCAGAACGATCAGTATGAATGGACATTATTATTTTTTTTAAACTATTTATATTAGATAGCTAATGAATTTGTTAAACGGCTTAAGCCCAAGCGGATAAGTTAAAAATCATATTAATCTTGTTCAGTCAGGTAAATTACAATTGCAAAATATTGAAATTTAATTAATTTTGAGGCCATTGTGGCGCAGTGTGACAGTGTCGAACTGTATACGTGATAATTGTGGGGTTGATTCCCATGCGGGAGAATGATTATATATAAATTATCTTTGTCTCTCCACTCTGGCAAGATAAAGCGCGGCGTTGTATGTAGCATAATTGGAACCCACAACTTTTTGATAATGTCTTTCTAGAACTAAACAACCCTACTGAACTGAACTTAAATATATATTTAGCAATAATTTTAAATATTTAAATATAATTATTAAACGATTAATTAAGCTTAACTTGTTATGTTACATATCATTCGAATCTTAAATTGTATTTATTACATATAATGTTGTAAACAATGATTGAATTACGAAAACGATCTCTGGCAACTGAAATAGACTTTATTATGTCAAGGGCGATTTCAGTTCATCTCGTGTAATGTTGCCATTACTTGAACCGGACACGGATAATGATTTGAACAAAAACATTTCATTAAAAAAATATTTATTATTTAAAATTAGATTTATTTACGTATATAAAAAAATAAAATAATTTATTATTATTATTATTATTATATAACATCGAAAAATACTGATTTCGGTTGTAATTTCAAAATAGTTACTTAAAAAGCCGATAGATTTAGTTTAAAATAACAATATACAACAAGGAAAGTTCAAATAAAGTATGAGAGCTTTTTTTTATTTTTGAGTGTGCTTAAGCGGGATAGAGTGGGTTCTAATCCTGCTTTCTATTTTGACATGTTTTTTACTAGCTTACAGCTATGGCAATTCACACATGAAACCTCTAGAGTCTAGAGTAAGCTGTTTTATATCATTCGCCGCAACTTTGTGTGTGGGGATTGTATAAATCTTGCCTTACAATTTCCATTTATCCACGTGAGTTCGAGTTTTACCGTTCCTGTAAATTTCGAGAAATTTTCTCTTAGTACTTTCCTACACTCCCCAAGAAACCTATATGCTCCATTTCAGCTTCCCACGCCCTGGAGTTTCGGCCGTACATTAAGGCGTCAGTCAATTAACGTCTGACCTTACATATTTTTTTTCTAAATGTACTAAAGTGTAGATATCTTTTTCTAAATGTACTAAAGTGTAGATTGGAAACACTTTGCACGATAATAACCTCATTAGTGTAAAACTGTGTCCCGTGACAATTTTACCCTAAGTGCTACCGTAATAAGTGTCCGGCATAAACTAGACAAGGCCAAAATTGTAATTGAGGAACTAGTAAATAGTTTTAGACGGGATTGAACCATAAACTTAGTATTTTGCAGTAGTAGTTGGCAGTTTATATGTACATTATATTTTTATAATAAATAAAATATTTTGATATCTAATAATCTCGAATTCGGGCTAAACGTGTAGGGTGGAGTGTTTTGACAGTAACTTCCATCAGCCTTTGTCGCTGTACGGAGAAAAGCGTAAAGTTTCATAAAGATGCAGTTTCCTGCCCATTTATTTCCCATAAATTAAATTAGTTAAAGTTAAGTAATTAAATAAAAAGTTATTTAATTTATGTTTTCTTTTCAGAGGACAAGAATCAGCAGGTATTGTAACGTCAGAGGGCAAGAGCGCACGTACATTCAACTCACACAAGGGCATGGGGCTTATCAATAATATTTTCAATGACGAAGCGATGAAAAAGTTGAAAGGCAACCTTGGAATTGGTCATACTAGGTAAGAATTTTATAATAATTAAATATATATAGCTCAATTTTTATATCAATTACAACAAGCTTACATAAATTTATAAACTTTGATCATTATTATTAATACATAAGAAATTTGGACCGCTTTTTGACCGGATGGAGTATGTAATTGAGTGTTGTCTTTTCAAATTTATACTTTTACATTAAATTAATACTTTGTATTAAAAGTGACGTATATGTCACTATGGCAACGCGTACATTACGCGTTTGTGGGTCGACTAGTTATGATAAATACGAGACTCTCAAACGATAGCTGTGAGTTCACATCCTATTCAAGTCAATAGATATTGTTATAAGTTATAAGAAAGGTATTTACCAGGTCTGGTAAAAAATCTATAAAATTCGATTTGAAGATCGACCCAAAACGTATGACGATTTGCAAGATGAGGCTTAGAATTTGCAAAAAGCAATAAAAGAATAATTAACTCACTTAAAACTATTATTTTTATTTAGATATTCAACATCGGCAGCCTCAGAAGAGGTGAATTGCCAGCCGTTTGTGGTCCACACGGCGCACGGAGAGCTCGCTGTCGCACACAATGGGGAACTCGTGAACTGTAGCAGTTTGCGTAAAATGGTAAGGAGATTTTTTTTTATAATACCTCATGTGTAGACGTATTATTCTGTTTTTGAATTATTATATTCCAATTTTATAAAAAGTATTTGACAAAATTTATATGAACAAGTAATAAGTAAATAGTCTAGTATAATGTAAAAGTCATGAAGTCTAAGTGTTAAGGGACACTTACCACAATACAATAATCAATTAAAAAAGAAATCGGGTAACCCATTTCTGAGATTAGCGTGCAAACAAACAAACAGAAAAGAATATCATTATTTTGGGTTCTATTACATTGATAAATGCCCCTAATAATATTGTTTTATTAGGGGCATATATCCTCCATGTACAGACCGCAATCAGGTACATTTTTGTCATACGTTTATACGTTTTATATTATCAACAGGTCCTAGGCCGTGGTGTGGGATTATCAACTCATTCAGACTCTGAGCTGATCACGCAAGCACTTTGCTTGAACCCGCCCGAGGGAGAAAACAATGGACCTGACTGGCCCGCTAGAATTAATAATCTTATGAGGTGAGTGTTCATCATTATTTATTATTAAATATATAGATTTTCTTGCAGCACTTATTAGTTTAACTAAAATCCGAATAAATATATACTAATGATATTTATTTAAGAGTTATATTAATAAACAACAAATATCGACATTAACAATCTTTTATGATAGAATGAATTGTATATTTTTAACATTTTTTAAAGTGCAGTTGTATAAGAATTTCGACGCAGCTGGATGTAGAACGCATGGCTTAGCGGTCTGAGCGCTTAGAAGGTTTCCAAGAGGCGCGGTTTTGAATCCCGCTGCGTTCAAATTTTTATACATTTTTCAGAAATATGTAATTTCAATTTCCTACGTGTGTGAATAGGACTTAAAAAAAAACTGAAAAATATGAAAGTAATTTGTATACAATCATTCCCCCAACTGGGGATCGAACTCGCATCCATTGCACTTACAGTCAGACGCTGTGGTGATTAATGTTCATTACACAAAAAATGTAAAATTCTTATTTTGGCAATACAAAATACGTAATTAAATAATCAATATTTATAACTTACAATATTAACAATTCCAGGCTGGCTCCTCTAAGTTACTCGCTAGTGATAATGCTTAAAGACAAGATATATGCTGTACGAGATCCATACGGGAACAGGCCGCTGTGCGTCGGCAAAATATTGCCTTTGGGGTCTTCATGTACGTAAATGAACATTTTTTTTCTATAAACACTTTCACATTAAAAGTTTTAAAGTGATTTTCATGTGTTGTTATATAATTGTGAGGGCATGGTATTTGAGGGAATGGCGGGTCTTTAGAGAGAGCTTAGTGTCAAGACACTCCGTTCTCTACTCTACTCCCGAAATCGAGAAATGGTGTAGTAAGTTGCAAAACTCAACGGCAACTATGGTGGAGAAATGAAAATAATTAAAATATAATCATTTTCCCGAGTGGAGATGGCACCTACAACGCACGGCCCTATACTTCTATGGACATATTTAATAATAAAAAATTATAAGCATTGTGGGTTAAAAATGTGCTTGTTGAATGAGAACTGTAAAAGTATCAAACTAAAATGACCTTAAAAACTTTTATGTCATGCCATATTATCACAATTTAATTGTTCTATATTCATTTTAAATTTAGTTCCATCTATCTTTTTCTAGAATCTTCTGTACTTTTCTAGATTTTATAGTGGTTCTAACGTATTGCATATGTTATTGTATCATAATAAAATTTAATAATCATTGAATGTGATTTTTCAGATGTCTACAAATCATCATCTTCGAAGCATGCTACGGGTAATGCATGAACCTCATATATTCATATTAGCTCATTTAAATAAATTATTTAGTAACAAATTATCATTATTAATATATTAACCCCTAAATATGGTATAAAGTGAACTTATTTACAATTTTTGAAATATGAATTTGTATATCTTATTGAACATATTTTTATTTGTATTGTATTACCAGAGTGGAGAAATTAAATAATTAAATTATCAATTCCCCTGAGAGGAAATCGATCTTAAAATATTTAAGGGTTTATAAAGAAATTATATGTTAATTTCGTCTGGGATTTACTGAACAGCAATCGTTTTCGAGTTTAATGAAACCTAGCATTAAGTCATTTATATTTTATCCTTATCACTCTTATAACTAATCGTATCTTGCATCTCTTTCTCTTGATACTTATTATTTCTTAATAACCATTCATTATTCAATTTCATTAACCATAGATTTTACTGTAATTCGTTTAAAACTAGTGCCACTTATAAAATGATGTAATTGACTTGTTTTGCATGTATTAATTAAGTATATGTCTATAATGCTGTTTCTATCTTGTTAAAATAAAAAGAAAGGGATAGCATTACATAAACATATAGATACCTTATTAATTGGCCTATTAGATAACTCTAGATCTAACAAATCTAACAAAATTTTCTAGATGTTCTATTCTATAAATAACTCCAATATCGATGTTTGTAAAGCTTACATGTGTCATTTTGGCGATTGGTCGTGGGTTCGACTTCCCACTTGGGGGAATGATTATAGTTAAAATAAATTAATTTCTCCGCTCTGTTACCTAAGACAAAGCAAGCGAGCGTCTCGATCGGGTGAGAATCGGGTGGAAAGTGGAGAAAAAATCGCGTATAATTTTGGTATTTGAAAATACATTTTAGACAGGTAGTCTAAAATGTATTAGGTAGGTAGGTAGGTCACTTTACAGTAGTAAAGTGTTCGAAACATCGGGCTCTAAAATGTATTTTCGAATACCAAAATTATACGCGATTAATCCGGTTAAAATAGTTTCATTTCGAAACCCATAACATAATTTAACACAGATTCTTGTATATGTGCATGTTACTTACTTATTTTAGAACACTAATAAAATGTATATAAGAGCAATTAAACTAAAGAAAAAAACTATTAAAATTATTATATTGACAGTTCTAATGAATGGCAGCGCGAAGAACGGCTTAGATGATAAAGCAGAAGGCTGGGTGGTGTCTTCAGAGTCTTGCGGATTTCTTTCTATTGGTAAGTTATTATAGCTTCACACCTTTTCCCACATACCAGGTAGTCAGAGAGAACCTAGTGTCAAGACACTCATCTCTTCACTTTTCTAACGAATCCGAGACATTGCATGTTGACTGGTGGAACTAAATGCTGCAGCTGCAGTAGTTTGCAGTTGTATCGACAGAGCGGAGAACTGAAAGCAATTTAAATATAATCGTTCCCCCAAGAGGGATTCGAACCCACAACCATCACGCTTATAGTAAGACACTTTCTTCCTCAGGGTATAAATTCATAAAAACTTAAAACTATTAATATATATAAATAACATAAATAACAAATAGTATATCGTTATTTATGATATTTTACTACTGATTTATTGCTTCTGTAGTATTGCAAAACTTTCCCACTGGTGTGTTTTCAGTTTATTCTGTGAATGTTTTCTTTTCACTCTTATATAATTGTAAGTGCATTTATAATGTATATAACATTGTAATGTAGTAAATATGCTATTAAAATATAATTTAATATCATATATATTAAGTGGGGGCAGCGTCTGTCTGTAGACGTGATGGTTGTTACTTCGCCATGTATTGAGTTCCGACAGAAAGGGGAGAATCTAATAATTATTTATTAGAATAGAAAATCATTATTTTACATTTTGTAAAACATTTTAAGAAAACTTATAAAAGTTCTGAACGCGGCGAGATTCGAACCCGCTTTCCTTGGAAACCGTCCGGCTACTACGGCTCTACTTATGTGCTTATTACAGCTTTTGAAAAAGACATATTTAGAAAACGTATAAAAATTTAAACGCAGTGGGACTTCAACACGCGCCTCTTCAAAAGGTTCTTGGGTGGTTTTCAAGAGGCGCCTTTTTCAATTTCCTTAGTGTGCGAATAGTACACTTTAAAAAAAATGTTAAAAAGTAAAAAATACTTATTACAGCTTTTTATACGTTTTCTGAAAATGTTTTCCAAAACAAAACAAGACGAAAAAAAATAACGTATTAAAGCATAAATGATACACAACGAAAAAATACATATATAAATACATTTACTATATATGCATATATAAATACATTTACTATATATTTTTTTTTTTTAAATACATTTACTATATATGCATATATAAATACATTTACTATATATACATATATAAATACATTTACTATATATACATATATAAATACATTTACTGTATATTTCAGGGGCACGCTACGTACGAGAAGTGCTTCCCGGCGAGATCATAGAAATGTCGCGGCATGGCGTGCGCACCGTCGACGTGGTGGAGCGTCCCGCCGGCAAGCACCAGGCCTTCTGCATCTTCGAATATGTTTACTTTGCGAGAGCCGACAGCATCTTTGAAGGTAGCCACCGCCTATAGAGTTATGTACTCCTGGTATACTTTTGCGAGGGCCGACAGTATTTTTGAAGGTAGCCACCGCCTTGTTGTCTTGTGTCCCATTCACTCGTCAACTCAATTTGGTCGCTTGACTGTACCTTTATTTTATTTTTTTTTAACGTGAGGAAATCCTTTACGGATACCCGCCCGATTGGGAACTCGGACTCGGTTATGTGGGACTCCGGACCGGCAGATATGGGCCGTCCGTTTACCCACTAAAACCTCACGGTGCTCCTCCTCCACCGCCACTGGCCTGGGCCACGGGGACCTCTTCCATGAACCCTGGCGGCGCTTGACTGTACCTACATAAAATGAGCTTTGTTTACTTGGTAAAGCTTTTAGACTGTTACTGGTACTGGTGACACACCCTGCCAGTATTAGGCCTTCGCCCTTCTTACATTTCCACAGGCATTTGAAATATATTCTTTCTTATATTGACAGTATCTTCGAAGGTAACAAAGAATTCCTACATTCGTATGTATTCCTAGTATTTGGGCTACTGGAAAACACCAATCTTCTTGTATTGTGTCTCTGTGTAAGGGCGGGCCTTTGCGTGGCTCACCCTGTAAGCTCTATTGACGAACCATATCTAAGGAGGTAGTTGAACTCCTCTTGGTTAATGTGGTCCTGGTACTGGCATGTATAGTGGAAGGGTTATGCACAAGTGTGTTCCGGATTGCTTCTAATCAATCTCCTTGTCAGGACAATCAAAATGAAACAAGATTTATAGCGTTTCTTCTAACATATTCTTAAAACTAGAAAAATATATTTTTGTAATATCTATACATATAATAAAAAATGTAACTGATCGCCGCTATATATGAAAAAAAATATTATATTTGGGCCATTTTCCAATATAATAGAATCCGAAAACAACGATTTTTAGTTTTCTCTTCTCTTTGTCTGTGCACGTTTATCTCAGAAACAGCTTAATCGATTTAAACGCAGCTTTGACTATTGTATTTTGGTAAACTTTCCTTAACGTTAAGTGTCTATTTTATTTCAATCGGTTCATAAATTTAAAATGACAACAATTTAAATTATAAATTTAGGCAAAGCTTGTGAGTCAAGTGACAACGCAGGTCGCTAGTATAAAATATGTTTTCAATTGAATAATAAACGTTCCTCATGCGCAGGTCAAATGGTGTACTCGGCGCGACTGCAGTGCGGGCGCATGCTGGCGCGCGAGTCGCCTGTCGACGCCGACATCGTGTCCTCCGTGCCCGAGTCGGGCACCGCCGCCGCGCATGGGTATGCTAGACAGGTACTGCTTCTGGAACTGTTAAATTCTGGAAATTTCTGTTTTGCTGAATGTGGCAAAGTAATATGGTGATGTTGAGTCCGTCGTGGCGCTGTGGGACAGTGTCTGATTGCAAATGCAAGAAGTTGTAGCTTCGAACCCTACTTGGTTGATGGATATTCAAATAGCTCGGCTATTTAGTTCCGCCACCCGTCGATGTCGGTCGGAATGTGGGGAATGGTGCATCTGGCGCCAGGTTGATCTGATTGGTTGTTAAATGTGTAATACGAGTAATCGCGAAAATCAAAGGTCGATATGCACTTTTAGAAATTAAGTACCGCTTCTTTGCGGTAACAACGTGATGTCCCAAAATCGTTTCCCCTTATTACTTGATATTTAAAACCACGGTGGTAAGTTTTACTTTTTACAAAAAAGCGGCAATTTTTACGGAAGCTATTAAAATATACCGAGTTTTTGTAGAAAACGACACCCAAGACCGCGGCCTCAAATATCGAGCAAAATAAACAAAAACTATTTTAACGACATATCACATTGTCTTATATTTTTTTAACATTTTAAAGTGTTATTCCCACACTAAGGATGAAATTGAAAAAGACATATTTAGAAAACGTTTAAAAACAACAACAACAAATATAAGTTGTAATAAGCATATAAGAATTTCAACGTAGCTGGATGTAGAACGCATGGCTTAGCGGTCAGAGCGCTTGAACGGTTTTCAAGAGGCGCAGGTTCAAATCCCGCTGCGTTCAAATTTTTATACTTTTTCTAAATATGTCTATATCACATTGTCACTTGACATAAAATATATATGTTATTTTTTATCTCTTCGCAAAATTAACTCAGTTTCAATTATAAAGTTATATTTCCCATAATAATATTTTCTATTATATTATATTATTTTATAATATTTTCTATAAAATGCTATAAAATTTGTTCTAAATCATAATAATTTCAAGGTAATAATAAATTAATAATTTTTTGCCACCAGTCGGGTATACCGTTCATGGAGGTGCTCTGCAAGAATAGATACGTGGGACGCACTTTCATACAGCCTTCAACCCGACTCCGCCAACTCGGCGTCGCCAAGAAATTCGGAGCCCTCTCTGAAAACGTTAGAGGAAAACGTATAGTGTTAATAGATGATTCTATAGTACGAGGAAATACTATTGGACCCATTATAAAGTTGTTAAGGGACGCTGGAGCGGCTGAAGTGAGTAGATCTATGCTTTTGTTTATTTTTTATTTGAATTCGTTCATTTTTATTTGAGTTTGGGTTCCGATAATCGATTTCGCTTAAATATTTTACAATAATTACAATAATTAAAAAAAATATACTTTTTTGAAACATTAAAAATCGATCATAGGGCTATGTAATGCCTATTATAATAATATATATCCGTACCAGGTGTGAATAAGTCGATAAATCGAATATGCATATTTTTTTAATGCAGACATTATTATATATACAAGTTATATATTATTTAAAGACCCTTGTACATGAAATTGTGTTTTTTTTGAATAATCATTTACCAATCACTCACCGTATGAATAAACTTAATGCTTATTAGTATTTAAAACATGGTATATGCAATTCTACTTATTGTTATACTAGTATACTAGTAATGTTAAGTTAAGTTTTGTAATTGGTTTTGTAATATGTTTAAAAAATTATATATATATATATATATCCTATATAATTTAATGACCTAACCCAATCTCAAATTGCTATTTTACTATGCACTAAGATTGCCTGGCAGAGATCTCTATATAAGCAATAAGGTTGCCTTTTGTACATATATATTTTTATTGTATTTCTGTGTTTTTACTTTGTATGTACAATAAAGAGTCCTTTTATTATTACTTTAGTAATTTACTGCCCCATATGTGTTTGTAAACTCCATATATCTGTGTTTAGGTACATATTAGGATAGCATCACCTCCTCTTAAATACCCATGCTATATGGGCATCAATATACCTACTAGGGAAGAACTTATTGCTAATAAGATGGATTCATTTAAATTAGCGGAGCATGTCGGTAAGTAAAATGTTACCATTTAATAATTTTACTCTAATTTAATAGTAACTTAACACAGAGCTTAAGTGACTTCTATGATATATATATATATATATATATATATATCGTAGAAGTGACAGAGAACGTAGTGTCAAGGTACCAGAGCGGATAAATGAAGATATTTATTTAAATATATATATTGCCCTCGAGTGGGAATCGAACCCACATCAATTGTGTTTACAGTCAAGCGCAACCCCACTGCGTCACGAAATGTCCTTAATAAATTCGCCTCATATAAATGTGAAACATCTCATCCGAATATGCATTTATATATTATGTATAATAAATCGAATCTGTGACTTACATCAAAAACGTTATATTTCATTCTATCAACCACTAGTCGTACATACATATTAATTGAAATATGTTAATATACGGAATTAAATGATATTGATGCTCACATGGGGAGCTTTGCTCCCAGTTTATAATAAAATTATATCTTGTATGGCCATCGTGGCGCAGTGGGACAGCATCTGATTGTAAATGTGGTAGTTGTCAGTTCGATTCCCACTCGTCGGAATGATTATATTTAAAAAATAAAACATTTTTCTGCTCTGGAAACTAGACAAAGCGCGGCGTTGAGTGCAATATACGGGCGGTAAGCGGAGAACGGAGTGTCTCGGCGTTAGGTTATGGTTAGAAAAAATTGTCTTATAAAATTTTTGGCCTTTTACCAGAACTGCTTTCCGAGCCAGTGGTAATTTCTTGCATTGCTAAACATATTATCGTTATAAAATCCACTTAAAACTTGCAATAGCTTTTTAAATAAATATTGTTTCGTTTTTTTTTCATTAAAACAGGCTCAGACAGTCTAGAATATCTTAGCGTGGAAGGTCTAGTTAGCGCAATACATTACAATATGAAGGTGACCCCCAGCGACGGTGTGGGAGGCCATTGCACCGCGTGCCTCACCGGGGACTACCCAGGAGGGTTGCCTGATAACGTCGACTGGTGAAGCATTTCATCTCGGGACTTCCCCGGATCTCCCACACTACTACACACTAGCTATATATACAAATATATGTGGTAAATAGAACTAAAAATATATAATTATGAAATAATGCAAAGCTTTCGCTTGTATTTCATGTGAATTGAGCTTTTATATAGACGGTAAAAATACCGAATTTGACTTAAAGATAAGGTTGCACAGCTGATTTTTGTTGAATTCTTGTTTAATCTGTGCCATGCAACAGCGTGACGTCATTTGCCGTGTCGTGACTTTCAAACTAGTATTCTATAAACTAAAGTTTCAGTCAAAAATGATTTTTGTTATGATTATATATGTATGATTGTATTGATCAAGGTTGATTGGCTGAAGGTATTACTTCATAATTATATTATACCTAATAGTATATGATTACAAGTACATTTTGTATTGTATATAAGTTTGTTAAAAAATTGTCCAATCTTTGGATTTGTTTCTCGAACAATTTGCACTCTGATAATGGAAATGTCCCGACTCAAAATTTCTGCAAATCTAATTTTGTTGAAAACTGAAACTTAAAAAAGTTGCAACCATGCATGCATATGCAGCATTTTCTATTCTTTTTGAGGGTTATGTATTTAGAACCCAGCGTCTTCGTTTAAATGTAATTTTCAGTTGTAAAGTATACACACATCGAATAATAGTTCTTTTTAGGAAAATTACGAAATTTTAGTTGTATGTGAAACGCTTTTATTAGGCTACAATTTTTTTCTTAAATATATTATTGAACGAGTAATTGTGGCATTTATGAAGAGAACATTTTTAAAGTTATATGTTTATATTGTTATGAATAAAACGTTGTAAATTTAAAGTGTTATTAGATACTATAAAACACTTAGGATATGAAAAATATTTTTGGAAAATTTATAAAAATATGATACCCTTCTCTTGAAAATCGTCATAGAGGAGCGGGTTTGAATCCCTCTATGTTCAATTCGTTCAATGTGTTTGTTATAAATAATTTTCCAAAACCTTCATTAATACTTTCATAGTTGTAATTAAACGAAGTACAATTAAGTGAAACGTATAAAAGATATTTCTAATAAGTATTTGTACATACATTTTGAACAAAACATGTTTTCTGTTCTTTTAACATTAGATTTAAAAAAATATATATATTTGTTTTATTTTTCATTAAAATCGATTATTATCAAAATTGTATTTCCTAGTGGAAATTTCAAAAAATAAAATAAATTTATTGTTTTAAATGAATATGTTTACATTTTTTTATATTTTTAAAGTGTTATGCTAACTACAAAAAAATTGTTACAAGTCTATCGATACGATACCTAAACTTATCCACTTTGCACGGTCTTTGACATCCTGAGTAGTTAGTCCATTGGCTCTCATGTCCTGCTTTACGACATCCAGCCATCGCATCCTTGGGCGTCCGGGAGGTCTAACTCCAGACCCAGACATATCAAGGCATATCCTTCCGACACAGCTCACAGGCGGGTGCGAGTCGTGGCCGTACCATCTTAGGCGACGCTCTTGGAGCTGGTCCGCCAACTCACGGACTTCAAGTCTCTATTATATATGCATATATATTTTGATTAGATGTAATTTTATAGGTATACACATTTTCCTATAAAGAGGTTGTATTTTAAATGTTAGATTATAAGGCTTGTCGTGCTGGTTTCGACTTGGTGAATATATTTTAAGTTTTTATATAATATTCAAACGTTTTATAGTTATTCTTTTTATTATTATAATAGTACGAGTCAATTGATCGCTCTTTCAGAGATAATTCTCTCTTTATATGACATTTTGTTAATAAAGAAGCAGTCAAAAGATTGTACATATTATTCTTTAAAATTGAATATTATGTTAAAAATTGACATTAATAGTAACAAAAAAAAAACACTAATCTAGTTTAATTAATAAGCAAATATGTTGTCAAAATCGTGCCTTATAATATCTTATATTGATCTGATATATATTCTCGAGTAATACAATTTTAAGTATTTACTGTTTATGTACATTCCGATGTTTTATTTTTATTTTTTTTTAAATAAATAAATACATATAAGGGACTTTCCGAGCATGTGTTTCTTATCTGCCTGCGCTCCATTACATATCTCCTCCTCAAAGAACGAATTAAGTACTTAGTGTCGAACTCCCTTCACTCCCAGCACCTCCGTTCCCGTAAGAACAATCTCCTGGAAATTCCTCAATGCCACACTAAATACTATCTTTTAATATTTTTAAAACTTTAAAGTGCTATTCATACACTTAGGAAATTGAACAACAAAGACGGTTTTCAAGAGGCGCGTGTTCGGAACCAGCTGCGTTAAAATTTTTATTCTATATTCTGTATCATTTACTGTCAAAAGAAGTAAGTCTCTAAAATGCGTTACCGGGTGATATAAGATGGTCTCCGTCGGTAGGGATTTTTTAATGTAGGCTTAAAAAACACTAACGTTGTATTCATCACTTATGGTTACTAACTATAAGGCATGGGCGTTTTCGTTGTTTAGCTGTAACGATATCATATTCGATATGAAGTTTTTATATAGATATGAAAAATCGATTCCAGATATCGATATGTTTTAAACGAGAATTACAACATAACTGTAAAACTATTATAAACTATTATATTCTTTTTGAATGATCATAATTCGTAATCGTTTTTAATTAAAATGTAATTTAATTATTCAACAAAACTCGCAATCGCTTTATCTCTTTCATACAATATAAAGTATGACAGTTAGAGAGAGAGAAGCAACGAATATGAATGAAGTGCATCGTTTAGCGTTTTAACAATTTTGATATTTTCCTTACGATATAGTAACGTTTTTTGTGTAGTTATTTCATATCGGTTACGAAAATTTAGTTATCGATATGGTATGTAGTACGTTTTGATATATCGGTCTCATGCCTGCTGTATACTTTTGCACCTCCAGGATATCTTAGGATCCCTTATTCTGATCGCCGCATTCCATCCTAATCTGTGCCTAGTCACCCGGCCCGAGTAGGTGCGCGCTGGTCGCTCTCGCGCGCTACTCTGAGCAGGCCGACGAGGGTGCCCACCACCCTTGACTCCGCGACGTGCCTAGTTGCCTCCCGCCGCCGGGATCCACGGAAGATTCGGGTTCCGTGGCCTCGGCTAGTTGCGGTCGAGGAGCAGCACCGTGTGGTTAGTGGGTATATGGACGGCCTGTCTGCCAATCCGGAGTCCCACATAACCACGTCCGTGTCCCAAATCGGGCTGATATCCGTAACAAAGTTCCTCAGCACAAAAAAATAAATAAAATAGTATACGTTGTCTTATGTATTTTAAATATATACGGCTAAGGCTACCTGTTAGAGATCAATAATAGTGATACTGTCACCTTTGAGTTATTTTTATTTATTTACTGATTTATTGTGTGCGATAAAGAATTTTATCTATCTACTTTTAGGGTTCTTGATATTCATTAATCAGAATCATAAACGTTAATTAGCATATAATTGAGATTAAATCGTTACAAAATATACCCACTAATATGCTCAAAGTAGGGAAATCAATAAAGCTACAATTTTTATTAACTTTAGTAATTTAATTATTAGTATTACTAATAACAAACTGGATAACTTTACATTACATGGTAAAAAGAGAGAAATGTACAAAAGACTTAAGTTTGAAATTTTTAAAAATACAACTATGAATTTAGAACATATCTTATAAAATTCCGCCATTTTTATTATTATTTTGTAAAGAACAATATATTCACAAAATACATTTTTTTAATAACTCACGACAATAAGCAAATCTTAGTGTTTCTTAATTTTTTTTCCATTTTATCACACCGAAGATTTATTTTTTTATAACAATTTGACACATTTGTTTTTTAATAAATCAGTCTATAATCTATGTACAAATAATATATTATATTTTCTAATGAAATATTTAGATAACTCATATATCAATGGCACTATCAAACTCCTGAATCTTGGGACAGCCCTTAATCACGTTAAAACAAAATTGAAATAATAAAGACATAATTGGTACAACCAATCACTACCATCCATAATGTCCGAAATCATCCAAAATAACAAATTAAACAAGCATTAAAACTGGAACCTTTACTTAGACAATAAACAATAAATATTTTACATGAATATAATGAAATTATCACAATAACATATTTGTATCAGCTTCACGAAGAACGTACCCGAGTCATTGGGTGTAAAGAAGCGGAACTCATCGCCGCGCTACGTCTTTAATAATAATTTCCCTAAGCAATGTGTCACAAGTTCTGTTTCCCAACTAAAGCTTCTATATCGTCCACTTCCTTCACGCACGCGTCGGTCAGCACCAACACACCGTCCTCTGTTACGAGGACGTCGTCTTCAATTCTAATGCCGACGCCTCGGAACTCTTTTGGCACTGATGTGTCGTCCGGACGGATGTAGATACCTGAAATTTAATTATTAAAAGGCTTATTATTATATATATTATTAATCATTTACCAATCTTATTTACGAAAACTATGCAGTGAAATTTGCCATAGTTAAAGTTTATATGGACAATTTTTTTTTGAAAATGCAATGAGTAATGCGTTAGAAATGTATTAAATTTACAAAACAAATATTACACACACTTATATGATATACACTTTTGTACAAAGTGGCATAATCGTTGCTAAGGTAACGAGTATGTACAAGTGTCTACCCAAGAGGTATATAGGTGGTTGAACAAAAATAGTCACATACTGCTAATGGTCTGCTTAAACTCAACTATATTTATTTAATATTTAAGTAAAGCTAATCAGAGCGCAATGTAATGTTTAAACTGGCGGATTGTATAGAAGTTATATATATATATATATATATATATATATATATATATTACAAATAATAAAAATGTAACTGATGAAAAAAAACTATTATTCGGGGGTACATTTTTCAGTGTACTGGGGACCCAAAACAGTGATATTTAATTTCCTTTTCTGTGTATCTGTGTGTTTGGTAATCTCAGAAACGGGTAAAATGATTTAAATACATTTTTAATAATTGTATTTTAAAAAAAATCCGACAACATATAGTGTTTATTTCATTTCATAAATAATAAAGTTACAGTCATTTTAACTGTATATTTAATCAAAGTTTGTTATTTAAGTGAGATAAAAACGGACAGATTTTACGAAGGTGAAGCCGCGAGCGGGTAGCTAGTATTATATAAAAAAATAAAGACTACCACCCACCAGGCTCGACAGTCAATATCATGGCGGGCACCACGGGCACTCTCCTCTTCACCAAGGCGGAGTCGTGCACGTCCAGGCCGAGGTAGTGCGACACGTGGTGCGGGCACAGACGGTACGCCTTCTGGTACGGCGATAGAAAAAAGCACATTCAGAATAAAAGAACAATATATATTTAAGACTTTTTGCCTAATGTCGAGGCACTCCATTCTCCGCTTTCCGCCCGGATGAAAATAATTTAAATATAACTATATTTGAATTATAGACTGGTAATCGAACCCACAACCAATCGCGTTTACTGTCTATCAAAATCAAAATATTCTTTAGAAAACGTATAAAAATTTAGCGTAAAAAAACTTTATACGTTTTCTAAATATGTCTTTTTCAATTTCCTTAGTGTGGGAATAACACTTTAAAAAATAAAAAAAAAATCTTAATATTCTTTATTCAAATAGGCTATTACAAGCACTTTCGAATATCTGTATAGATATTGTGGTGTATGCAAATATAAATCATCATTATCATCATCCTTCATACACTCGTTCACTTACATTCATTTCTTCATTCACTCATTCGCTTTTGATTAAAGACAATCTCGTGCGCATCATTACGAGCCGTCATTATTACGAGAGCCACTGGCTAGAGTGGGCTTGTTGGTAGTCTGTCCATTGAATGCGGGTACGAGCCTGTGATTCACAGTATAGGATCGATACATATGTATATACTTAGGTTAGCTATACTTACTCCAATAAGCTCATTGGAATCTATATTTTTAGGCAAAATGCCCTCTTGTTGTAAATGTGTCCCGAGCAATCTGCACATGTGGTCGAACAGCTGGTCCAATGGCGGTCTGTGTTCACCTAATAGTTCTATTAGTCGCTTCTAGAATAAAAAAAATATAACGTTTCCTGAAAATGTTTTTTCAATTTCCTAAGTATGTGTATATAAAACTTTAAAATTGGTCTAAATATGTAATATATAATCTTTAGTTAGCAGAAATTTGTAAATATCTCTCTCTGTATAGAGATTTTATCACCAAACATAAATTGTAATAAGCATATAAGAATTTCCGACGTAGCCGGATGTAGAACGCATGGTTTAGCGGTCACAGCGCTTGGACGGTTCCCAAGAGGTGCGGGTTCGAGTAGCTTAGTTCATATTGTAAAACATTTTGTAATAATACTATATATTATTGCATTTTTTGTTACAATACAAGGTGTAGTTTACACATTAGATCAGCCAATCACTGGGAAATAGGTGAAATTTAGCTTGCTTAACATTTGATCCACACGAATACTGCAAGTTAAATAAAACTTAACTTAAGTAAAAAAAAAATTGTATTTGTTTAAAAAGATATATTTTATAATATGTACCTGTACACTTAACACCAGCTCGTATAAAACACGATGGTGTTTTGTGAACTTTCCAGAAACCGGCCAAGTGCGGGATATATCAGAGTTGTACAACCATCGCTGGCTACCTAAAATTATAGTAGAATTAGTTTTTCAAATATATAATAGAATTAGTTGAAATTTTTATACGTTTTCTAAATATGTCTTTTTCAATTTAGTAAGTGTGCGAATAACACTTTAAAATAAAGAATGTTAAGAATAGACATCGTTAAATATATTACAGTATCACATAAATGGATATTAGGTTATCAATATGAAAAATGTATATATATATATATATATATATATATATATATATTGAATTGAGCAGTATATTTTGCAGTCGAATTGTTAGGTTTCTTAAAACCCCACAAGATAGGATTAGAATTCACTACCTTTTGGTTAATAAGTACCATATTCAATGGAACAATGCTAGGATTTTTTCATTATATATATACTTATATATTAAGTATATAGTAAAGGATGCAAATTAAAATCACTGAGTTGAGAACTAAACTTTTAAACATTTGTTTTTAAAGTTTTATAGGAAATTGATAAACATATATTAAGAATACGCGTTCCGCATGGATTAGCGGTCAGAGCGCTTGAACAGTTTTCAAGAGGCGCGGGTTCACATCCCGCTGCGTTCAAATTTTTATATTTAGAAAAAATATATGTTTTTTTAAGAACTACATTCCTAGAGTGGATAAAAATAAAAACTCACCTGAATCGACGAGCAGCATATCACCATCGTTCAACACCTGGTTGTTGGCTACATAGTGTATGTGCGTCGCGCGCGCTCCCCCCGCCACCACGGGTGGGAACGCCGCGTGCTCCGCGCCGTGAGACCGGCTCGAGTACTCGAGCAAAGCTGAGATCGTGTGCTCGGATATGCCTGGCGTGACATTATATGCAAATAGACGTAAATATCACAGGTCTGGGTCTGGCTATGATGAGACAAGACGCGGCGTACTCACTCGAATTACCGAGAGACCGACTGACAGACAATGCTCAGCCATAACGAGTAGGTGCAAGAAGCTTATATATAGAGCATGATACTTTCGGGGTTTTTTTAAATCTTAATTTTACTTTTCGCAGTCTACGCAAACGAAGTCACGGCCTACAACTCGTTATAAATGAGTTGGTCGAAGAGTGATGTACGGAGTTAAAATGGGAGCGGAACTTAGCGCCACGCTCCGTCTTAACAGAGCAAAGAAATAATTGACTGGGAACCAAACCGCAACCATCACGTTTACGCCACGATAGCCTCGACTTTTAACTTATAACAAAATAAAGAACTGGATACGTACGACTGAGAACGTTATCAAATAATATCATACCATTATATGACAATGTACGTACTGTAAACGTGATTGGTTGTGGGTTCAAATCTCACTCGGGGCTATAAGTAAATTTAAGTTACTATTCCTATATAATATACTCCCCTACACTTACCAAAGAATATGCAAAATTACAGCTTTTTACGCTGAGTAGTTTCGTTAGTGTGCAGATCCTGTCAGTCCATTCTATTTATTTATAGAAAATATACTACAAAAAAAAAAAAAAAAAGTATTTTCTAAATACCATATTTAATAAACGAAAACCAAGGACACTTGCCATTGGCGCAGTGTGACAACGTCTGTCTGAAAACGATCGGTTGTGGGTTCAATTAATGACCAGTGAATTGATTATATTCGAGTATTTGAATTTTCCGCGCTGGTACATAAGACACAGCACAGCGTTGACTTTCACCACTCAATACGCAATGTCTCGATTTCGGACTTGAAAGTGGAGATCGGGTGTCGTGACACACTTCAGTTCGTTCTAGTTCCTCTCTGACTACTCTCTCAGTTCTGCTATGAGGCTAAAAGCTTAAAGCTGATCGAAAACAAAAAATTAAAGTTTCACTTGAATTCACATGCATGAAAACAGACAAAAATAACTTATACCACCGGTTTTCGTGCACGCCATAGCCAAGTTGACAGACTGGGATCAATATAGCATGTTTTTGCCTTCATAAGTTCTATTTCGGCCACGAGTGACTTTCATCACTTTCTATGTGATGGAGGGTACGTTTTGTGAATCATCAGGGCGTGGCCTTGCTTCATTGAAGTGCGAATAGACTCGTGTATTTCAGGGTTTGGAGGTGATTCGTTCTGATACCATAGAACTGCTGGTTTCGTTAATGATATTGTTCTGTAATTTACAAATAATTAAAAATAATTCTGCACCCCGTAAAAATGTAATTTCCAGAAAATTGGGTTTTCAGTTTCGATTGACAAAAAACACGTTTCTATTATTTTTTTAATATAATTTATTTATTATTAATTCGTTTTGAATCGAGTACTATAGTCAGTCCTTGATGGTTGTTCAAAGTGAGTACCGCGCTGCGCAAACGTAGACACTTTTTCTTACCATAATACAATTGTAGAGATATTTGCAAATTTCATTTGTGTCTTCAACTGACAACTTTTAGATTTCAGTTACACTTTACTGAACATTTTTTGATTGGCTACAAGCATTAGTCAATTTTAAGTAATTGGACACACAAGTGAGTGAGTATAATACAGGTTAGCTACCATTGTATTAAATAATAAAATGCTAACTTTTATATATGAAAAAAGCAACTGTTGAGTTTCTGGCCAGCTCTTCTGAACAGCCATACAAGGCTTAATGTCCATTCCACGATCAAAAGTGATTGCAAAAGTCTATTTGAATAAAGATACTTTGTAATTGAATTTTTATTTCCCTACTCCGGTTTGTTAAAGCATTATCTTATTTATGGGTTCCACTATTTAATGTGCAACTTATTTTAAATTAAAAATAGTTTATGAGAAGTTAAAGAAAAAAAATATAAATATATACCTAATCAAAAAATTACTAAAACTTTCCACTGGTCTAGCTTCATCTACAGCAAATAATGATGCTGCCAGCCCACAGCCAGTTCTAGGCCCTTCCCATAACTCTGCATGGCTGTCTTTGTCATGTACAAAAAGTATAGACTGCAAAAGAAAAACATTAATTTTTAAAACTATATATTTTTTTAATATTATTACAAGTACTTTTATATCATTAATTGATATTAAAAATTACAGCCTTTGCACACTAGCTATAAATTCAACAGTTGTTTCTTTTAATATATGTAATTTTACAATATTTTGTTTCTTTTTTCTGATTTAGGCTTTTTACTGCCTAGTAGGTTAGTCAGAGTGAAGTGTCAGGACTCCAAATGAAAATCGAAACCCCCAACCAATTGTGATTACAGTCAGACACTATAACACTGTGTTTTAATAAGTTTATTAATTAACAACCATTAGCTTGTCATGCGGGCAACAATATTAACATTGCCATAACAATATTCTTGGATAGTACAATATACCTTATGGTCTGGCACTAATTTAGAAGATATCCTTTTAAGTTTTACAATACTAGTCTTGTACGCAATATTGTCCAGCATTCAATTTTAATGAAGTTTTTTAGTTATTATTTAGTAGTATAAAACAAAAACTTTATTAAATTTTATATATAAAATTGAATATAATTATGACTTAAATATTCACATCAAATAATAAAGAAAATAATACTTACTGTGTAATGGTCTGAAAGCCCATCTTTTACCATGACTAAGATAGCCGAGGGTTCCATACACCCTGTCAGATAAAAAAAATCTGAATTCTGACGGAAGACATAAGGTATTTTATCTGACATGTACTGTTTACAAGCTGCTGGTATTACTATCTAAAAAATATAAATAACTTAATTTTATAAGTAGTAAAGGAAAATGTTTTAATTAATCATTTAATCTTAAAAGCCATAGTGACCCAGTGCAAAAGTTGTGGTTTGATTCTCTCTTATAGGAATGATTATATTTAAATTATTTTAATTTGTCCATTCTGGTGACAAAGCAAAGTGGACATTGAGTACCACCACTAAACACTCAATGTCTAGGAGTTGGGCAGAAAGTGGAGAATGGAGTGTATTGACAGGTGAAATAAAAAAAAGTAAACTTACAATATGTGATTTATGTGTATGTTCTGGGTTTGCAACTAATTTGCTCACTAAAGAGTCTCTTCTATCTTTATATTCTTGCTGTGTGATACTACAAGTAAGGTAACCCTCTTGAATAACGTGTGGATGGGTATAACAAGTAGGCTGTCCTACAATTCCCTTAGGGATTTTAAGCTGAAGACTTGTTTGTAAATCTGGTGGATTTCCAATACTTGAAGAGGTTCGTAATCGTTCCTTATATAAAGGCTGTCGCAACCATTTCTTTGGTAGCTTTGATCCTTAAAATAATATATAATTTGATAATAAAAAGGTTTGTATATTTTCCAGTAAGACAAGGCAGTTTATACTTTTACATAACCTAATGCTTACCAAATTTAGACGATAAACAACGTAAAGAATGCATTTTTATAGTACAAAATAAATATTCGTTTGAATTATATCGGGTATTTATTTGTATTATTAATTAAAATCGTAGTTTTACGTATTAATTCAATATTTTGTTGACACCTAAAAATGACAAATTCTTGACAGTGAAACACAATAAATGACATTGACATTTAGAGTAGAATAAGAGTACAAATTAGTGTAGTAGCGCTCAGAAATATTACAATGTTTTTTATAGATATCTATGAAAATATAATAAAATTGACAAAAGTCAATACCAAAACTGTATAATAATAATTTATGACTAAAAGTTTATTTCTTAACCGTTACAATTTTAATTACTTTACAATTTACAAGCGGAAGCGACAAAAGTGAAATACCCGTACAGAATGACTGTCCATTAACCGTTCTTCTAAAAGAACGATTAACGTAAAAATTGCAAAATGTTTCTTTAGTATCTAGACGATGTCGTAAACTCGTACCTCAGTAAGAGCACTTACATACATTTTAATGCTGGCCGAAGTTATGAATTCATGTTCAATCATTCAATTTACGAATTCATATCCTCTATATTTATTATGTAACGTAAGTTGTATAAAATATAGAGGTGTTTCCAATCACTTATAAAAAATGGATGTAAAACGGGTAGCACTCATGCCTTTAGTTGGTACACAAATCTCAGAAGATAAATGAGAAAAATATCCTATGTAAAAACTTGATAATTTTTATGTGGTTATTCTAATTGATCATTATATTAAAACAACAGTATAATATAATTATTCTGTAAATGAATAGACATAATGTAGTACGTGGCAATGCTAGTATGTCAAATTATAAAACAATGTATGTTGTCAGTTATAATTTATGACATGTTTACATCTAAGACAAATACGCAATTATAGTAGTGTGCATAATTTATTTATAATATTATTATTTTCTTTATTGTACATAAACATACATGAGAATGAAAGTAGTTTAGTACATAAAAGTAGATTTATCAATAGAAAAGATCTCTTCCAGTCAACAGGTAAAGGTGAGTGACCGCCGAACAGCGGGTTAGAAAACGGCACAATTATAAAGAAAAGCACAAATAATCTATTAAAAGTATATTACGGCTGTCTGAATAATATCTATACCCTGTTCTCGTCCATAGTGTCGTAAAGAATAATAAAAATCATACATGTCAGTACTTGGAAGAAATTCTTAGAAAACCTCATTGGGCTTTTACAACATTTTGAATTTGGATATTTTTAGATTGCATCATGGTCTCACATCGGCTCACCCTTAAAGAAGACTATATTATTTCCCCTTATTTAAATGACATAAGTGCTAAATAAAGAAACAGTGTTTTAAGAAGCGTATAGTCACTTTGTACCGAAGGGTATGCTATACACATGGTAGTGTCTAATATTTTTTTATTAATTTAATATATGTTAAATGCATGGGAAAAAGCTGCAAAAAATGTATTTCTAATCTAATAATATAAATAATATTGGTTTTTCAATTTATTTATTTTCCATCTATCTTATTCTCCATCTCCACTAACAACGCCTCCGTCCTCCGTCTTCATAATTTTCGTAAAAAGTTATACGATTTTTTCCGTCACGTATTGTTCAAAGTCGAAGTCAAATATTTTTATTCAAAATAAGAAGTTACATGCTTTATTTTTTTAACGTCAAACAATTTACCACCGGATCACTAATGCCTCAGACCTGAGAAGAACCGGCGTAACTCAGCGGGACTTCTATTTCCTGTTTCTTTCCAATATATTAATTTACAGATTTATTAGTGACAATGATACCTTTGAATTAGACTGGAGCGAGCATTTCATTACCAAGGCGTGTTATCATTTATAAAATCTTTAATTAGGTATAATAACGTTTAATAACCCACAAACGTCTTTTCAAAACTTTTAAAATTTTGATATAGAGCATTTTCGGAAGTTTTCTGGGATGCTATTGTAAAAGCGTACACATTGTCCCATAAAAAGGATTCCTTAGGGCCTCATATATAGATTGCGCGAACAGCTCGCTTCTGCAAGACAAAAATCGAATTGATGACATCAATCCTCTGAACACTCTTAGCTAAATAAGAGGTCAGAAGGTCGTCGTGCACGTCGTCTTTATATCTTATGATATTTGGAATTCATAAAGGTTTTAGTAAATTTCATTAGTCAGGGAACACACTCTATACAATTATTAAATATAGTAGCTGGGTGAGGAGCAATAGCGTCTATTATATAAGTAATAAGTTTGACAGAAATACCCCATAGATCTAAAGTTTTCTTAATATCTAGGGATTTAAATGTCTTATCAATTTCTCTACTGTTAACTGGTTTAAATATTAAATTTGTATTACATTTATGTATGCTCTCCTTAAATAATGATTTGACGACGGTTGTGGAAGATATAAGTGTTTTAGTTGTAGAGACTGGTATATAGGCAAAGAATTTTTCAAATATACGCCCAACTTCTTGAGTATTACCAATACCATTGCCAATTTTCAATTTAAACTCACAGTTGCGATCCTTCATCTTTCCAATCTCACAATTTATTGTCTTCCATATCACTTTAATTTTGGAGGAGAATTTTTTATTTTCTTTCTAATATGTGAAGATTTTGCCATGGACCATACTTTCTCAAATAATTTTGAATAATTTCTAACATATATTTTTTTTACATTTTTTAAAGTGTTATTCGCGCACTAAGGAAATTGAAAAATACATATTTAGAAAACGTATAAAAATTTGAACGCAGCGGGATAGAACCTCTTCAAAACCGTTCAAGCGCTCTGAACGCTAAGTCATGCGTTCTACATCCAGCCTCGTTGAAATTCTTATACGCTTATTACAACTTATATTTGTTGTTAGCATCTCTTTCTAACATATTTATTTTCTAATATATTTAATAAATGAATCTTTGTAGTTATATGTTTTTCACTATAAAGCTCATATAACCTTTGTCTACTCTTACTTATTCCCATAGTCGCCCAATCATTAAATGATAAGAAACTGTTTTAGAAGCAAATATAGTATTGAACTAATTTTTAATAACATTAAAAAAGTTATTATATGCTATATTGGGATTATTATTATATTTTAAATATTTAAGTTTTGCTATTATATTACTTCAAAATTTCTCAACTCTACCAGTTGTCATCGGTATACAGACAATTTTTGTCCTTTTTTAATTTTTGTTCTGAAGTTAACATATTAATTATGGATTTATTCCTTGGTATATAGTTTGCAAAAGTATTGTCAATACAAGTAGGTGTATGATTAGTAATTCTTATTGGCTCTAAAAACAAATTAGCTAGGTTATATAAATTTAGTAGTGACCTGAATCTAGTATAAGAGGTGGAGTTACTTAGTAAATTTATGTTAAAATCTTTACATACTACTATAAATTTTATAGATTCAAATACTTTATAAGCACATGTTCTAAAATATTTTCTAAGTGTTCATATAACCCATTGGGAGGTCTGTATACACTTACAACAATGAAATGGTCAAGCTCAACACAGGCCATTTCAATAGTCTGCTCAACAGCGAGGCTCATCATATCTTTAGGTTCTTTATATATTATTAAAGAGTCACCGCGAATTGCGTTTTGTCTATTGAAATTACTCATTGGCATTACCAACATAAGTTGTAACGTAAACTAATATTGTAAATTATTGAGTATTTGAATTTCAATTTATAATAGATGAATATAAGAAAAACCATTTAAAGACTATTTTTACGGCCTGTCCAGAGTAGCCCGCGGGAGCCACCTGCGCGCACCTACTCGGGCCCTTCTTTTAACATTAGTATTGATAGTATTTAACATTTTTAAAGTAATATTCAGGCACTTATGAAATGAAATGATATGCGGTTTCCAAGAGGCACGGGCTTAAATCCCGTTGCATTCAAATTTGAATATGTTTGCTATAAACTATAAAGTATTGATATTGATTCGTATTTGAGCATCTTATAATAAAAATATTGGATAATTTCTTTAATGTTAATTATGGTCTGAAAAAAAAGTTATCTAAAAAAAATATTGGCATTTATCAATATAATAGAACTTAAAACAATGGTTTTTCAATTTTCTTTCCTGTTCATCTGTGCGTTTATCAGAAACAGATTAACCGATTTAAATTCAGTTTGGCCATTGTGTTTTGGTACACTTCAAAATGTTTAAAGCCGCCAGCGGGTCGCTAGTTAAGAATAATTTTCTATTTTTGCTTATATTTATTCGAGGAACTCATTATTTTAAAACTTCACTTCAGAACAGAAGAATCGTCAAAAATTTGATATTTTATAAGATGCTCCTAATGGAGTGAATGTTTTCTGAATATGAATATAGAAATATTGTTATTTTATTTGTTCTAATACTATTATTTTTTGTTGTCTGGTCCTTGTAACGTAATTACCCAGTTAAATTTTAATTAAATTGCTCACATTTTCTTATTAATATGTACGTAGTATTTTATTGATCGCGATTTCTTTTGATTTTACCACAATTTATTTTTCTTATTCGATAATTTATCGATTTTATTAATAACATATTTTAAATTATAATATAATACGAATAGTGCCAGTTTTTGAAAACTGCCTGTTTTCTGCCGTAGAAATATCGGAAAATCCTGCCCAATGTACATGTTTCATTTTGTACGTCTAGTAGTAGTTTCAGTTGCTTGTCAGTCACTTATTGAATAACGGAAGAGTTTTGTTTAAATATATAGTAACATATGACGCCATCGTAGCGAATTTAACACATGTCTAATTAATGCGATGGCGCAGATTGAGAGTTGTGTATACAATTTGGAAAATATATATTTTTATTCACTATGTAAGTATATATTTATAGTTTTTTCCTAAGCTAAGGATGTAAAATTTGTTAAAAAGGCCGAAAATGTAGATGTTAGTGGCATATTACAATTTTTTTATTTTTACTAACTCCAAGAGCTGCATAAATACAAACGGGTACAACAGAAAAAAAAGTTTTGGTATTGAAAATAGTTATTTTGGCGCATAGAATTAATATTTTTTAAAATTTATGTAATTTGTTAATTTAAACTATGAACCCATTTTTTTAATTTTAAAATTCATTATTTTGGCATTAGCAACATTATGTATTTTAAAATCAGAAGAATGTGTTAAGGAATAAATTCGAAATTCACAAAACTACATTTGATGCGTATAAAAACAAAATTTGGAGTTTGAAACCTATGAAACAAGGATATCTATGACCTGATAATACCTTTCAGATTTATTGTAACAACACTCTAAATTATTTATATATAAAATTATATTATCATGTAATGCTCTACCATTAATATTTAAAATTTATGGTAGCGCATTATATGGAGCAACTAGCAAGTATATGCAAGGTAGCATAATTAATTTAACATTTTATATAAACGTGGTCATCAAGTTTCTCGCGTTTCTAGCAGGGTTCAGAGAGAGCCTAGTGGCAAGACACTTCTTTCACTCCATTTAGAGAAATTTAACAGCTGTAATAATAACAAACAATAACACACTATTTGATATATAATATAATATTTTTAGACAGACAATACAGACAAAATTAAACAGTTTAGTACAATAAACAATATTTATTTATTAAGTTTCACAAGCTTTTAATTCAGATATAGTAGTGATTGAAGTAGATCGTACTAAGAAAGCTCAGAACCAACGGTTATAAGAATTATCAAAGTAATATTTGATCCGTAAACAACGTCGTCTAATGCAGTAAAGCAAGAAGCAAAAACCTTGCAAAATGTAAATAATTTCGCCTACGATCGTAGCATTTCAAGGATTTATTATATACTTACACTTTGATGAAAACTAAAACGCCTTTATCGTATCTGTTTAAGAATATTACAGCATTCTAGATACGGTTTGACATAAATTACTAAATAGGCACTTAAGGCAGTACACACTCAGCAATTCTAGTTTTAAAGTAAACAACAACGCGATATGCATAATATACATATTTTGGTATTTATTTCTAAATGTATTATTTTCTAATAACGCTATAGTATTTATTTAATGTAAATTAATAATAGTTTAGTATTTTATTAACACGATTGAGACTAAAATTCGAGCGCGTTGATATCTAATACAAGAAGAAAATAAAAGAGCAAGCTGTAAGACACTTATCAAGTTTGTTTGTAATTTCTTTTATTAATAATATATTTTTCAACTTTTCTGAAAATGAGAAAACTTGGACTTAGTCTTAAGGAAAATGTATTCCAGCTAAGCTCGTAGGATGGAAGGTCATACGTTCACCGTCGTCCGTGTGCTGGCAGTCAGTGCGGAACGGCCTGCGCGGGCGCATGTCTCTCAACGCGCCGCTTCGATCGCGAACTGTGTCGAACGTGCCGTTACAATAGTGTTTCATAATCTGTGATTGTTTACTTTTTTAATTTTCACACTATTTTGGACGGAGATCACACAGCCATCGACTCTTAAAGAGGTTTGTCTTTTTTTAAGCATTATTTTTTTTATATTTGCCTAATATATTAAATGTGTTAGAAATTCCAACCGCGATCTTATTTGCATCGTTTTGTAGACTATTCATTAGTTGTTGCGCTCGCCTGCGCGGTGCGTGTTACCTAATAAGTGACCTCGCGAAATTATAGTGAGGTCTGTGACGAAGGTTTTTTCTATATTCAACTTTTAAAAACAAAAATCAACAAACCGTAACTGTTTCCGGCTGATGTTTCGCGATGAGAATAAGATGAGCTCATTTAACGCAATAAATTAAAATTAATTCTGTTATTACATAAAATAAATGTACATAAAATTACTTTTCTTAATGGTATATCAATAATATTTAAGTGTAGTGGCCAGTATCATAAGGCGTGAGATAGTAAAATATAACTTAAAATATAAATAGTTTTTACCACTCTTCTGTGTTTTGTAAAATCAAGCTATTTTAAGTCATAAATTTACATTTTTTGGTAAACAATTTCTATTGATTTGTCAGATAAAAGAAATCAATATTTTTTTTATAAATATTGTGGAACAATACAATCAGAAATTTAATCTAAATTTAAATAGCATGAAAATGAAACCTTCGGGCCTAAGAAAATAATGTTTGTACTCAGCTATTAACATTGGGTAACCTTTGCACAGTTTCGAAGTTACGCAATTCAACATAACTTAGCTCGCCTAGTATTAAATTAATAAATTATATAGAATTCATATTTCTCATCTCTATGCGTTTTCTTTACTGTAAATTGATATGATATTGTAGAGGTGCAGTTGCAATGTAATAACAGGCGATGGTCATGAGTTCAAAGTCGATTTGGGGAAAGGTTTGTATTAAAAATACAGATGTTCTCTTAATTTTATTACACGAAGTGGGCTTCAGTCAATAAGTGTGCAATGTATCCAAATTGATGAAAGGTGAAGGAGGAGAAGCGAGTTATTTGGCATTAGCTACACACTGAGATAAAAATTGACATATGTAACTAGTATAATTCTGAATAACAATTATTATATGATAATGTTTATTTTAGGAATGGCGTAAATTGCTTTATACAAACATACATCATATAAAATGGAATAGTGATTTAAAAATGGCTTGTACCATTATAATTTATTAAAGTAAGACTATATTAAACAATTTTCTGAAGCGACATTTGAATCCACACCTTGCTAATAAGACGACCGGATTCAACCTATATATACCGCCGATCCATTATAAAGTACACAGTTATATGAGCAGTCTAAGTGTCTTAAACGATTACGTATTACTAATATAATTTTAGTTATAAAGATTATTACACAAAAACGAATAAACCTTCGTTTGCATGAAATGAATTAATGTTGCAACACTATTTCCATTTATATCAGTACCGTGCCGTACTGTAGTTTAAACTGTAAAACAAAAAATGCCATTTTACCCGTTCCCGTAAAAAAATAGGAAAATGACTAAAATATTAGCTTTGAACTACACCCCGGAAGGTAGCTTTGCCAAATTTCAGCTTCCCATTAATTTCGGTGGCGCATTGTCGGTGACTGACAGTCACTCATGATTGATTGATTGATTGATCAATCACCTTCCGTTCTTCGTTATTTAACAATTGAATCAGAATCGTCAAATATCAATCTTTATTACACATCAATTTATATTTTGTTTAATATTTTATATTTATTATATGCGTTCTTATGATAATAAAATCGTAGCAAAAATTTAAATAAAAAGGAAATTAACAAACGACTCTAAAATTATTTATTTGTACAAAATAAGTTATATGTAAGACGTTTTTTTTAAATATTTATAATAATTCTAATTA
Organism: Podotricha telesiphe; assembly: GCA_038994665.1. Classification (NCBI taxonomy): domain Eukaryota; kingdom Metazoa; phylum Arthropoda; class Insecta; order Lepidoptera; family Nymphalidae; genus Podotricha; species Podotricha telesiphe. The sequence goes on along the minus strand of JAOYRR010000063.1, from coordinate 537,302 downwards.
GAAACTAACATATAAAGGTGTAGCCATTAGAAATGTAATAACTTATAAGCAAGGCTTCCATAGAAAAGTTAATGGGTCGTAAATGCTGCGAGTCCACTTGTAATTTTTATGTTATGTTGTATATATTTTGTAATTGTTTTCCTTCACTGCGTATTTATGATGAATGAACGTTCAATTGAGTTGATCGCTAGGTATGTCAGTATTTTGATATTTTTTTTATTCATCTACAATCCCCGCATAATGTGGGGTAGCTAGCAAGCAACTTTTGTATTGTAGTTTGAGACAAACTTAACACCGCGTCTTGTATTAACAGACCGGAGCAATAATATTAAATATATAGATATTCTTCCGAGGATATAATAAAGCCCGCACCTTTCGTTGTTTAAATAAACTATTTCAACATATTATATACCCGTTACATTCTTTCAATTGCAATCTAATGGGTTATTTTAACGTTACTTAACTCCAACAAGGGCCATTCAGACATTCTAAGTGCATCTAACGCTATTCACAGGGCTCAGCGGAATGCGCTTATACTCGAGTTCCGCCTTGGTTGCGCCCGCGCCGACGACGTTAAAATGGCGGGAACCTGGCCGTAGTCAGTAAACACAAGTAATGAGTTATAGCGGTTCTTCAGTGTTTTTGTTTATTTGTTCTATTTCTGCCTATATATCATTATTTTGTTAAAAACGAATCAGAAACCGGTAATATATAATGTAATTATGTATATATACGTTTTTGTTTATCTGTTTGTCTGTTTTTAAAAATGTAGGGACTTAAAAGATTGGAAGTTGTACAATTCAGTTCAGTTCTTTAATTATGGCGGTTCGAGCGTACCAGAGCCAAGTCACTTCGCCAATGTCACGTTGAATGGAAAACACACGAAGGAAATGGATCGGTAAAAAGAGATAAAGTCACACTATGATCGATTGCATGTTAAAAGAGATCCAGTAACAATATGGAGACCGTCATCTATAACAAAATACATATTTACAACAGATAATAAATTGTCAACGCTTGTACGTCATAACTTGAAAATGTTCAAAATCCCATAAACCCTTCACTATTCGGCCGTTATTAACTAAACTAATTCCAAGAGTGAGCCGTTAACTTCGGAATGGTAATGAGATTTTGTTTTTTTTTCTCAAGTCCTATAGAAAATCCTTTCTTACTTAGCGGTAACTTTTTTGTTTAATTTAACTAGTTCTTCTCTAAAGTGGAATTGTTAAGACTTATAATGTTTTAACAAATTATTTAGCCTCCATAACTATAAATTGTTCCTTTTTATTCATCATTCATTCTAAAATGGTAGCAGTACTTAATTAGTTTACTATATCTTCGAACCATTTAAGTACATTTGAACGCAAAATATACATCTGTAAATACAAAAAAATTTTCTCACGTGCAATAAAACGCGTAATAACAGTTTGCAAGAACAATGTTTATTATATTGTCCTAGCTAGAGCAACTATACGCTATAATTCATTCGAGATATCGCGATATCCCGCTGTGTGCAATCGATAAATTGTACGTAATTTTTTATCTGTCACAATTAAATTTTACTATAAAATCTACATTTCTTTGATCACTGTTTTTACTCAATAGGCAATTAATACCGGCTTCTACTGCAGTTTGTTTTGTATTTTATGATGCTTATTGAATTTGACTCCTTTCGCTTAGTATAAATGAAATTATTCATGGCGTTGTATTACGCCAGTCGACACGCAATACCTCGAAATCGGGCGGAAAGTGGAGAAGAGTCTAGATACTAACTTAGTGAGTACTCTGATATGTGGGAAAAAGCGAGATACTGAATCGTTCAGCATAAAATTTCACAATAGACTGAGAGACTGCATACACAATAAAAATAAAATAATGTATCAAATAAAAAGAAACTTTAATTTTACACGTAAATTATATTTTTACTGTAATTTGTGAACCATACAATCTTTATGGTGCATGCCCACCCCAATTTTGGGGTAGCATTTAGTGTGTAATATCCTGCCATATTGTAATTTTTTACCGTTTTCATAAAAAATATTTTAAAAGAAGTAGCACGAAATTATTTTAGAATTAAGGTTTTTTTTTTGAGAGATATTTAAATACAGTATTTATATAATAAATGAATGACTCTTTGCTATATTCCATTAGTATAAAAAAATGCTAAATATAAAAGCGTTTATTCAAAATTATTTTGTTCGATCATTTTTCACTGACAGTCTGATATTTGAGATTATCCTGCATTTGAGTCTAGCCCAAGGGTGTCGTGAAGCAACAATATCTTCCTCCAGGGTGAACCCTGTAACTCACGATTGTAGAGCTAAGGCATTGTAAGCCATAATGGACTAATAGGATATGATTGGTACCTGGGGCGGTTATCGTGTTCGTAAATTAGTGCGGCGATTTGAAAGCTTTAGAGATGATTTCATGATTTGAGCTATGATTTTAAATTTAGGCTTATAAATGTTTGTTTTTTGGTAACTTAATTAATATTTTTTTTAGTTTATTTATGTATTTAGTATATTATAAACTTTGGGACTTACATTATTTTTTCTGAATTGTACAGAATATTTTTCTCTTCAACGTTTAGTTTAAATAAATAAAATATTCCGAAATAAAGTGAAGGAATTAAATCACGGTTAGTACCTGAGTAATAAAAATAAAACATAAAAGCGTATGCCATAAAATGGACATTAATGTTCGTTTCAAGAAGGAAGGCTTTTTGATTTCTTCTACAGATATGAGGTTCCAAAAACTCCACAAACTTATATAATTTATGATGTGCCAAAGGCTGTTAGATAAGTCGAGCTTGGGCTTGGGTTTTTATGTACTTGTATAGTAAATTATAAGATATATGTTTATTTTCATACGTCTTCCACATTTAGGCGAAAAAGCTAAATCTCGTCTTAAGGCACTTCGTGGAGATAGTATCCATAACCATGATATTATTTAAATTTTATAACTTATGAATTAAATAGCAGCGTCATGCTTTTTCCTTGTAGCAGCTAGTAAGTTAAGAGAACTTTACTAAGTTCTCTTAGTGTCAAGACAATCCGTTCTTGTACCAGAGCGACGAAATGAAAATAATTCAAATATTACTCCGAGTGGGAATCGAACCCACAATCAATCACGTTTACAGTCAGGCATTCGAATCGAATCGACACTTTGAATTCGAATTAAAATAAAGCTTATATAAAGTCCAATATTACTTAATTATTGCACTTTTATCTTGTACCTATGGAAATTGAAAGGCAGACTAGTTTTCACAATATTGAAGCGTTTAAAGCAAATTATGGATCTGGTATTTCTCACATACTTCTGTTTACTCACAACCATCGTAAAATATACGAATGGCGCACTTGTACGAGTACTGTTATGTCATTAAACGACGGAAGCGTCTAATTTTTTAAGATTTTATTTACTTCGTATGATTTTACGTATTATTGGCGCCATCGAGGCGCGGTTAAGAAATACGGGGTTCTAATTGAAAAAATGTTTATGTATAATTTCATTTATAAAACTGTTCCGTTACTTACTGAGTGAGTTTCAGACATTTTGAAGTTTGGCATATGGGGGGGAGTTATTTCGTTCCTTCGGGAGTTCAGGAGGGATTTTCCGGATTTTGTATACCGGTTTTGTATGATATATATATATATATATATACTATACTATATACGGAAGATAGAAATAGTATGATAATAATAAGCTTATGACGTCCATGTAAATGAAGATACGGGCAATAACTATTTTTAATTGTTTATTACACTCGTAGGAAATTGAAAAACAATCTTTAAACTTTAAACAAAATATTTAATAACTATCCTTCTCTCTTGCCAAACGATTCTTCGTAGAATAATCTTTGGGTAGCAGAAATTTGTAAAAATCGTTTTTATACGTTTTCTAAAAATATGTTTTTCGGAAACAAATAGTTATAAATATTATATACCAAGTAAGGCTTAGCCAAAGAGGAGAGGCAATGAGAACATAGTGTAAAGACACTACCTTTTCCAATTTACCCCCGAATTCGAGACTGTGCGTGTTGGGGAACGGAATCATTCAAATGTGTAGGAAACGAACCTACAACCATCGCGTATACAGTCAGACGTTGTCACACTGCACCATGACATTTAATACATGGCCTAGATGGCCAGGACTGAATATTTCTTTAATATACTAAAGATGAATACGGTAAAAAAATCGTATATCGCTGGATTTTCTCTCTTTACAACTCATGATGCAAGAAAGGCGTAAAGACTAAATATGCATATTTCATACAAATAAAAATATTACTTTTTTGAACTCTCTTCAATTGAACAAAGAAAAATTTTACCAAAAACATACAAGAATAAACTGGGCTATAGCTGGTCTGGTACCGTACCGAATTAGGCTATAAGATAACACTTGTGTCTACAGCAATACGTAAATGGAAGTTGCCTTTCTAGTAAATGCCGCATACAACGATATCCATATTATACTCCCGGGCTACATGATAAAATGTGTTTTTTTTTATTGGGTGTAATAAATAATAGTTGCATTTTCGTTTGTAGTTTGTATGTTTATAGAAAAATTGATTTTGTATTTTTTTTATTAACAAATTTGAAGTGAAATTAGGAAAGATGAAAAAAATACCAGGTATATAAAAATTAAAAAATTGTGAATATTTTGTACGAAAGCAGTGTAGAGTGCGATGACCGACGATTAGCCGTGGTTTTTTATAGTCGCGACGCTCGCAGGATGTCTGTCTGTACGTGACTTAGTTATTAGTTCCAAGTCCCAACTGTTTGCGATTTAATATAACACGACAAAAACTTAATAGACCCCTTGGCCCTATCATAGTCAACCAGTTTTTACCTTGTTTCTTTTGAAAGGGTATCAATCAATCTGGAAATGTTTATAGCCTGTTGCTCATACAATGTATGTAAAAACTTATTACTAGTTTATTATAATTATTGCCGATGGATGCTTATTTACCTAGTTATTTTAAGTTAACATTATATTGAGAAATAATGGCTTACGAAGCCGTTTTTAATAAAAAATGCGTGCATTGTAATATTTTCATTCTATAAATAAAATTAATGTCGTAAGAAAGTATAGACACAATTTCGGGATATGCAAAATGCGGGAAATAAGTGAAATAATGCGGGAAACAAAATAGTGACATATACAGTATAAATTAGTATTAATATACTTACATTAATGTGATATTTACTTTAAATATTTCCGTAATGTCTGTAGTGGACAACGGGGTGTCTTGACATTAGATTCTCTCTGACTACGCTACTTTGCGGGGAAAAGCGTGAAACTACTTTTTGTTTCTCTAATGGGAATTGAACCCAACATCATCATGTGTAATTGATTAAATATCTGATCTAACTGCGTCACGACTACAAAATGTCAAACGAAATATATATATATATATATATTACATTTATTAGTTAATTTATTTTTTAGCTATCCAGTCTACCCGATTAGCTGGATAGTCAGAGAGAACCTAGTTTCACGACACCCCGTTTTTGCACTTTCCGCCTGAAATTGAGACATTGTGTGTCGAGTGGCGCAACTTAACGCAGCGAAAATAATTTAAATGTAATTATTACCGAACCGAACCCAATAGCTGCCGCGTTTTCCTTCAGACGCTGTCCTGATGGAATGTATTCTTTAATTATTATATTTAAATCACATGTAGGTTAAAGGTCATAATAAAATTAAGATTTTATAAAAAAGTTATTTAGAAAATACTTGTTATATTTATAATGGCAGAATAGCTGTCAACTTATGCCCAGTATTGGCGCGAAATGTAGTCCCGTTTAGTTTTACGACGCATGTATGCGATAACTACCATATTTTACAATGGTACATTATGCGGGATTAAGATGTGCGCTCGTAAAATCTCAGTTTATTTTATTATTAGTTTTTATATACCTACATAGCGTATTAACATTATTGCTTAATACACATATATTTATTTTGTTGATGACATATCAGCTACTAGTTGGTCAAATGTCAATAATTTTTACAGCATTACGTTGAATTATAACATTTATTTTAAGTGATAAATAATATTAAATATTGTAACACAGGCAAAGCATATTCGTGATACGTGATAGTCGGGTAAAAATTTTAGCGAGTCGATCGATCGCAGGTTGTCACAAGGCTGTCCGGCTCCAAGTTGACGTCATGCGCTGACTCAAACCTTAATTTGTCCTTTAGAAACTTATATTTAGTTGCTTTTATAAAACCAATGCTTAATTTTGTAATATTAAATAATTTAATTCAATAATACGAATATAATAATTTAAATGCGAAATAAGAAAGCAAATTATATTATAATCTTAAACATTATCAAATTACACAATTTAAAAAATATATATAAAATGATATTAATTTACGCCTACATTTTTAATTCATTGTACATTCTTTGTAATGTTATTATTAGAAGATACATTTTAATGCACCTGGAGATAATTTACATAACAAAAGAGTCGAAATTGTTATCACAACCACAGACCGGAATCTGTGTGGTAAGATTTTTATCTTTAATTAGTTCTTAATTAACTACAGCATCTGATAAATTGTGAATGATGACTGTCATATTTAAACAGTAGGTAGGTACTAGTGATGACTACTGTGTTTTCTTATAATACATAGATTATAGACCTGTCTCGGCTCTAAGAAAACCGTCCTTGATACATATGTCAGATCACTTAATAAGTTATGAGTTTTATATGTGTTGTGTGTGTGTGAATATGTACATTAAATGTTTAATAAAATTTGTGTGTTTAATCTTCCTTTTATATATTTAGGTAGTCTCGATTTAGATGCGGATAAAGTCAGATATAAGATGGTTTTTGTAAAAGTATTACACAGTGTTTTCAATATCGCTTAAACAAATTTTGAGTTCCGTTACCCTTTACATTGGTACATCTCTAGGTTATTTCTACTTCGCGCGAAAATACATTATGCCACTGACGACACCTTCTTATCTATATAAAAATGCAACTATATTATTTTCACAGAAAACAAGCCTTATAGTGATTTCACTGAACTTAAAATGTGAGGAGTGATTCATATAATTAGTCCAACACATTTACGTTATTACTCGCATAATATGATAAAAGTAAGCCACAACTGGTGTTAAGTGGAGGATTTGCGTTTAATTACGTAGGAATGTACGCCTCATTTTTTATACACACTTATTAGCTAAGATTATGTAAATACCAACGCTTATGGCGACAGTTTTAAAACAATTTTTATTTTATTAGCCTACCAGTGCTTAAGATTTTAATTACAGATTAAAAAAATGTCAATTTGAATTAAAAATAAATACAAACATATACACAGATAAAAAAAATTAGTAACATCCAATAAGTAACTCATAAAATAATTTAATATAAAATATAATAAAATAAAATACAATAATAGAATAAAATACATAAAAATGCAATAAATAAAATATAAATGAAGGTCTTTTTTTGTATCGCCCCAAATGGAGCGAATAAAAGCGCGGTTAACCCGACATTGTGAAGTATCGAACACACTAACAGAAATAGTACCGTTCTATTCGTACTGGCTACATTAAGGCGATACTCTAGTTTGCCGTTCGAAAACATCTAAGCGTAACTTACTTTTACTATTTTGTTTAATCCATTTGTTTATCGAATCAATTCAATGGAACTTCGTGTTAGTCGGATTGTGCTTTTTGTGTTTGTATTTATTTTATAATAGAATAATATGAGTTTCAATGATATTTGCGTTTACATTTTTAACTTAATAATAAATATATTATACCTTTTTGAATATTGACTTAACTATATGCGCGAAACTTCGCCCAATATTGAGGTCTTATTACGTCATTGAGTTACAAACATTCATACAAAATTATGTAATTACATTCAGTATATTTATTATACAGTACAAGACAGGGGTCATAATTTTATGCGTTAGTACAATTTTTTAGAAAATGCATTCTTCAACATACAAATTATATACAATATATTATAAAAAAGGAGTAAATCTATTCAACAAATAAAAAGCCATTAGAATATAATAGAATAGGCACGTAAGTGCCCACACAGTTGCAGTACCTACGTCTAAGGTCACTTCACCTACATAAGTAGCGAAAGGTTTATAGCTGTAAGGACTGTTCGTATTGGCATATGGTTTTAAATTGTTACTTATAACTTAATATGTAAAGTGTTTACTATGTGCAAAATGTACTGATTATTACATTTTTTGATATTAAAATGATTAGTACAGTATTTGCGTACTAGCGCGAGCTACAACCTGCAGCTTGCTTAAGATGATGTCTCTGTCTATAAAATATGGTGTTTGATGTTTTACTAAATTGAGAGGGCAGGGATGTAAAATAAAAAAATAATTATTCATGAAATTTTATAAATAAAATATATAACCTTTTTATTAGCACCTATATATTTATTATATTTTTTTTTTATAAAACAATTTTTCGTACACTAAGGCTGTAGAATAGATTAAATATACATAAACTCTTTGTTGCGGTGAAAGTAGGAAGTTATGCAAGTGTGGAGCCAACGTAATTACGTCTACATTTGTAAAGTTCTTTGTCAAGACTTGGAATCATAATATCGTACTTATTTCATTTCCTTTGGAAAATAACCTTTAAATAAATAAAATACCAGTTCTGTTGTGAATTTATAAATAAAGTAACTATATGTGTAGTGATATATGTGAAAATATTAAATACAATTTTGTTAATATGATAATATGAGACCATCGATGCGCAGTGTGACAGCGTCTGACTGCCAATGTGATTGGTTGTGGGTTCGAACGACACTCGGAGGAATGATTTTATTTAAATTATTTTTGTTTCTTTGGTATGGTACACGGCGTTGAGTTCTGCCACCCAAATTCTAAAATTCGGGCAGAAAGTGCAGAACGGAGTGTCATGAAACAAAGTTTTGAATTTAAAGCTGAAAAAAGAAAATTATTATAATATGTACAATTACAACAAATAACGTTGTAAATAGTTGTTTGGTACTTTTAGGTTCAAAAATACCTTGTTACCAACTACACTTTACTACACATTATCTCTCACTTACACGAACATTAAAAACGAAGTGATATATCATCAGGTTTTCTCTTGCTGCTTTATAAAATATGGATGTGGACATGCGTGAAGGTAATACAAAGCTATATTTGCTATTTACTTCTACATAGCAATTTAAATATTACATCACGTATAAAGTTCCACGCGTACTATTATAATGTCGTTGATGTAATCGACTTCATTATAAAGCTCAAGTTTATTACAAGTGATTATAAACCTCTAAAACTAGCTTAAAACCAAATAAGTAAAAATCCAAATCCATTAAAAAATCGATCGTCGATAAAAGACTGATGATAGTACTTTGTAACCCTTTTATATATCATTCGCACAATGTGATATCGATCGGTGCACTCGTATTCGAAATTATCGATCATTTTTCATTTCGGTCACGCCCTTCTGATATTATGCAGAAATTGGCCATTGTGATATAAGTGGATAATATAAACATTTTTATAATTATTAGATATAAAACATATAATAAAAAACTAAATGAATATAACCAAGAAAATAATACCTCAAAAATACCTAAAAACCTTATGTATAGGCTATTATACTCTGTTTGTTCATATCTATTTGTATATATGTGAAAAAGCAGCAGGATATTTAATGCATATCCTTGCCATGAATACCGGATGTAAAAAGTTTCACAACATAAAAAATCAGAACCGATATTCGTGTCTGCGAATTTTTATGATTCTATATTGCAAAATATATGCTCCTAAATATATTTGTTAAAGTATTAATATTATCATGTTTGGATTCTACGTAGTGGGCGTTTGCGTAGGAGATGACTTTTAAGGTAACCATAAAAGGAAAAAGATTGAAGGTTTTTATTCGTAGAAAATTGCACCAATCATGACCATAAAAGCAAGAATTTACATTAATATTTTTATTTTTCAATGTATAACATGATATGCGTACAATGGAACGCTTTTAGGCTTCACGATAACTGAAATGTCAAAACCGCGACTGAGTTGTAGTCCGACGTTAAAATCGATAGCGAGTACCGATTATACACGTCAGTTTTTATATCTTTATAAGAGAAGACCTGTTTTAATATTCACATTTATATTGAAATGTTGTATGTAATCTCGTATTTGTAAATTTTGTGATTTTATATTACTAAAAGAACTGAATACAAGTGGAATTAGCACCAAGGTTTGTACACCCTTTGTTAACTTAAGCTTTTGACTTTTTTTTAATTAAAAATTATGAATTATTTAGGAATTTAAATAATGTCTTGTATTTTAGGCTTATTACAATATGAAGACGCGGATTCACAATGTTTTTACAATCATGCTGGCTATAACTTCGGTTATTAGTGTGCAACCACCGGCGATAAATCCTAGCCTATTGTCACAAACTAGCCTTATCGGGGAGTGCCAGTCCTGTAAGTTATTTATAGAATCTTTTAAAAAGGGCTTGGAAAGAACATCCAGAGGTAATTATGAGGGAGGTGATGCAGCTTGGGAGGAAGAAAAGTTAAAAATGTCTTATAAACGTAGTGAAATTAGATTAGTTGATATCCAAGAAAGTATATGCAAAGAGGAGAAGAAGTATTCTATGCAGTGTCATAACGTAGCTGAAAAGGCTGAAGAATTTATAGAAGAGTGGTGGGCCCAGGAACCTGATGAATCTGAAGATTTATATGATTATATTTGTATACAAAAATTAAAAATGTGTTGTCCTACACATCATTATGGCAAAGACTGTACACCTTGCCCAGGTGACCATGCACACTTGTGTAGTGGTAACGGTAAATGTAAAGGAGATGGAACCAGAAAAGGTAATGGAAATTGTTTGTGTGATGAAGGTTACATAGGTGAAAACTGTGACAGTTGTGATCTTGAATATTACTTATCCTACAAAGATGATAATAAAATGCTGTGTTCCAAGTGCCACCCTGCTTGTCTGGGAGGCTGTCATAATGGTTCTCAAAGAGACTGCGTAGCTTGTAGACCCGGATGGATTTCTAGCCCTGAAAAAGGATGCATTGATATTAATGAATGTAATGATATAGATAGGTGTAAAAATAATGAGTATTGTCGTAATTCTCTTGGATCATTTGCATGTATGGAATGTGACAAATCATGTGACGGCTGTTATGGGCTTGGGCCAAATATGTGCATCGTCTGTGCAGAAGGATTTGAGAAAAAAGATGATGTGTGTGTTGCAGATGACGATGATGATTTAACAGTCCGAGAATCTATGACCAGGTAAAATGCATGTTAATAAGATTATAGTGTTTACTAATGAGTTAAAATTAACTATTTGAAATTTCTTACAGAAAAGAGGAGCTGTAAAATTTGAGTGTGATGTGTAGCTATAGGTAATTTATAAATTTTTATATGGGTTGGTTGTGTGTGTTTTACTAACGTTCTAACATGTTCTTCTAAACATTATTCTTTCTTTAAGGTTTATATTCAAAGGGCTTATTTTATGTTCTAACAGAGGCTAGAGACCATTTTTCAGTAGTAACTTTTATTTCTAAATTTTATGAGAGTTCTAGTATATTGGTGTATATTTTTTCTTATACTGGTGGTAATGGATTTGTAGCATAAGTGACTTTTTACATTGAATTAATAGGTACATGTATAAAATGGTGTTTATGTAAAGTGAAAATGGTGGTGCTTCATTTATTTCTTATTGTCCTAATATTGCAAAAAAAGTGGCCTAGCTCTTTTTTTTACTAAAGTCCTTCTAACCCACAGTTTATGTTTTGATTGAAAATAATTTGTCATATTTAAAAATTTAACAGTATAACTTCTTGTTATTAGTATATAGAATTATGCCACTTTGAGCAGATAGTTTTATTTCAAGTAAGGCTTTTATTCAATAAAAATATATCTTGATTTGAATAGTGCTTTTGTCCATTTATCAGTAATAATATGCGTGGGTTATTTTCAGCCGCTGTTGTATTTTTTATCTATTTATTATTGATATTTACAATTATATTTAAACATGATATTCCAGCATTCAATTATATAGAACATAAAATTATGTATAATTATCATATTTCTTTAAAGGATGGATGGACTTTTTAAATATATAATTAATAATTTTTTTTTTCTCTTTTAAGGTATGTCACATATGTCGGGCTGTTAATAGCAACAGGTATTGTGTTACCAATTTCGAACTCACTTGGTGGTATCGTAGGTATCATTGTCCTTTCCTACATAATGGGGGCAGAGTACTACTGTATGATCAATGGACATAAAGGCTTATTGAATCTTAGTAATTACGATCTATTTCAAATATTTCATACATAAATAAAAGAATATTGCTAACAATTCTGTAGGGTATAGGATAGATGCAATGTATTAATCTGCATTTATTTATATCTTTTTGTTTACATGTAAATAATGACATTTATAAGTGTAGAGTTTGTTATATGTTCCAATTTTAATAAATTATCTTATTTTTAAATAATTTAAATTAATGTGATTTAATAATAGTTTTTCTGTACTTTTGCTTTTTTTTATTGACAAGGTTTTAATTGTCATAGTGGTATGAACATACAGCTCAATTATATAAGTTACAATACTAAGACTTGTTATCTCATACATCAAAAGTACCAATACCGCTATGTTCAAAATGTTTCCATTGTTTTCCCTTTCTTTTTTGTTTTGAAAATAACGTAACAATGATATTAGCCCACCATAAATAATAAGGCATTATTCATCAATTGTTTATAAAAGTGGCACAAATTAAACCAATAAACAATTAGTAAATATATCATAACAGCTCAATTTAGTGCTTTGTAATAGCATATAGGTAGGTATCTAGCAAGATAATTCAGTATCCAGTGCCATTGAGTAATAACAAACGATTTCGATAAATTGTGAAAATAAAGGTAAAAATTGTGCACAAATAATTTAAGTAATTATACACATTTATTAAATGTATTTTAGGATATAGTGACGGAATAAAGATGGATGAAATAATGTTGCCAGGTTCTATTTATTTAGTGTGTGCAATGGATTGTATCCCATCTTTTTATAAACAAAGTAAAAAAATGAGAAACTAAAAAAAAAATTGTTTTGTTCATTTTGTTTAAAAAAAGATATTGAAACACTGGTATTGATCATGATAATGAAGTTTGTTTTATTAGTTTTAAGTATTAAAATAACATTTGGTATTTTCAATGAAGGAAGCTGGGAAGTTATAGAATATTTTTATGATATATTCATTCGTATGGGGGTCTTAAAACTCTTAATAACTTGGCAATATTATTTACAAAGCAGTTTCAATGTTAGTTTGTTTTTTATTAAATGTGAGATTATCCATAAGTTATTTGTTAATTGTATCGATTTGTTATTTTGTATTACTTACTGTTTTTGTTTGTTGTTTTTTTTAAATTTACTTGTTTGTGAATTGAAATTTTATAATGTATGACGGTTATAAAACTTTTTAAACAATTTAACAATTCTCGTCCACGTTATGTTATGTCTTTTTGTAATTTAGTTTAATGTTTTAGTGCTATTTACATGTTTAGGATTTTAATTACTGACATTTTGTATAGAGTAATAATCATTTTTATGATATAATTATATTTATACAAAATTTATAAATTTTTGATCCTAAATGTGTAAATGTTACAAAAATACATCAGAAAATATTAATAAAATAATTAAATAAGATTCTCGCCAAATTATCATTCTTTATATTAATAATTTGGCGAGGTTAACTACAAAAGTCTTAACAATCGGATAGAAATTTCGAAGTAGCGAGCTAAGAACGAGCTTGAGTCCAAGTGTTGCGTTTAAATACTGGCTTCGACCAAATTTCTGTATGCGCCTTTTAGTTGTCAGTTTGGCTTGTTTTTTTTACACAATATGAGCACTAACTAACAATTTAACAAGTGATTCACAATATAATCGATGTAAAATATAACTTGTTTTATTTGTTATAATTTTGAATGGCAATTGAGAGTAATTCTTTGAGTATTCATTTGTGTCAGGCTATGTCGCGGCCATGACACGCTTTAGCGTTTGACAAGCTGTGACACAGAGGTGTGGTGTAAATTGAAGGCGATTATTAAAATGTATAAATGTATAAAATGTGCGTCGTTGAGTTCCGTTGACGCAATGGCTCGCATTCGAGCGGAAAGTAGAGAACGGAGTGTTTTGACATAAGGTTCTTGCTGACTAGTACTACTACTACTACACGTGAAAAAGCTTGTAGCTGAAAACATCTTTTTACGAATATACAAAATATTTTACTGTTTTAATTTTCAGGTTTTATGTATTTTATATGTTTTATGAAGAAAGCTTTAGAAATATGTCACAAGGGCATGCAATTAAGTAAGTTGAGTATTTGGCCTTATTTAAATTATTTATATAATAATACTTGAAAGAAAACACTTAAAACATTTGACATTTGTAGATTTGACGTTTGACATACACATTATAAGTGACTAAGGCAGAGTATATTTTACGTAATACATATTTATTATTGTATGCTTATTTGTCATATATCCATTAGAGTGTAAAAGAAGTAGCACCTATTTTATTAAAAAAAAAAAGCCTTTTCGTTTTCAATTTTAAATAATTAAACCAAATATCCATACGCTTGAGTTTAACACTTATATAATTTAAACAATAACCAAACCACACATTCCATACAATCCGCCCGCAATACTATCTCTTAGTCCAAGGCGGTAAGGATCAGGCGCAAGAACTTTACTTGTAACCTGTCAATCGCCTACATCGAAAGCAAAGGTGTTGCGTAATGAACGCTGTATGCAAATATTAAAATACCTTATATTTTTGTTTTCAACAGCTGGTTTTAAATTTTTAAAAGTGTTATTCACATACTTAGGAAATTTAAAAACAGTTTTTAAGCAATGTATGAAGATTATTCCGCTGCGTTCAAGTTTTGATATGTTTTTTAAAGAACAATATTTTTTTAAATTAAATATTATCTTGAATAATGTAATCGGATAGGAATTACAATATTTTGTTATACGTATTTTACAGTTACGTTAAGTTAAGTAAACGTTAACAGTTTCTTTTTAGACTATTTTAACAACGTCATGACTAATGATGTATATTTAGGCTCTTTAATATATACACAATATTATAGTAAATATATCATTAACCTGTTACAAAATATAAATTGTTCGCATTTATATCATTAATAAGTTAATAAGGCCATCGTTACACAGTAGGTGATTATAAACGCAATTGGGAATCCGGAATTATTTCGTCGCTCAGGTTCCTAAGACAGCGCGGCATTGAGTTCCGCCTATTAACACGCTAGGTCTCGAATTATGACGGAACGTGGAGAACGGAGTGTCTTGACACTAGGTTCTTTCTGCTTATGCTTTCTATGCGGTAAAAAGGGAGAAGGAGGAAGGAGTATTAATCATACTTTAAATAACTTCGACAGTGATTTATAATAAGCCTCAAAAAATTACAAAATGGCTAGGCAGGCAGTAAGGTAGGTACCTATTTGTTACAAAAATACATGGCATTTAAATATTTTGTTAATTCAATATATCATTCTTAAATTAGAGTTTAGACTATGTTTAATTTGTCTTTCACTTTAAAGCGTATTTTAAATGAATATATTTATTGATTATTTTTAGAATTATAAAAATTGATGATGTAATTTAAGAACTCGTGTAATATTTTATCGATATTTTATAATGTTATCTTATCGTGAAATGGTGTTTATATAGAACTTACTAGAAACTTCTATGGAATTTATCTTTTGAAATAATACTATTTAGCTTCTGTATTTTATAATACGAACATATTGAATAAATATGTGGATTAAATTTTTTTATAACTATTTAATACTACAACTTATTTATTATACAGTCACTTTGTTTATGTGGCCTTAGTGAGTTATGACTTTTGCCATATTATAAACTTCGCATGCAAAAAAATAAATAAATAACGAATATTTAAAATACATATTTAAGAGTTCAAAACGACGGATCCTTTTTTTTTACGTGAGGAAGTCTTTTACGGATACCAGCCAGATTGGGGAGTCGGACGTGGTTGTATGGGACTCCGGAGAACACGACGGATCCTTCGTCAACTGGTACAAGTGCAGAAACACAACTTGACTTGAAGCTTTCTCCGGTTGTAATTTTCTAATTATTCAAAGGCAACGATTAAAACAAGTGCTCACAAATTTGAATAATTACAACTTCAGGAACCTTCATGGGATCGATATCAAAAAAAAACTTAGTACTGCAATAACACCCAATTTACGTAGTACCCTCGGAAGGAATAAACAAAAATGATAAAAATGCAAAAAAGAAAGGCACAGTCAATATACAATAAGTTTACAATCAACCAAGATGATATAGGTAATAAGGTAATTTGTAATTAGCGGAGATACGCGGATACATTGGTTCCGCCGCGCGTGTTCGTGTCACATGCGATGTTCGCGACGGCATATAATATATGCAGCCGTCAAGTGTCGTCGATTCTTCAATCATCAATTCAATCGTCAACGATTCAGTGCGTGATCTGGCCCATTATGATGCAATTAACGCATTGATTATATTGTAATTTCAATAAAATTCTCGATTTTAATGAGATTTGAATCCGTTCTTGTCGCTTTGTAGAGGCAAAGACTACAGAGCATTTGAAACTTTACGAAAATGTATGTTTAGTTCACAGTTTATGTGTGAAAATGATGTTTTTATTTTATTCTCTATTTATCTTATATATTTTTAAATGTTAATCATATATATATATATATATATATATATACTAAAAGATGAGAAAACCTACAATAATTATTTATAGTGTACTGATATTTTGCGCACTTTAACAATGCGCAGTGAGCAATAAAACCTAACCCCAAACGCTGTCTAACCTGAATATTTCCACGAATAATAATAATAGAACCCACAACCATCTTGACAGCAGCACAAAAGCATTTGACCTAACAATTAATATCTTATTACAAAGTATCCAGACAAACTAAAATGACGTAAATCTGTTAGCCAGGCATTTCCCGCAGGTGTTTTCTAAGTGAAGGTTAGAATGTCTACGGTTATCTAATCCAGACTGCAACTTGTCCGACTCGTTTCGCTTCCGCAAAGATTCCACTCACCGCTCTTTAGCATTGATTCAGAAAATTTCCTTTTACTTACGTTGGTGCTTTTAAAATATTGTTATTTGAAGTTTTTGAAATGAAACTATTTTAATCTGATTAATCGCGTATAATTTTGGTATTCGAAAATACATTTTAGAACCTGCCGTGTCGAACACTTTACGAGTACAGTACTGTAGTCCGTGGTAACAGGAAGTGTCTAGAATTATAATATAATAGCGAGTAATCCGGTTAAAATAGTTCAATTTCAAAAAGGTCTAATAATCGTGAAAATCAAAGAACTTATTATCTTAGGAAGTTGTTTATAAGTGTTAGTTACAATGTAATATGCTTTTAAAATTGAAGCTGGGTTGAGAATTTGCCTCAAATAAAAACAATATAAACGTCATTATATTTATAGTGTTTTATTAGAGTGTAGGTGAAAAGTCAAAAATGTTAAATTAATGGGATATTACATTTTTATTTTGATACATTACGGACTTTGCTAAAAGCCAGAGTGTCAATTTAGATGTATTACATAATTAGCGACCCGCTCGAGCTTCGCCTGCGTCAACAACACGACTATACTATTTCATTCTTTCTGAAACAAATCCACGAATTGTGCTTCAATTTATAGTTTATATTGGTGCAGCTTTTTTATTTATGACACAATTGAAATAAAATAAACTTCAAATGTTAAGGGAAGTTTAGTAAAATTATACAACTAGGCAAAACTGCATATAAATCGGTGTAGCTGTTTACACACATTGATAAAATGCCCCCAATAATATAATTTTTTCATATATGTTCCATGTACAGATCAGTTACATTTTGAAAAATACATATTTAGAAAACGTATAAAAATTTGAACGGAGCGGGATTTTAACCCGCGCCAACTCGTTCAACTTGAACGGTTTGCAAGAGGCGTGGGTTCAAATCCCGCTTCGTTCAAATTTTTCGTTAGTGTGCGAATAACACTTTAAAAAATGTTAAAAAAAAATACAGTTACATTTTTATTATATTTATGTATTGCCGTTTCTTAAGAAGGATATGAATTCACTATCACTGCTTCTTAAAGACGGGTTATTTTGATCTCAGACAAGATGACCAAGCTTTATTTGACATTTTATCGGTCCTCGTTATAACTTAAACAAGCCCCCTCAGATGTCTATACTCAATATAACATTTAACTGATATTAAATCTGTACAAATACTTATACGTTTTAGGTAAGAAGCTTAATGTGAATGAAGCTCTATTCGATAATTGCCAATAATGCTGTTTAATATGAGTATACCATCGATAACAGTATACAACAATATATTGTTATCGATGTTTTTTTACTGGAATATTTTTTTTTTATATTTTGTCTGCAATATGTATTACACTGACTGGCGCTGTATAGTAAGCTATCAGACCTGAACGCAGACTACATTCCTTATTATTATAAGTCGTCGTCATTGAAAAGTAATTATAATTAATAACAAAAACAAATTTAATTAAATATTATAATATATTAACCAGGTTTCTGATATGTTAAAATAAATGATTTATTATAGAAAATCAGTTAGTTTGTATTGCTTATCTTGACAGCTCGTTTATAAATTGAAAATATAATTGTAAATAGCGATTATATAATTTCTTTATGATTTTTAAATAATATATATTCGATTTCTAAGCGTAATGCTATAATTAAGTGCTATCGTGACAAAAGAACTCATTGTGGTGCAGTTAGCATAGTCGGCTATTGATATAGACGGGTCTGGCTGAAAAGCGAAAGTTAGGCAAAATGGCGAAACCACGTAGCATCCTAAAGGCGACGGTGGCCCGCAATAGGTGGGCCGTCCACCGAGGCGTTGTAGTAGTATGCGCAAGCGTTCCTGCAACGTCTCGCCGGGGTGGAGAGGGTTTCCGTTGGATTTTAGTAGGTAGTATCAGGTATACTTGCCGGTGAGTCTCACAGTACCGTCCGTTTCCGTAAAGGCCTGCACACGGGCGGTCTGCGTAAAGGCATTTCCCAGCGTCACACACAAAAAAAAATGTTTGTATTTAAAGTATTTCCCGTTGGTTTTTCTGGTTCGGTTAGACAAGGCGCTGCATTCGACTCTATGATATATATCGTATGTCGTACATTTTTCTTACGTATGCCTGTATTTATAATAAAACACTACTTAGCCATTTAATTTCATTTATCCGCCCTAATAACATGACGAAGCGCGGCGTTGATGGCTGTCACTCGACACGCAATGTCTCGAATTCAGGTCAAAATTGAGGAACGGTGTGTCTTGACAGTGCAGAAAGAAGCTTGAAGAACTTGAAGCTACTACTTAGATATAAATGTACAGTAATTCAATGTACGTGTATTATAATAACGTGTAAAATGATTAAATTAGCCATTCACTTCGAAAGGAAAGCAAAAATATGACGTTATGAGCTCCCAGGCTTATGTTCGAACAATGGCTGCGGTCTATATTACAAAGTTTGATTCATTGTTCACGTGTTGAGTTTTTATTACATATTCTCAGACAAATCTTTCCCCGACTTTCTAGTTTTCATAGACCTGCGTACGCATGGACTCACCTACAATTAAAATATTATGACACATGAATTGCCTTATATACTATCTTTTATCGGAATCGTATGGGCTAGCTAAAGAAAACCATGGTACTTGTCGCTTCTTTAGAGAAAAATGAGTGTTTAATGTGGAGCTCAACACTGTACTTTGTTTAAACACAATGGAAAAGCGAAATTATTAAAATAAATGTAATTTCCCGCGTCAAATACAACCATCACATAAAGACAGACACTATACAAATTAAATCATTCATTAGTTCATCAGTTTATTATTTCATAACAAAATTAGCTAATACTTTCCATTTTCCAATTAACCTGTTTATCAGTCGAGAGTAAAGTGGCACAGTGCTTTTGTAAGAATATCTGTTAGGAGTTTACGGATTGTGATCGCAAGCCGCAAGACGCGAGTCGCGACGCACGACTATCACGCTGCGCCGTACTTTACCGTTTCTAACAATTATGTGCCTTTTCAACTTTGCGAAACGACCGTGACCTTTTATTGTTGAATGCTCCTGATTAATACATATATAAAAAACGTATAAAAAAACCATATTTAGAAAAAGACTTATTTAGAAAACGTATAAAAATTTGAACGCAGCGGGATTTGAACCCGCGCCTCTTGAAAACCGTTCAAGCGCTCTGACCGCCATGCGTTCGACATCCAGCTATGTTGAAATTCTTATACGCTTATTACAACTTATATTTGTTGTTAGCATCTCTGTAATGAGATTTTTACCAATTTCTGCTACCCAAAGATTATTCTACGAACAATCGTCTGGCAAGAGAGAATGCTATATATTAAATATATATTTTGTTAATATTTAACGTATAAAAATTTTAACCGCAGCTGGATTTGAACCCGCGCCTTTTGAAAACCGTTCAAGCGCTCTTACCGCTAAGCCATGCGTTCTACATCCAGCTACGTTGAAATTCTTATACGCTTATTACAACTTATATTTGTTGTTAGCATCTCTGTAGAGAGATTTTTACAAATTTCTGCTACTCAAAGATTATTCTACGAACAATCGTTTAAAAAACATTTAAAATAATCCCGCAAACTGCTGTAAAATGCCGAATAAATAAAATATAAATTTTAACAACAAGCCTATTCTAAAAAAGGTAAACGTATTCAATTAAAGAGATTTTTCACACATCTCCAGGTCCTATAATGCATAATAAAAAATAGAAAGTCACTTCACGCTGTATCTCAGGTGCCAGAGCGGAGATATCATGTAAATTAAAATAAAATATTTTTTTAACATTTCTTAGAGTGTTAATCGCACACTTAGGAAATTGAAAAAGACATATTTAGAAAACGTATAAAAATTTGAACGCAGCGGGATTTGAACCACCGGGGCTTGAACGGTTTTCAAGAGGTGCGGCTTCCAATCCCACTGCGTTCAAATTTTTATACGTTATCTAAATGCGTCTTTTTCAAATTAAAATAATATATCAATATAAAACGAAAAATACTTGTGATACCAAGCAAGAACCTACGACCTACCTAGTGAGATTACCAAGATTACTAAACGGATTAAAGGCATGTTGTAAATATGAATCCCATAATATGTGTACAAGTTAGTCAGTAGCTAGCAGCGTGGGCCGCGGTCAAGGAACGCGGAACTGCTGCCCATTCATTAATACCTAGTATACGTTATTAGAATTATTAGTAAGACAGTAAGGTAAAAAATGTATTACATACGAGTATACTGTAGTTTACATAACAATAGGATTGTTTTTAATATTGTCATTTGTTATCTTAAAGATGGAAACAGGTATGTGTCAAAACAGTTTTTTTTTTAATTTCTAATTATAGGCTAATTTTTTGGTGAAGGAATTCAGTAAACGTCGAAGGGATGTGTGTTATCTTATATTTAATTATGCGTAAGAAAAATTGATAACTTTGCTGTATTTTTTAGATATTTTTAATATTTTAAAGTTCTATTCACACAATAAGTAAAAATATATAAGAAATGATTTTAGGTACATAAGTTGAATGTATATTTTTATAACCTTTTAAATTAATCTATTTACAAAACGTGACTGAACTTCAAAGATTTGTATGAGTATGGGTTTATTTATAAACTCCTTACATATATCCTTGTCCTTAAAACGGCTCTCTTTTAACATTCAATAAGTATAGATTTCGAACCGGCTGCCAAATGTCAAATAAGTCACATTGACAGGACCTTGGGTCGATTCCCAGTAATCAAAGAAAGGAAACGTGCGTGCATTAGGATCATGCAAGAAATGAAGTTTGTATGTTTTGTTCAGTTGCTGAGAAATTGGCTTTTTATAGTGTTTGCAGTCAATAAATTTTTTTATAAGTCTCGTACGTTGATACAAAGTTGGTCTAGATTAATATTGTTTTTTCAATTCTCTGAAATCCGACTTTCAGCTAAAAAAAAATATGATTTGTAACTTATTTTCAAACCTAGTTTCGGGATCCATCATTCTAAAGTTGAAAAAGATCTATTTAGAAAATGTATAAAAATTTGAACACAGCGGGAAGTTTTTATACGTTTTCTAAATTATTAATTAGAATTCTGAAAAAAAAACATATGAATAATATTTTATTTAAAAAAGAACATATATTTAGAAAACTTATAAAAATTTTAACGCAGCAGGAACGGAACGTTTTCTAAATATATTTATTTCAATTTTATAAGTGTGTGAATAACACTTTAAAAAAATGTAAAAAAACATGCTAAAATCGATTAAAAAAATGTATTCAAATGGCAAAAATATTAAGTTGGAAATCAGAACGTATATTTATGTCATAAATTAATTTTTCTTAAGAAAGTGTGGTGGTTTATTTTCGAGTCGCTATTTTTGTACTATAATTAATATATATAGATCATATAAATTGATTCACTAAGCAATAAATAACTTTAGTATAAAAATAACTTATCGTTGAACATAAATTAACAGTTATTTTCTTTCTTTAAATAAACTTACTTGTTTAGGTTTTTTAGTTTTAATTGCGCCCGATTGACTTGTTATTTCTTTGCAGATACGACCGTTTTCGATGCCGCCTCGAGGATAGAGGACGTCAATAAGCGAGGTATTTTGTCTAATCATTTTTTATTATTATTTTTTACTTTACATCGAGTATTTATTGTACATCACTATTTTACTTGTAATTTACTTAATTTAAGTAACTAAGACAAGATATAAATAGGAAATTGAATCAAAATCTAGTTTATTCAAATCGGTTATTATAAGCACTTTGAAATCTAAAAAGACATATTTAGAAAACGTATAAAAATTTGAACACAGCGGGATTTGAACCCACGCCTCTTGTAAACCGTTCAAGCACTCTGACCGCTAAGCCAAGGTTTTCAAGAGGAGCGGGTTCAAATCCCTCTTTCAATTCCTATTTCAAGTCTTTTTCAATTTCCTTAGTGTGGGAATAACACTTTAAAAAATGTTAAAAAAATACACTTTGAAATTGTTGTTAATATAAAATGTCCGAACAAAAGTATTGTCCAAATATACGAGATTTATATTATCAAAATTTAATTCTTAAATTGAT
This sequence comes from Podotricha telesiphe, assembly GCA_038994665.1. Classification (NCBI taxonomy): domain Eukaryota; kingdom Metazoa; phylum Arthropoda; class Insecta; order Lepidoptera; family Nymphalidae; genus Podotricha; species Podotricha telesiphe. The sequence goes on along the minus strand of JAOYRR010000063.1, from coordinate 514,055 downwards.
CGCTAGACTGTGCCTATATAATTTTATTCTCAATTAATAGCGTTCATATCTCCCTACTTTTTTATATCCATACAAATGTAATAATTATGATAATTAGATTGTTTTATATATAAGTTATACGAATATAAGGTAATGTTTTTTAACTACTAATCAATTATTTAGGTTCAAGGGATTTGACCTATAAAAATTTAAAATAATCTATGACTAGAGCTTATTTCCTTCCAAATAATGTTACTTAAAATTGAGGAATATAAGATACAAAATTAATTTAAACTTGAACGGTTTTCAAGAGGCGCAGGTTGAAATCCCACTGTTTCTAAATATGTCCTTTTCAATTTCCTAAGTATGCGGATAACACTTATTTATTACTTATTATTTTGTTTATGAAATTCATAGGACAAATATTCAGATATGAAGAAAATTTACAAAAGAAAAAAATAAATGTTTTGTATTATTGTCAAATAAAATAAAGTATACTCAATCTAAATCTATTAAAATAATTTAACGTTTTTCTATCATTATGATGAATAATAATTATCTTGTAATATTACAACTGATTCGAAAATTTCGATTTTATAATTTCTCGGTAGTATGGTATGGTTTACATGAATTTGGCAGGTAAAATCCTTTGTTAACTCAACATAAGGATAATATTACTGGTATTAAATTAGATTAAAAAAAATAAAAAATTTCCAGCGTTCTGAATAAGGCAGTACTTTAAAAAATACCTTAACATCGCATCTATAAAGCAAATATGCAAAACATTGTCTTATAGTACTATTTCACGCCCATCTTGTATCAATTAAAACAATAATAATAATTCACACGATACGCCTCTACCCTTACAACGCAATAAAACTACAAAAGATTATCATCAGCGACTATAGCTTAACTAACTTAAAAAGGACTTAACTCTAAAACAATTATGATAAGCTTTGCTATAATAACTTAAAGTCTGATTTACTTTGCAGAATTGATGCTCTTTCCAAAGAAAAGAGCATGTGGCCCAAAGACAATATAGAACAGAATGCAATGTTGCTTGTCTATGCCAAACGATTTATGGCGCGAGTCCAAGATTTAATTCCGCCATCTTTAAGTATTTTTTCTTACAAGTTAGCTATTTTTAGATCGCGTTTCTCTTTATTTTCTGTTAACATACCAACAATTTCAGTTTTAAGTTTTTATTTTTTTAATATATATACTGTGAAGCCAATTAAAATGACCAACATTGTTTCTTAGACTGACTGGCTTACTGTTTGTTATTTTAATTATAAACAAAAAGAGGTAATAATATTTATAATATATTTTCTTAATATTCAACAATTAAATTTGCCTAATAATTGATACTCTTGAGCGTATTAATACTTAATTGATTTTTGAATGATTATTTAAAATAACAAACGCAATGCTTTTGTTATTAAAACTTATAAATCAAAGTAAATATACGTTCGTATATCTAAAATACAGTACACTTGTATATTCTACTACTACTTAAATAAAATTTTACATGAAAATAATTGTTTATACTCCTTTTTTATTGCCATCACAAAAATCACTGTCAAATATAAACAAGGAAAGGGGCCAGTACAGTTTTACACATAAGTATTGCTGTTTACGGCTCGATTACACCAAGTACAGTATGTAATTAAGCCATTATAGTATATATCTGACGTGTGGAGGAAACAAATTTGGCAAAAAACTAAATCGGACAGTGGGTGGGTGTATACGAACTGTCGGCAGCTTTCAATTGTGAAAGCCTTCATATTTTATATATTCGTTTAATGATTTATTTGAAAACTTAGTACTAAAACTTAGTGAATAATCCCTACAAGTAGAAGATATGAATTACAATTAGAATTGTGCAGTATATTTGAAAAGTCTTTAGTTTTAGCAATGACCATATATTAATTGCACCATACCAGTTTTCACCCAAGCCACGTCTATGAGTACTCGCGTTTTTTTATAAGATCTTTTTAGAAAGTTTAAAAATATATAGATACCTAGATTATTTTTCAGCTACACGATTTTTTCAGTATAGCGGGTTAATAGAGAGAATCTAATGTAAGGTCACTCCGTTCTCCACTTTTCGCCCGAAATTCGAATAGTTTAAAACAATTTATATATAATAATTCCCCAAAATGTGAATCGAATCCACAAGCCACAGCCCGATGGCTTCTTATCATTTCTAATAAAATTAATTATGTGAAGGAAAATATTTATTGTTAAGCAAAAGAAATAGCAATTCTTAAAGCTACAATAGATTAGAATTTAGATTGACTTAAACTCGATGACATTATGAAGGTCTCATGTACTTTGTTATGAATGAGTTATGATTTGCTTCCCAAGACTGATTTCAAAACCGGTATATTTAGCGCATGCAATTTGACGTAATCGATCCGACACCGACACGGATGTTATAATATTATTTATATACGTCAGCCAGTGTCGTGTTACTAGTTAAGAAAGCCTGTAACTTTATATGTTAGAAAATCTGCAAGAATTTCATATACTATTTATTATAATATCTAATATGTAGTACTGGTGTAATTTGTTGGATTATTGAGTATGACATATTTTGAAAGTATTTTGGTGTTTGCCAATTATGATTTAGACACTATTATTAAAAATTACATTTTACTCTTTTGCTCACATAGCAGGCCCAGCAAAGAGAACCTAGTATGAAGACATTCTCCGTTCTCAGTTTCACGTTCATATTCAAGCCATTGCGTGTATAGTGGCGGAACTCGACGACGTGTCCTGCCAAATTTTACCTGATAACGTAAATTATCTCATAATCATTCGATCGAGCCCACGAACATTGCGCATACAGACGCTGTTTCTCTGATGACCAATATGATGTAAATGAATAAATCTATCTTATTTGGAAATACAATATCAGACACGACTCAATGTTTCGAATTTAAATTTTCAAAAATATTAAATCTATTTTCCTAAAAAGGCTATTACTATTATTATATTATGTCTACGGTAGAAATATATTAATTTATCTTTAAATTAGCGACCCGCCCGCAGTTTCACGACTAAACTATGTCGTTTTTTCGCCCGCCCGCGTTCTTACTTTAATCAGAAACTTTGCTTAAATTTATAATTTAAATGGTTGTTACATTTTTATTTATCAACCAATTGAATCTGAATGAACTTGAACTGAATAAAATAAACACTAAATATTTAGGGCAATTTATCACAATATAATAGTCAAAACTGCATTTAAATTAGTTAAGTCGTTTCTGAGATTAGCTTGCACCAACGTACAGGCAAACGAAAGAGAAAACATTATATACTCGTAGAGTTCTATTATATTGATAGATGCCCCTAATAATATATTTTTTTCATATATCTTCTATGTCCAGACAGCGATCAGTTACATTTTTATTATATGCATAGATTCTTTTTAATTTTCAAAGAAGTTTAATTAAATAACAACTAATATCCCTAATATACTGATATTATTATTAATAATGCATACACTTTTTTCCTTATTATGACACGTGTTCCTCACGAAAGGTATTTATGTATTATGATATCACCGTTGGGCGTTGCCAACATTACGCAAACCTGCCTTGACTTTACCTACACCTTATAATTATAATTTCTACTTCCACCAATGATATATAATTAATATATGTAAAAAACACTCATTTGAGGCAATAGTGGCGCAGTGGCACAGTATAGTAGTGTATGACGGTTCGATTCCCGCGGGAATGATAATATTTATAATGTCGTTAAGTCCTGCTACTCAGCATGCAATGTTTCCAATTCGGACGGAAAACGGAGTGTCTTGACATTAGGTTCTCTCTACCTAGGTGTTTTCGGGTTAACTTGTAAAAAAAAGCAATTTTGTTTATCGTGTTTTCTTTTAATTAATTGAGTTTCTTATTTTTAGGACCGAACAAAATCGTGATTTATATACATTTCTGCCCGAGTTTTAAAATACCGTTTGTTGATTGGCAGTATTCAATGTCAATGTTAATTCAACAAATTTAAAAAAAGGCATTAGTTAGTCCTGGTCCATGACCAGTCCAGTGGTCATGCTCAAAAATTTTACTGTTACTAGATTTGGACAAATGTGCCAGTTTTCTAACAACTCAGAGGTCAGGAAGCTGGTCGAAGTAAGTAATAAGAAATGGTGTAGGATTTTTTTGATGCATAAATAGATACAGGTCAAGCGTGTTAAAAAATATGGATAAGACAATTCTGTATATTTTCTCGAGTGGAAAATCCACTTTCAACTATGGCGCGGTATTATTGCGCGATTTAAGTTTATGAATATATAATAATTTTATGTTTGATTTATAAATAATAAGGAAAATATGGTTTTAAAGGTCTCCATTTTCCATTCAAACATCCAAAATACGTGCGTCTTTAAGGCATCAAGTAACAAAGTTTATTGCACTGATTACCTCACCGTTCAATCGTTGTATCAATATTTGTATTCAATATTGACTCTCTGCTAGCGAGAATCGAGGCTTGTGTTACCGTTGATGTCTTTTTAAGGCATTACAACCCTTATGTTTATTCATTATAAGGTATATAATAGAATGTTTCTTATTTAGTGATAATTCGTATGTTTGTCAGTTGTTAACAAAAGAACTGCATTTCCCGATAAATATGTAAAGATTTCTTTGTGCTCACACGATAGGTTTTCGAAATACTTGTACCTGTACCAATATTTACATCCATTTGTATAATTAAATATCACTTAAACACTAATTGACGTATATGAGTGATTTCGATGCTTCGTGTCGAGTTCTTGATACTCAGATAAAATTTAAAAGAAAGCTGCTCTCTTCACACGCTACAATGCTCCGTTGGACCGTTGATGTCTTTTGTACTGATAAATGGATCATGTTGATGAACTGTCAAATATCAAATTTAAAAAAAGAATTGTAATCGACAATTTAATTTACGTCATTTTATTTTTATAAACTTAAAAATGACATTGTGGCGCAGTTGAGACGTTACTAACTGAAAATATTGGCTATGCGTTCAAAACCGAATTAATTGAGAAACTGAAGTATGTAGTAAAAACCACTTTTAAGTTATTTAATGACTCTATACGAAGGAAGTAAAGTGAGTAGTTGCTTTATGTCTTAATGTAGTACAGTACGCAAGTTACAAATGTATTTAAATAACACTAGACTTTATATATTGTAGGCAACATTCGTTAAGTATACAAACATATAATTGAAGGAAGCTCATTTATCTTGCATATCTACGAGAGGGATTCGGAATTCCGTTGAATTGATCTGATCTGATGTACTTGACCCAAAACAAATACAAGGTTTTTTTAAAACAAATTATATTACATTTATTACGTTCATTAATACTTAAGCAGCTTTACGCTTTTTCCCGCAAAGCAGGGTTGTAATAGAGAACCTAGTGTCAAGATAGTCCATTCTCCACTTTCCGCCTGAAATCGAGTCATTACGTGTCAAGTGGCGGAAATTCTTATTATCATTTATAGTCGTTTGGTCTTGCTATAAATATGTAAATAAAACCATTTATTTTATTGTACGTAACATGACAACAACAATGTGTAACTTACACATTGTAATAGTAATTAATGTTACAAATACAATAATATAAAACTATTTAAAATATATAAAGCTTATTCGAAAGTTGTTTTGATTTTACCACCATATTCTTCATTAAATTATCAGTTAAAAAATGACCAGTGCGTCTTTAAAAGTCCTAAGCCATCTTTTAACGTACGCGACACGGTTCTATCTTCATCTCGGATAGGATTTCTTCGAATTTTTCCCTTACTGGTTTGATCGCCTTTTTCGTACGAACACTACATGGACGGCCCAACCTTTCTTGTCACAAGCAGAAGAGGTTTCATTGTACCTACCAATAGCCCGAAACTCAAACATTTACGGTTTACAAGAGGCGCGGGTTCAAATCCCGCTGCGTTCAAATTTTTATACGTTTTCTAACTATGTATTTTCTAAGACCATTGTTATTAGTCAACATCGAGACATTTATCACCGGAAGTTGACATGTGTCACCGGTCACCATGGCGCCAGATAAATAAATACGAGTATACCTATGGAAATCCAATGTAGTATTACTTACAAGAATATATAAAACAGGACTTTGCACGGAATAATTAGTGCTTAGTATTAATTCATCGAACTACAATTAGTTACATATGTTAGTTATTGACAAACACTTCTATATCTCTATTATATATAATTAAATATATATATATATATTTCTACGCGCTTTTCTGAAACCGTGTATTAAGTGAAAAAAAAAACTCACCAATTTTCACTAAAAAAATAAACACTATGGCGCGACTTTATGGCGTAAACAGTGATATGGATTTTTATTTTCCGATATTAAAAAAGGGGCCAAAAATTGTTTAGGTCGTGTTTTCTACATTTATGAGCAAAATAGCTTAAATCTATATATGTTTTATATATAAATATTCAATTGTGTGTACTATTTGAACTTTGGTGAGAGAGAAGCTATCGTGGCGCGGTGGGATAGCGTCAGACTGTTAAAGTTTTCCATTCGGAGGAATAATTATATAATTGAAATATTTGAATTTCTCCACTCTGGTGACGCTGGGAAATGCGGCGTTGAGTTCCGCCATTCAACAAGCAATGTCTCGATGTCAGGCGGAAAATATACTAATAATATACTAATTTTGTATTATTGATATGAAGTGATCTATATAAAACATGTAAATCATGAATTTAAAAATATTTAAATTATGTCCATTACAGTATTTAAATACTTACCAATGGTGTTAGAATCCGGTTATAAAAAGGATGTGAAATAAATAAAAAATGATGAATTATGTTAAGTATTATTTGTAAAATTTTGGTTTAAGTGTTCCAGTTTAATTTAATTATAACATATTAAAAAATAAAACAAAATTAGAACAAAATAACGCCCTTCAAGATTGTTTTCATACCACAGATATGGTTGTACCTTAAGGATCCCTTATCAATTATCACGATAAAAGTAAAAAAAATGTATATTTTAAGACTGTAAATCAAAACCCAATATAAAATTTGACTTCACAAAAAACAAGTTTTGTAAGTACCAAACTGAATTTGGATACGGCGTTTAAAAAGGTTTAATTAACCGGGCCTGGCCATTGTACGCTGAATATGGCGGTACCTGTTGTTTATATGGTAAAGCCTAATAAACGACTTATTTACGATACATCAGATGTCAGGAGATTTTTTTCTAAGATTTAACATTTTTTTAGTAAAAAGATACTACAAGTGAAAAAATAAACGATATTTACTTCAATCTTCATTTTAATACTAAGCTTAATAAACTGATTTTAATACTCTAACTCAGTATTTCGATAAATAATGTGGTTTTCACATAGAAAATATATTTTTACTGAAAATATAATTTACGATCAAATTTACGAAATTCACTCTTAGTTAAATACTCATGAAATATTGTTTAGCTATTCTTTTTCTAGCATAGGCAGAGGGAGTGTAGTGTCAAGATACTCCGTTAACTCAACTCAACGAAAAGCGTTGTCTCATCGCCGGAGCGAAGAAATAAAATATATTTAAATATGATCTTTCGAGTGAATTGAACCCACAACCATCGATACGATAACTTCATAACAGTAATCTTTATAACTACCTAAATATATTGTAAATTTGACACTAAAATTCATATAAAATATTTACAATATGAAATATTCGAGCACTTGTCAATTGAGGAACATATCGAGAGATTGACAAGTCATACCTATGTATGACTCAATCGCGATTACGAGCTTCGATCCTTTCATCATCGATTGCATTAGATCTGACATAGATTTACGTCCCATAAATCACAATATTCATGTTTAGTATTAAAATATATGCAGTATAGAGTAGTGAATTAAGTATATATAAAACACAGTATGGATAAAAAATATATATGTAAAACTTAATATTTTTTTTGATTTTCAATATATTTCGTATATATTTCGTGGCGCAAATAAAATATATTCTTTGCCACTCGGTCGTTTCAAGTACGAATTTTATATGTGCAAGTATTAGTAGACCGTATAATGTGCGAAGTACACCTTTTTGTGTACTTCGCACATTACAGGAGATGTGTGTTACAATTAATACCTCTACTTCTTCCATCTGGCATAAATTCCGGCCTAGCCAGGATCTGCCTGCCTACTTAATCTCCTCCACTTTGCATGATCTTCGACATACTCAGTGATTAGTCCATTGGCTCTTATATCCCCTGCTACACGACATCCAGCCATCACTTTCTTGGAAATCCGGGGGGTCTTGCTCCAGGGACAAATATGTCAAGGCATATTCTTCCGACATAGTTCTCAGGTTGGCGCGCAATGTCGCCATAACATCTCAGGCGACGCTACGTCACAGACTCGTAAGACTACTTCGATCCACCTCAGCATCTTCATTTCCGTGACGTGGAGCCCCTGAGTGTGCCTAGACAGTACTGCCGTATAAGAGAACCGGTCGGATTATGGTCTTCTATATTAGATCTTGAGCTTAAGCGGTATTCTGCGGTCGCAGACCACTCCTGTGACTTCACGCCATTTCGCGCAAGGACCGCTTAATCAGGCTTGGACCTCATGCCTCCAGACTCGTGCAGAATATATCCATAAATCAATGTCCTCATAATTAATAAGATTTTGTTCTTTTAAGCTATCAGGACTGCAATTAAATGAATATAAAATGTAGGCACATGCTAGATCGCTTGAAAACGTCGACAAGGTATGTCAAGCGGCGACTCAAAGATGGCGATATTTACGTGCCAGTAGAATTCTTTGTGTTGTTTTTTAGTATAAAGAGACCATGGAACTGCTTTTTGTTTAACCTTTAATCATCTGTTCTTTCGAGAAGGTCGCGGGACAGGTTATCTGCTTTAGTGTCTAATAAATAAAGTTATCAATATTATTATAAAACCTTGCACACATGTAAGTGACGTGATTTTTGACTTTGAATTCTACTTGAAATAATATTCAAAATATTTTTTTAAGATTTCTTTAGGCCACAGCTTCAGCTAATTACTCTGACTTTGCAAGGATAATAAATGTTGAATAAAAAGGATTCTCCAAATGGAGATCGATCTCATAACCATTACTCAGTCACAGCTTTTGAAATCCAAACTGAAATTTTGCGCGTACCTAAATTCAGTTCTTTTGCACTTTCGATTCTCTTTTTTGCAGCTTCCCGCTTTTACCCGCATATCGGGTAGTCAGAGAGAACATTGTGTCAAGACGCTCCGTTCTTCATTTTGTCTTTTTTAGTTATCGAATTCATCGAATTTTGAGTTTCAAATTCGCTGTTTTTTACTTTTACTTTATTCCTATAGGATGAATTTGAAAGTCATCTATCTATACCGTAATGGCGTAAAATATATTTTGTATCGCAGTACAAATTATAACTTTTTTATAAATATAAACAAATAAACGTTTATTTATGATAGAAATAAATGTCCACAGCGTGGTCAAGCGCCTAATGTAATATCCTTGTAGAGTCAGTCCGTTGATGTTTCTATGCAAATTAGCCGCAGCGTGACGTAAGACATGCTCTTGTAATATTTTTATCATATAGGTTTAAGGTACAATTGAAAGTATCGATTCTTTCTGCTTTGTTTAATTAACACACACTTAGGAAAATAAGGAGTATAAAGTATGGTCGGAGCGCTTGGATGGTTTCCAAGAGGCACGGGTTCGAATCATGCTGCGTCAAAATATTATACGTTTTTTAAAATGATTTTCATAAAAATTATGGTTTGGAAAGAAAATATTATTTTATTACAAACAATAAATATAGCCACGTCTGTGTTCTTTGTTCTGCATTTTTTTGTGTTTACAAACGTTATAAAGAAAAGTGATTTGAATTAAGAATATATCAAAAGGTACTTATATAATGTATAAAAAAAAAATCTAGAGTAGGATTTTGATGACGGTCAGAAAAATAATTAAACAACATAATAGTAAATTTAAGTTTAGTTTATTAAAGTTACTATACTAAAGCTAAAAAATAAAAATATTGCATTATTATCGGAACCGGACACAAGTGCAAATTTTTAAAACAAATCGGTTATCTCGAAGTAAAAAAAACCTAAGATTTTCTTACATCGATCGATGGACATGGATAGACAGTGATGTAACTAACACAAGAGTGTTAAAAAGTAAATAAATTTTATTTCTTTTTTTTTATTCTATAGAAAAAGGCTAACGAGCCTTCTGGTCATCTGATAACACCAGAGGAGTACAACGAAAGAGGAGTAACACCAGAGGAGCTACAAGAATGTTGCTGGGCTTTACTTTGATTTTATGTTTATTTATTTTCAGTTTGTTTTCATTGCGTGTTGAGTGACGAAAATCAAATCCGCACTTTGTCTCCAAGTACTAGAGCGGAGAATGACAATATTTTAAATATACTCGTAATCATTCCCCTGAAACGAATCGAATCGAACCCACAACCATCGCGCTTACAGTCAGATGCGGTCACACTGCGCCCGGTGGCCTCTTATCATTTGTTATAATAATAACTTTGTTAAGGAAAATATTTATTATTAAGTAAAAAAAAGTAAAACCTGTTAAGCTACAAAAGATTAGAATTTAGATAGACTTAAATTCGAACACATTATGAGAGTGTTATGTACTTTGTTTTTTATTTTATATTTAAATATCTGAAAAACGTATGAGATCCGGTGAACTAGGTTATTACCCCACCTTGAGGTGTCGCCTTCACAATAACTGAATTATAAATCTCCCTTTACTATTAGATTACATTATAGTGTTTCAAGTCACTCATGCAAATCCAGTGTCATCCACTATCGTTTACATATGAAATGTCAATGCCTCAGGTCGTCTAGAAAAATGAGACGATAACAGTGTCTTTCGTACGCGGAATTAATGGGTCGGTGGCTCGGAAAATGGTTGGCTAGTTCTTAATTTAGATTTTCAATGTTTATTTTATTATTATATATTATATTATATTAAGTGCCGTCAAAAAGCGCGTCTATTTCCACCTCAAAGGCCGGTAACATCCCTGTGGCTCCATGGTGTTGCATAAGGTCGTGGGCGGCGGGCGTTTTTTTACCTTGTCTATAGAATAATATATATATATATATATATATATATATTGTATATATATATATATATATAATACCTTATAATAGTTGCCTTGTTGACTCGTACAATACGCATTACCTTACTTTATACCATGACTTTATAGAAAACTGTCAATATTTTATGTCTTTTTCTCGCATTCAGAGAGAATCTATTCTCAAAATATTGCGTTCCCCACTTTAATGTACTTCCACGTTTTAATGTATTTTAATGTAATAATTTCTACACCTCTTTCCCATATAAATTTTAATTATGCCAAATTTCATACTCCGTAGAATTTTCGCATTGGAAATTTTTACTTCATATTTCAATACTAGCGACCCGCTCGTGGCTTCTGCGTAAGCTACATGACTAAACTATTTCGTTTTCCAGCCCGTCAGCTCTCACTTAAATCACAGACATTGCTTAAATTTATAATTTAAATTCTTGTGACTTTTTTGTTTATGAACCGATTGAAATGAAATAAACACTAAATGCTAAGGGAAGTTTACCATAATACAATAGTCAAAATGCTTTTTAATCTGTTTAGCCGTTTCTGCGATTAGAGTGCACAAACAAACAGATAAACAGGAAAGAGATACAAAAAAAAATCAATGTTTAGGGTTATTACATTGATAAATGCCCCTAATAATATTTTTTTTATATATCTTCCATTTACAGACAGCGATCAGTTACATTGTTATTATATGTATTGATAATGAGAACTTACTAAACATGTTACGCCATAATGGCGCAGTGGGACAGCGTCTGACTGTAAACGTGACAATTGTGGGTACGATCCCCACTCAAAGGAATATTAACTTTATATTTAAATTATTTTAATTTTCTCGCTTTAACGAAACAAATCATGGAGTCCATTCTCGCCACTCTAGCAATTGAGTTGTCTTCATATATTATTTATATATGTATATAAATTGTAATCAGGCTTAAGTTGTTACTTATAAAGTTGTTTACAAGTAAACTTAAGCTAACTGCAATTTTATCTCACGTTTCTACATCTTGGTGTAAATCTATTTACTTAATATGCAATACGTGTTGATGTTAAAATAATATATATATATATATATGTACGAGTGCATAATCTTGAGTCTTGACTGTAAATAATTTAATTATAGTGTTATGTTTTGAAATTAAACTATATGAGGCCCCTCTTTTTAAACGATAATTAAATTTATTAATAATATAAAAGATAATATCATTACATAATTCATTATAATTTTGTTAAAATTTTATTTGGAGGAAAATTTATCAACATGGAGCTATATATTCTTTTTAGACTAAGCTACCGGCGATAATGGTCAAATATCTAACTAAATAAAAAAACATATTCTAGAAAAACGTGTAAAAACCAGCACCTCTTGGAAACCGTCCACCCTGAAGGTTATCAAGAGGCGCGTGTTCATAGCCTGCTGCGTGCAAATTTTTATACGATTTTCTAAAACATGTTTTTCAATTTCCTAAGTGTGTGATTAATCACACACTTTAAAAAAATATTGAATATAACTAACTAAATTTCTCTAAAACCAACGAAATGAAAGGGACATTACTTATCAGTTATCATCAATCTTGTTTGTAAAAGCTAAATATAAAATACGTATAACAATATGAATATTTAAACCAATGAACAATGCTGTACGAAAAAGCCAGAGTTACAGGAAAATAAAACAATAATTTGCTTATAGCTCTTGTAAGACTTCCTTATAATTTGACATGAGGATGACAAATTGTACGCCCATGTAATAAATTACGTGATTGGTAACAAGGGAACAAGCATGAAAGGCAATTGTGCGAGTTCAATGATCATTTTAACTTTATATAAAATTTTATAATATATCATTTCACATATATCAGCTTCCAGGGTAGTCAGAGAGAACCTAGTGTCAAGATACTCCGTTTTTCACTTTTCGTCCGAAATCGACATTGCGATGTTGAGTGGCTGAGCTCACCACCGCACTATCTTGGGATGACCAGGTCAGACTAGAGCGGAGAAATAAAAGTATATTAAATATAGCCATTTGCCCAAATGACCCCAATCTTGATAGATCTTTTACCATATAGATAACTGTTTTAGTATTGCTATTAAGTTGACATCGGTATTAAATATTTAAAAACTACACAGGATGGTTTTCTCTTCATGACGGGCGGAAAGTGGAGAACGGTGAGTCTGGACACTAGGTTCTCTCTGATAATCCTGCTATGCGGATGAAGCGTAGAGCTAAAAAACGAATAGTTCTGTACGAATGTGTAAATTTTTAAGCAAATCGGTGTAGTCGGTGAAATTAGCGATGCAGCAGATTTTCTTACAAAGATTGATAGCTAGAAGTGAAGCCAATAAAATTTGTTATTAAAGATAAAAATCTTTAAAGAAAAGCAGCAAAATGTCTTAAAATAACTTTTTTAAGGTTAATTTTTGATAAACATACTTTGTTTATAAATACTAACTAAGAAATTCTAAAAACATCTAATATATTATGTTATGTTAATATATGATATGTTGTGGGCTCGCTGGAAGAAATTTCTTCATGAGTTCACTTTTGTTATTACTTAGTTATTATGAAAAAACTACAAAAAAAATATATTCCAATTTTTAAAATGGCTACAGTATAAAAAAATTAGGGTAACACAATCACTTAGACTATAAAATCGAGAATCTTTAAGCATTAAAATCGTAAAAAATGTATTTAAACTCGATCAAGCAATTATGATAACGGTTAACGATCGTAAATGTCAGGATGCAATACAAAATGTGAAAATATACTAAGCAATTAAGGAGTAAAATAAATTTCAATTAATAACTTCATTTTGTTATTGTTTTTTTTATATCTCACTTTGAATAGCTTCACATGAAAGCAGCTACACACTCTTTGGAATAGTCAAGGAGCATCTACTGACAAGACACTTCGTTCTCCGCTTTTCACCCGAAATCGAATCATTGCTTGTTTAGTGTCGGAACTCAATGCCTCATTCTCTTGAGTGTGAATCGAACCCAAAACCAATCGCGTGTACAGTCATTCACTGCGCCACTGCGCCACGATGGCCTTATCTATCAAATTAGTTTAGAACAATATCTTCAAGGTCATCTTGTCCAGGATGAGGATTTTGTTCCATAGTATCATACTATACAATAATAAGATATTGACATCGGATCCGGATAAATTCTTGCAATTTGTTTTTTGACATTTTAAAGTATTAATCATAACCTTGTAAAATTGAAAAATATATTTAGAAAACGTATAAAAATTTTAACGCAGCCGGAGTCGAATCCACGCCTCTTGGCAACTGTCCAAGCTGTAAAACCATCCGCTTGTTCTGATTTTTGTACGTTTTCTAAAAATGTATTTTTTAAATTTCCTAAGTGTGCATATTTTTCGGCAAATCACATGGCATAACGTGAGGCAAAATAAACATGCAAAATTTTCCTATATTGGGTGACTGATACATAGATATAGGTGATGTCGGTAAATCCTTGTTAAAAAAATTAAAAGTACTTCCATCGTATATATATATTACATAGGCCATCGTGGCGCAAGGTCTGACTGGGAACGCCATTGATTATGGGTTCGATCCTACTCGGTGGAATTATCATAATTTAATTAATTCTCCGCTCTGGTGACGAGACAAAGTGCGATGTTGAGCTCCGGCACTCGACACGCAATGTCTCGAATGCCAATTTATTTGCCAATATTAAATTTGATTTGATTTGCCAATTTTAAAATCACAGTGGGTGGGGACTACAAAACGCTACAAGAACACTATAGTTTATTCTGCATGTAACATATTCAGTTATGTATTTATAGTCGCTATGGACTTCGAACATAAAAAAAATACTAAGCAGAAGCCGCATTTCTAGGTATTGATGCTCAATGAGTTAACAAGTGGCATTGTTGTCGTGTGGTGATGCATGGAATTACAATGGTCGAGTGAATCACTTTTTCAAGTTTGCATCTTGTGAAACATCGTTCAAATATTTTCTTTTTTATTTAGATAGATCATATTTCCTTAATGTATTACTACTGGTTTAGTTTTCTGTATGTATATACATATTTGTTTCTTATTCGCTGGGTGGCAGACAACGACAACGAAACGACAGTCGAAACTTTTGTAGACTGCTGAAACTTTGCATATATCTAAGTTCTTCGGAGAATGTGGAAAATAGTTTGGAGAATGTGAGATTCATGGAAAAATACCGAATACATCTCGCTCGGATAGCCCGCTTATGCCTACACTTGGGTCGCAAGTCCCAGGCACTACTTCGAGCTCACCTCCCTGTAACATTATAAACACCCACACGCTGAATGCTACGGAGTTTCTTCTCTTCTCATAGAAGAAATTGAATAGAGTTGGATATGGAATAGCAAAGATAGAGTAAACGAAGTTACGGGGGCCAGTTCTTAAACGTAAATAGTATAGGTACTATATATGTATATAAACCTTTAATGATATGTATTTTTAAAATTCTTAATTATAGTATTAACTAACATTTATGGAATTTTTAATTTTATAATTTTTTAATGTGTTCACGTATTTAGAATAAGAAAAGCATTTATTTAGCTTAAACAAATTTAATACATTTTTGTGGTCAATTTCTTGGCGCCAATTTGAAAGTCCAATTTTCTATTCTCTTAAATCATATCTTCAATACAATACAAACCTACCATTGAATAAAACATTTACATTAAATTATATGTTCATAAATAATAAGTGCAAAATAATAAATAATGATTAATTAAATTGAGGTCATCATGGCTCAGTGGGACAGCGTCTGACTGTAATTGTGATTGGCTGTGGGTTCGATTCCCACTCGGAGGAATGATATGATTAATTATTTTTATTTGTGTATTTTTTATAAACTATTATGGTGACTATCAGTAATTGAACTATTTATTTATAAATGTTTCTCAAAACAAGAATATTTTTTTTTCCCTAAAACATATACTTTTATTATTTCTAACAGTGTTAACCACACACATAGGAAATTGAAAAACATATTTAGAAATGTATAAAATTTGAATTCAGCGGAATTCGAACCCGCGCGTCTTGGGAACCGTCTAAGCGCTCGGACCGCTAAGCAATGCGTTCTACATCCAGCTGCGTCGAAAATTCTTATACGCTTATTAACTTATATTTGTTGTTATCATCTCTGTAGAGATTCTGCATTCTGTCTTGTCGAACAACAATCGTTCGGCAAGACAGAATGCTATTTATTTAATATTCTTAACATGTTTTTAAAGTGTTAATCACACACTTAGGAATTTGGAAAAATATTTAGAAAACGTTTAATAATTTGAACGCAGCGGGAATCGAACCCACGCTTTTTGGAAATTCAAGTATCGTACTTTTATTATATGAGGCATATGTTGTGTTATTACTTGTTTTATTTACTATTTGCTTCGGACGTTATTACTTAGACCATATAATTGAAATTTCAAAATTTATGCGTTAATCTTGTTAGGTCATATATATAATTTACGAAATTATCCAGTGATTGTCTCCAGGCTACTATCGATGTAATTTATCGATCATCATCATTATCACCTAATTAAATAATAGTACTTAGCGGGTAAATGAAAATAAATTTAAATATGTATAACCAGTCCCTCGAAACATATCGATCCCGCAACCACTGCGTTCATAGTCAGAGTATGTCAGTTGCTGGTCCATTGAGCCACTATGGCCTCAATTTTCTAGTATCAAAAGACTCCGTTCTCCACTCTCCGCCCGAATTCGGTACATTACGTGGCGGCGTTGCTATTAAGTGGCGGACCTCTATGCGGTAGTTATTACAATAAATATAATTAAATTGTAACCATTCCACCGAGTGGAAATCAAACCTACTACAATGAGACGCTGTCCCACTGCGCCAAGATGGCCACTAGAAATTTATATTATATATTAATAATTTGATATATAAGAACTAGAATGAATAAATCAATTAAACAGGTATTAGATTATAAATCAAAGTGCTATAATAAAATACCTAGTAGGTGTCTCAACTGTGTTGTAAGGTTGTCGTCGCATCTACATACAAAGGGTGATAGGGGCGGCGCGGCTCGATAACAATGAGACAGTAACGGTTCGCTTTTTATTTACAATTAGGTCCTATTTAAGCTATGCTTTCTTTCTAATATATGTTTAATTTTTTATTTCGCTTATTGAATATAGAATTTAATATAACTTTACAATAGAGGCTGCCGTGGCGCAGGGCGTCTGTCTGTACACGAGATTGTTGTGCGTTCGATTTCCATTCGGGAGAATGAATATGTTTGAATAATTTTCATTTTTCCGTTCTGACGATAAAAAACAAGGAGCAGCGTTGAGTACTGGTACTCAATAGGCAATGTCTTGGAATCAGGCGTAAGGTGGATACCGGAGTGTTTTGCCACTAGGCACCTAGTGGCAAAACACTCCAGTATCCACCTTATCTGCCTATATAAAATAATGTAACTAAATATATTTTTTATTTAGTAGATCTTAGTCTAGTATTTTTTTTTAGGAATTTTGATTGATCCAATTTACACAATTCATGCGGACATAGTTTATTAGTAACATATATGTAGGTACTTAATATTTAAATTTGTTGTAGCTTTTTTTATTATTGAAAAAAAAAACATATTTTTAATCTACATTATTGTTTTTATTTTCATCGAAGAGGCTAAGACACGAAGAAGTGTGAATAGCAAATGGTTTGCTGTATGCCTTCCTTATATATAATCAAATCTATTGTATATATAAACTTTCAAACATTATGTATGTGTTTTAATTGTTCCATGACAGTGTTGCCATTTATTAATATTTTAATAAATTTCAATATACATTCTTTTGTTACAGTAAAAAGACAACGATGTGATGAAGCGTTTCTGCTAACATATAAATCAGCCGTCTTCAAGTTTCACTAGAAAATATATATTTTTTTGTAAGTTTATTTATTATTCTAACTATTATTGATTTAAAAAGTTTTAAATATTCCTTCACATTATTAATGGCCTGTCAATGTCGTACAAGAAAACGAGATTTTTTTTATTATTATTTAAAAGTTGCTTGCCGGCCCTTTTCAGCAGAACTTCTTTTAACCTTGTGAGCCAGTGGTAGCTTTATGTTCATTCGACGATTCAAAAATGCTTTACTACTATTTGAAAATTAATGGGAACCCACAATCATTGTTGAGCTATCCTTTATTTATAAAATAAAAATATTTTATGTAAATATATATATATATATATATATATATATATATATATATATATATATATGTATATAAATAAGAACATCTTACGAATGATTTATTGATTTTGTTGTTTCTTCACACTCTCCCATTCTTAATTTGCTATTTCCTATGTCTTAAGGTTGCCTAAAAGAAAGCTACTTTAGCGATAAGGCCGCCTATTGTACACGATACGAGTATTCTTGTACTTTGTATATTCTTTTGTTTTTATTATTATTATATATTAATAAAGAGTTTTTATTATTATTATGTATCTCTCGAAAAAGTTCTCGGGTTGAAATGAACCCGGCCCTTTGGAAGGCTTGCGTGGGGACACAGGTCCAACACGTAGAGACCCCTCAGAGATAGCAGTGTATTTTATTGTGATGCATCAGCCGGGATCCATCTCTGAGTAATTGCCCAGAAATGGTCATCGGCTAATGCGTAGGAACTATGGAAAGTAAGGAACACTAAGCTGAGATTATGAAGTGGAATTTGGATGGACTGAGTACTGGGCTATTGTATGAGACTACGTGAGACTACGGACGTCCGCCTTTTCAATAGTCTCAGATTGAATGGTTGGCGGACAGTGACTCGCCACCCATTAGATGGGCCCCTACAAATTGGCGTAATGCCTTCGGTGCAATACCAGTGTGGTCGGCTAAAGGTGCCGGTTTCATCATCAAGAGAGCGCTCGTGAGCGGTTTTATTGCGCCCGTTATTACGCAGATTGAGCACTTTCACTCTTCCGAGCATATAGCTCTTGCGTTCCACTCTGCCAAACAATAAAGGCAAGCCAGGGGTGGGGGGACTAATACCAATTCCCCTAAGATCTCAGGTCCGTGGGATAAATGCCACAATTCCCCTAAGATCTCAGGTCCGTGGGGTCGCTACTCCCTAACACAGCGCCACAATTTGCCCTTCGGACTTATTATTACTGTTATTATTTATATTTAAGTTATGCATAGTTTTCATTTTAAATTGACATGTGTACAATTTATGCCATTACACGTTACATGATTGCGCGTGCCCTTGCATACAACGTATTTGCAGTGTTTTGTCATTAACTACATACTCATGCTAAATCGAGGCACGGACGAGAGGCGTTAATTCCTTTTTTCCTTTAACATCTATAATTTACTGTTCTATAAAAAAATACGTTAAAAGAAACGGCATTATAATGATGAACTTAGTTACATGTAAGAATCTTTTTGCTCTTTTGCGAACGACAGGTTTCTTTTTGTAAATGTTTCTATTAAACAGATGTATTATAAAGAAGTAAAAATATTGAAAAATTCATAATATTTAGAAAACGTATAAAAATTTGAACCTGTGCCTCTTGTAAACCGTTCAAGCGCTCTGACCGCTAAGCCATGCGTTCTACATCCAGCTACGTTGTCGCTGCATTAAAATTTTCTAAATATGCATTTTTAAATTTCCTAAGTGTGCGATTAACAGTTTAAAAAATGTTAAAAAAAAAAGTTAAAATATTATTATTTTTACATCTTCGCTTTAGTAAAATAAATAAATAAAAGGGCAGCGGTAAGAACGGCAAAAAACGTGAGGCTGGCAAATAAAAATATAATTTTTTGTAATGTATATAGTTGGTCGTTAGTTTAAATACTTGGCAGGGACATGATGTAAAAAGATAAAATAAAAGACATATTAATACTAAGACCGTTTTTGCCAAACGTAATTCTTCTTAACATAATCCTCCTCTTAAACTTCTCTTGGTCTTCAAAGCATTAAAATCTTTTAAGAAAACTAAGTAAGCTAACAAAACCATAGGTACCTTTATATTTTAATAACAAAAAAAGTCATGTTCCATAAATCAACTTCTTGCGCTACATTTAACATTACTATTTTTGGATCAATTTAAGACCGTTTCATACGAAAAAAAATTCGTAGCGGCCATTCTGATTTATGATAATCTCGATAACAATCTTTTTGCAAAGTTGCGATATTTATATACCGTAGACTGAATACATGAGATGCAGTACAATTTCCAGAAACTTTTTCAAAAACATCCTATATAATGAACCTTTAGCCTTTGCTATAAGGTTCTAGTTTCCGCTGCATTCGAGGCCTAACAGCCTGTTAGATGGGAATGTAGGGGCTATCAGAGATCGACTCGTTACATACGACATCGACACTTCAATGGCACAGGACTGGTACGGACACATGTTTCTTAGTTTTAATTGCGTTTTTAATATGTTATTTGCATTTTATAATTCCACGTTTTTCATTGCTTTACTAATTTATGTTGAAAATCTTTTGAAAATTTCTTTGAATTTCAGATGGAATTACAGTTAAAGATTTATATATATATATATATATATATATATATATATATATAAATCTAATATATTAACACTTTACTCGTATATATCTTTATTTTAATATCAAATCTAACGGCTAAAACGGCGACTAAAAATAATAAGTCATAAGTTATAGTTATTATAAAAAAAACAACTATATATTTCTAATCAATATTCACAACAAATACTGTAAATGAAGCAAAAAATAATTAAAGTTGGTGAATGAAGTTATTAGACTAATGAAGATAAGAATCTATAACTGAATTAAAATATTTGTAATTTATTTATCTAAGCATCCGTAACCAAACTTACTTTGTAAATTTAGTGATTTTCATCAAAATATTGGCCCATAAAATAAAAATTCTCCCAACAGCTGCTTTATTACATTTGAGTGCTGTCTTTGTTCACTTTTTCTATTCAATGGAACACATTCATTCATTTGGTTCTATAGACTTAGCGTTTTCATTTCTTCTTTTCATTCTATATGAAAATGAGTTTATAATGACTGACTGCAGGTTTTAAAAACAATTGAGGATTTGGTCAAGCCTCAGTTTCGGATGGCAAATTAAATTTTTTGCTCCCGGCCGTTATAAGAACCCTTCAAAATATTTACTTTTTTGTGGTCTTCTGGAAGCCACTTAGTGCAATCATCGTTTCCAGGTACCGCGCAACATTTTGCTTAAAAGAAAGTA
Organism: Podotricha telesiphe; assembly: GCA_038994665.1. Taxonomy (NCBI): domain Eukaryota; kingdom Metazoa; phylum Arthropoda; class Insecta; order Lepidoptera; family Nymphalidae; genus Podotricha; species Podotricha telesiphe. The sequence continues at coordinate 492,734 of JAOYRR010000063.1, read as the reverse complement.
TGAAAAATTATATACGCATGAGCGCGGCATTTTGGCTAATTCTGACATAATTGATTTTATCTTTACTGATTTACCACTTACTCACCAAACCCATATTTTTCGGATCATTAAATTTGGATGGGGATTTTTTGAAGCTTTTGATGAATTTCGTGGTTATAAAATTCAATTTACGATGTACCAACATTATATTAGATTTACAAGGATATAGAGTGGTAGTGGTCCACAAATATTTTTTACCTACGGTTTCCTTTATTTTATACAGCCGTTATATTTTAATCTTTGTAGATGACAGTTTTAGCATCGTCGATATGGTCATATCTTTAGGTTACCTTAACGCGTCGTTTTAAGTCTTATCATATTTTGTGGGATTTATGAAAAGACGGAGAGAAGTAAAGTAGTATTAGTTTATCCACTCTGGATTTTTCTCTGCGTGGAAACACGCTTTAGAAGTAATTCGAACGAAATCTTGACAAGAGAATTGGGGTTCATGCTATGAAAATATGGTATAAAGTGTTATCATTGGATCTGGGTACGTGAGCAGATTTCCAAGTAAATCAGACATTCGACAAGTGAGTTAAAACTTTGATAGTTATTGGTGAAGCTCTTAAAAGCTTGTCCGAACATTTAGGTACAAAATATAGCAAGTTGAGTTTATATAACGGAATTACTGAACATTTAAGCAATATCTCCGCACAGGGAGTCCTGGTGATATATCCAAGTTTTCAATACTTTACAATCTAGCAAATTCCGTGCTTAATTACAAATGTGCGTTTAAAAGGTATTTATTTTAATATGAACAATAGCAAAATGTGTATTTAACTATACACTAACATATTGAGTGTATCTCTGTCAGGACATCGATTGGATCTAGTGTATGCTGAAAGGAAATGTGGGGTTTTTGCGATTTATACGTTTTGCTTCCTAGAACATATATAAATGGTCTTCGCATATATTTTTTATAATAACGAGTAATATGTATACTTCAAAGATAAGAAGTATATAAATGTTTAAGAATATATATTTTTTTTGTAAAATTTTGTAGTGCAAAGTTTAGTTTAGTGTTTTCTTCTAACTTAATTTTATTATATAGCAGTGTTTGTTATAATACGAGTAAAAAATTGAACTTTATGATCTTAAAACCATTTTCATAAAAACCATAGATAACAAGTGTTCAATGTAGAGGTATAAATATATAATAAATAGAGCTTAAACAAGCTCAAACAAAAAGTGAATGTAACTATGTCAAGACCAAATGAAACAATTCCAATAATTTTCTATACTAATGATGAATTATTATTTAAATTATTATAATAATTGTTAACTGACCGGTTTGGAACCGGAGTGACTCAACTTGTCAGTGGCTATTGCGAATACCTTATCCAATGAGGAACTGGTCTGCTAGTAGGTTGCGTTAGGTCTGGCCCTTGAGCTTATGAAATACTTGCGAACGTATCTATGTATTAACAGATTACATAGAACTTTTAACTCTATAAATAAGAAGTTTTTATAGATTTATACAAAATATGTTAATTTTAGCGTAAATAATAGGACTCTGTTCTTAAGTTAGTAAGATACTTAGTAGGAAAAAGACATATTTAATGTAGAACGCATGGCTTAGCGGTCAGAGCGCTAGAACGGTTTTCAAGAGGCGCGGGTTCAAATCCCGCTGTGTTCAAATTTTTATACGTTTTCTAAATATGTCTTTTTCAATTTCCTGAGTGTGGGAATAACACTTTAAAAAATGTTAACAAAATATATATTTAATAAATAGCATTCTCTCTTGCCAGACGATTGTTCGTAGAATAATCTTTGGGTAGCAGAAATTTGTAAAAATCTCTCTACAGAGATGCTAACAACAAATATAAGTTGTAATAAGCGTATAAGAATTTCGACGTAGCTGGATGTAGAACGCATGGCTTAGCGGTCAGAGCGCTAGAACGGTTTTCAAGAAGCGCGGGTTCAAATCCCGCTGCGTTCAAATTTTTATACGTTTTCTAAATATGTCTTTTTCAATTTCCTAAGTGTGGGAATAACACTTTAAAAAATGTTAACAAAATACTTTACAAGTTTTTCAATTCACAAGTTGATTTCAAAAACATAACACACCTTATAAATATTAAGCAAGATGTTATACCCAGAATTCGTTAGAATTTATCTTGGAAATGATGTCATACTTATTTCGGATGTTGCCTAATGATTTGGTTTGGTAGCTTCAAATAATTTACATTTTCAAGTTCCATGCAAATTATATATAATCCGTAAAGTTTTATATTTATTTTAATTTTCCTCTAATTCAATACAAATTTCGAAAAGTAGTGGAAAGTGATGAGCGAGTGCATAATTAAGCCACTTTGCTTTAGACTTTAGAGTTTTATGTATGAAGATTGAATTATTATGGAGAAAATCGTCAAATCATCAGTCTTATTTATATATATGTTACTGTAAAATCGCAATCTACGGTAAACTTGATAAAGGTCAGATTTGTAGTCTATCATTGTTCATTTCGAACTTATATCTCTGTAACACTGACATTTTACTTCTAACAAATACGGTAAATGTTGTCTAGGTAAGGTTTTGTAAGAAACAGTTTGAACTTTTACCATTAAAGTTGATAAATCTGAAGTTTTGCATTGTAAAATTGAACATTTTAAAATTTTGCCTAAGTACACGGGCTTTTATAGTAGCATATATATTATAGCATAATTGGTAATTTATTGGTAAAATATTCTTCGTTCAATTCCAGTAACTTTTGTATAGTCTTCATTGTAGATTGATACATTGTTTTTTACATATATTACATAGGTTAGATAAATTATGCAATTTTAGCGTGGCAAATGTTAAGCTCATAAAACAATTTATTATAAGAATCTGTATAAATACTTTTAATCACACTGCCACATAAAGTAAAGAAAAATGATACGTCCGCACGAACCATGTGAAGCTGTATTTATTAACGAAGTTATAAATGTATACGAAATAGCTATCTGTAAATACAAATATATCCATTTTTGTACCATCTCGACTTTGATATAATGCAAAAATTAATTACATATATAAGGCATAAATAATAAATGCATTTATTATGGATGAAAATATAATAATTGCAACATAGACTAAAACAAATGTCAAAGAAATTGTAGAAAACTTTGTTGAAAATTGTATTAATTAGCTAAAATTTTGTGACATTTTAAAGATGTATATATATATATATATATAAAACACGTTAATCTTTAATATGCTATATAGTAACGTGTATTGTATATGCAGTGTCAATAAAAATGTTAGTAGTTTTGCTTACATATACGAGTATATCTCATAGAATCATTGGTGGAAATAACTTGTCACTACATTTTAGAATCAGTGATTTCAGAAATGTGTATATATTAATAGGTGAATGAAAGTCTTTGATGAAGGAAGTAATATTACATAATTAAAGTTTGTATAGAGAAGAAGTGCGGAAAGCAAATGTTTTTTTGTAATAATCCATTAGAAATACATTAAACTAATAAAATTAAAACTCCCATATTTTTGACACTTTAGTATATAGAGTGTTGTTTGGTATAAAGTGTTATTGTTCAAATACATTTAGATTTAAGTTATATAAGCTAATTAAAGCTGCGGCGTATAACTATAACACGCGTTGCTAAGGCAACAAACATTTTACGCGTCAACGGGGGCTACTGTTACAATTTATACTCTCGGTACAAAAATATGTAGACAAGACTGCGTTCAACTCGTAATCAATAATGCTTTACCGCGGGGGACCCGACTTTCGCTGTCTCGTACACCACGAATATTTGTAGGCTAATCGCTTGATCAATGCATGTTCTATAAATCGAGACCTTTTTTGCCTTATTTATTTTTAATAGTATAACATTTAGAGGCCGTCGCGTCTTAACATAGCTCCTGTTATGTTTTATTTGTTAGTTCGAGATACATACGATATTTTAGAGTATAGAATATCTTTTAAGATAGCTACGAAAATAGCATCTTGGTTCCCTTTTAACTTGTTTTTTGTTATGTGTTGAAACATTTACTTTAAAGTAGAATGCATAAGTTGCTTTAATAAGACTGTGTTAATTTAAATAATTTAAACTCATGAACTATAAAGATTTAGATATATAGATGTCGTTATGTGTGATGTCGATACGATTGTAATCGCTGTGGTTTCAATTTCCACTTGAGAGAATAGTATTTATTTATTTATTTGATCCACCAACATTTGTTTACACGGTACATACTTATAAAAAAAGAAACATAGTAAACGGAACTTAATCTAAGTGTAACAAACACTTACAGGCGGATACAGCATGTAAGAAAGACAAAAAAAAACATAATGAGCTCCTAAGGCGAGCTTCAGCAAAGCAAACCAAACAATTAGTCCAATTAGTCCATATTTAAATCATTTTCATTTTTATACAGCGCGGCGTTGAGCTTTGTTGCTCAGCATATAATTCTTGAATTAAGTTCCGAACTACGGCCTGCCTAGGGCCTACAGTGCCATGGCATAAATTGTCTATCTATTAAGTTCTTTGATTTTCACGATTATTACACATTTTGAAATGAAACCGACGTTTCGACCACTTTACAGTAGTCCGTGGTCACAGTTATTTGTCTATCAAATGACAGACAAATACCACCTCAGTCTACCTGTAAAGTTTTTTGTTTGACAGATATTAGTCTTATAACAGATAATTAACTAGTTTATAAATAAATTGATACAGATATTCTATGTATAGATATTTTATCTATATTTAAAAAAATATATACCTTAAAAATATATAAAAATAAAATCCTAATATTGACCTCCCATTTGGGAGGGGCGTAAATTGGAGCGAAGCGATGATCGTAAGGGAGAAGTGTGAAGCTGTATTAACTTATTATATATGAATAATTCTATTGAATAATTTCAATGAAATATAAATATTTCATAAATCACCTATACACATCTGTTCTTTAGTTGTGTACCTACCAGTAGTACCATCGTAGGCTTGTAGCCCACAGCCTTTATATTACGAAACCATTACTAGCACTGTCTTATACTGAATAATGTGTAATTTTTTGTACTTCACCTGTACTATGAATTATTGTTAGAGTGTACAATTGTACATATATATCATAGATTTTTATCTTGTTACTTTTTTTGACGTGTTTTCTTAATTGCCAACTATAAGGTGTAATAGTGGCGGATTTTTTCTTAATACCCTATATTAAGTCTAAACAAATACATAAAGTGAAAGCGACTAAACTTATGGATATTAGGTGTCTATATAGTATAGAAATACATTGTAAGTACGTTTGTAATACTAACAATAATTTTAAGTAGCTTTTACGAAATCTGAACATCCTTAAAACAATGGTTGGCAACCTGTTACATACAACACAAGAAGTGAAAGTTGCTATGGCCAAAAATGTACTGACGAGGTCATGGTTACGTCATTTAAACTCACATTTAATATATTAGCTTGACATTTAGGATTATTGGTATAAAGTTGAAACTTGTTAATTTTTTTTTTGAAACGTTGTTTATTAGTATTTTAAAAAAATTTTTAAGCCAGTATTGAATGAAGACTTCGTAGCAAATTATTTAGTTTGAAATTGATTAAAACTGGTATAAGTTATATTTGAGAATATATAAATAATTAAAAACACGTTTTTCTATATGAATATTAATATATTTCCTAAACATAAGGTACAAAGTACTAAAGGACCTATTAGAATTGTAAGAACAAAAACAACTTAGTTACTCTAATGAATAATTTAAATTATTTAACTTACTGATAAATCGCCTTTTATAGTTGTATTTAAAACTTTTAAATATTTACAGTATATATTAATATAATATAAAATATAATTTTGCGAAAGTTTTTTTTTAATTAGTGTCCCAATTCTTTTAGTAACCTTCGTTCCGGATGAGGACAGTGTAGGAGCAAAGTCAACGCCCACCTGTCTCTGTGACACGTGTATAAATTATAATAGGCTATTGTAAACAAATTTAATGATAAATTTTCATATAGAGTTAAATGTTTTAGGATTTTTTTAATAAAAAATAATTATTTACTAGCGACCTGCTCGCGGCTTCGCCTGCTTAAAACCACACGACAATTTAGTTTATTATCTCGGCCGCGTTCCTATTCAAATCATAAACTTTACATAAATTTATAACAAAATAATCTTTAAACTTTCTTTTTTATAAACCGATTGAAATGAAATAAACACTAAATGGTAACGGAAGTGTACCAAAATATAATAGTCAAAACTGCATTTTAATTGGTTTAGCCATTTCTGGGATCAGCGAGCATGAACGCACAGACAAACAGAAAAAAAACAATAATATTTTTTCTCATATATCTTCCATGTACAGCGATGAGTTTATTTGTTAGTATTAGTTATATACTAGTTTATATAGTAAATTAAGTTTAATTACATTTAATTTAAGCAAAGGGAATTAATATTCAAAAACTGGACTCTTTTAGGATATACATAGAGACGCTTAGCGCTCTGTCAGTCTTATAAGCCTAGCTTTAAGTACTTGAAATGTTTGTAATAAAAAAATATTTACACAAAAGTTACGGACCATATTTTCGTAGTGTTTAATAATAATGATAAAAATGAGAATATTTTAATATTAAATAAGACTAAGCGTTAATTATAAAACTATTTTTTTTATTATTTATAGCTATACAGTAATTTTAAACAAACTATTCTAATTGTAGAATATGATTGAATATATGGTCTAACTAATAAATATATTACCTCAGTAAATAACAAGTTCAATCTTGGCTTAATAATTACTGTTTAATATTATTTTTTCTTATAAAATTCTCAAACAAATTATGTCTAAAAGGAAAATGCGACATTACTTGTAAGCTGTTTTGGCGTTAGTTGGTAATTGCTTTGAATCTCGTTGATTTTATTTAAAAAAAACCTCATTATAATTATGAAAACATTTAAATAATGAAAACATATCGCAGCACATTGTTTAATTTAAACGCTATGATTTTCTATTTAATCTCCAATCATAAGATTTTATATTTTTACATTTCCCCGTTCGACACATATAAAATACAGCTCCGGTTTCGCCATTTGACATGCCAGTTCCCGAAAGTGAGTGGAAAGTTGAGAACGAAGTGTTTCATATGACCTCTTTGCTTATCCAACACATAGAGGCTAGAAAAACTAAATGAATAGTAATTTACCAAGAACATATTTAAATAAACCTGAATTATTCTACATTTAAGAATTGTATTTATTACGACCTTCAATCACAGGCTTTTATTCCATTATATCCTATTGTTATGTAACAGTGGAGCTGTCAAACACCTGTCATATTATTATGGTTGGTCTGGATGGAGACTCGTTAGGTAACCACAAAAACTCTAGTACATCCAATAAGTACTCTTTTAATTTTTATTCAATTGCTTTAATTAATATGACATTAAAACTCATTATATTGTCATCGATATACGCCGTACTTCATGCAATTAGTTTTGAATTTTCTGTTATGTAAAAATGTTGAAATGAAATACCTTATGAGTTTTTATAACGTAACGAGAGCTTATTAAGCCGATTTATAAATACTGTAAAATATAGTTTTATAAATGGTTCAAATGGCTTCAATTTTAATTACAATAGTTTTAATTTTACTTTGTGATTTCGATTTTGTAATGATTAAGGCGAATCAGTTTCGCCATTTAGTTTTACATTGAAAGAAGGGATTTCGTAAGGATTTTGCTGTTTTTTTTTCACTATACAAGAGGTTTAGTTTATTTTTTTGAGCATTGAGTGTACCTATTGAACAGTTTTCTAAGAAAAATCACATGTGTTTAGCGTCCGGGAGTATCCTATTAGCACTTAAGTTCTGGACTCAAGTGTGTCGTTTTACAAGTGTTAATTTAATCAGCACAGGTATTGCTTGTTTATAAGTTATACATCACACACAATGCACGATAGTTAATAATAGTAAAATGTTAAATTCTAATGAAAAAGAAAAATGCGATAGTGTGCAAGAAGCTTTTTGTAGTGCTGGCATATATAGTAAAATGGTCTGGTACTCGTTGTTATTGTACGAGTTTTTATATTACTTTTATGCGACAAAGAACACTGTTTGAAATTCCATACGTTTTTATTCATTTTAAATAAATCTATGAATTTATTCTAAATGCTGACCAGGGTAATATTCGAATACAAAATTGACCTACAAAAATTAACAATTTTTTCATAACGAATTAAAAATCAGTATCTTATTTATTTATAATAATAATGAAATTGTAAAAATATATTCCGATGTAACATAATAGAATGGCCGAGTCATAATTTATAATAAATAAATGAAAACATATAAAAACTGTTTGGTGAACTGGTTCAACGTCCTCCATATCGCAAAATGGCGGTCCCGGCTATAAATTTTGGCGGTCAATGGTGCCCATATGACAACTCGGGAAATGTTAAAGTTCGAAATTATTCCTTTACATCGAGTTAAAAATGATTGCCTTTTGTATAATTCATGAGTTACGTAAATACATATGTATGTATATGTAGATATAAGAAAAAGAATACTACAAAGTTTTTGATCAAAAACAAACTAATTTAATTAAACTGTTTTAAATATTATATAAATTTATTTGTTTTAGATATATATTAAATGAATACCATATGTTTTTTTACATCATAACGAGATTTGATAGTTGAAGGTTCAAAATTAGTTTATGAATTCTATGATGCTTATTATTTACAAAGTTTTTTTTTTTTAACATTTTTTAAAGTGTTATTCCCACACTAAGGAAATTGAAAATTTGAACGCAGCGGAACGCATGGCTTAGCGGTCAGAGCGCTTGAACGGTTTTCAAGAGGCGCGGGTTCAAGTCCCGCTGCGTTCAAATTTTTATACGTTTCCTAAAATATATCTTTTTCAAGTATTTTATTACACCGCCATCTAAATTAGGAATATAACAACGATAGCAAAGAGTTTCGTGAATTCAATTTAATTTAATTAAAAAAATACAATTACTTTAATCTTAACATAACAATCGACTTAAGCCGCGCCTCTTCATCTCAAGAAACAGATAACGTGCATAAGTGCTGTAAAGTAAAAACTTAATGACACACCGTACTGACTGCTTTTACATCGACATCGACGTCGTAAGTTACATTATTGCTGATTACTGACTGAACTGAAGTCCCACGGTGAGTAAAAAATAATTAGAGTTCATTTAAGTTTTACTGTACTAGTATATATTTAGTTATTTTTTCTGTCTAATTATTCTTATCCTCTATTATGTTTAAATAATTTAATAAATTATTTTTAAGCCAAATAAGTATATATAATGTGAGAAAAAAAGTCAAATGCTTAGGTTTCCGACATATTTAGAAAACGTACAAAAATTTGAACGCAGCGGGATTTAAACCCGTGGCTATTGAAAAAATTATAAAAATCTCTCTACAGAGAGGCTAACAATAAATATAAGTTGTAATAAGCGTTTGAGAATTTCGAGGCAGCTGGATGTAGAACGCATTGCTTAGCAGTCAGAGCGCTTGGACGGTTTCCAAAACGTTTGAATTCGAATTTTTATACATTTCTAAATATATTTTTTAATTTACTAAGTGTGCGATTAACACTTTAAAAAATGTTAAAAAAAATAAAACTTTTCCGTTTTCCGTTACGTTCAATTGGATTAATGCTTATATTTGAATTCGAAAATACATTTTTAAAAACTATTATAGAATAGGTACTACTGTAAAATGTTCGAAACGTCAGGTTTTCTAAAATTTATTATCAAACACCAATAAATACACGGTTATGAACATTTAAAAACGTATAAACATCACAAAGATTAGAGGTATTATTAATAAAACAATTCTCTAGCAACAAATAAAATCCTTTATATACATAATTTCAAAGAAAATGAGTGCATATAAGTGCTTATAACATTAAATTTTAAAGATAAAAGCTCTATAAATATAAAGCATATACGAATATAAACAGGCAATGTTTACGGAACTTTAAAAATATTTCTTTACTTAAAGCATTACGCTAGCATACAAAGAATCCACGCTGGCCGGGCGGAGCGCTTAGTAGCTTATTATAAAATTACTTGCGATAGTAGGATGGATATAAATTAATACTATTATTTTATTAAAATATTATACGTATATTGTAGGCCATTTTCGTGGCACACTGTCAACGCGATTGGTTGAATCCCACTCGGTGGAATAATTATTATTTAATTATTTTCTTTTCTTCGTTCTGGTACTCCGCACTAACCACGCAATGTCTTGAATTCGAGAAAGTATGAAAGGAAAAAGCTTGAAGATATGAGAAAAAACTTTATCAATAATAATAAAAACATATCTTGATTTAAAATATATCATTTTTTATATATATATATTTTTTTTTTTTTTTTTTTTCGAATTTGTAGTATGCAATTGGCCATAGTGGCCTCTACAGCGTCACGCGGGCTTTGTGGAAGGCCGAGCTAGACGAGCTCTGACCTTGGCTTGACCACCTTGGGAGGTGCCAGCTAATGAGATCACGAAGTGGCAAGGGCGTCTCCTGTGAGACACGGTCCTCGGCTTGCGTACTTCGTTTGTAGTGGAGGGCTTGCTTCGCTCGAGCCGAGCTCAGCCTACTGGGTAGGGCGTTTGATGCCCTTTGGGAATATTAGTTTTTTGCGCCCTCCCTCGCCTAGGCGCGCTTGGGCTGCAGTAAAGCTGGGACCTCGTCTTCACCGGCGGGGACGGTGTGTGTATCGTGTATGTTTTCTTCGGTGTGTAGTCCTACCTACATACTCGGCGTTGTTGGCTACGGTTATGCGGTCAGCTGCGTCGTGTTAGACGTTACGTGGTCTACGGTAGACCTTCTTTAACGGAAGGGAGTAGTCGCTGGCTTTTACTATTAATCGAATCGGATGAGTAGAAGCTCTTTCGAAATAGCTACTAGACAGTTTCCTGCAGTGCTCTTGGATCGAGTCTAAACGAACGTCACGATGTAAGTCTATATTACGCATGTACCAGGGTGCGCCCGTGGCCATGCGTATGAATTTATTTTGTAATATTTGCAACCGGTGCAAGTCGGTGTGGGCAAACGCGACGCTGGCGTAAGTGAAAATTGGCCTGACACACGTCGTGTACAGGCGAATTTTGTTCCGTAGCGACATTTTCGATTCGTACAGATCAGTGGGTAGAGGCGACTTATGACAAAGTATGCCTTTTTTCGGACATTGCGTAGGTGCTCTTTAAAATTGAGCTTACTGTCTAATGTTTCACCTAGGTATTTGGCACTAGAGGCCTGTGGAATGACTTTGCCTAGCAGACGGACATTGGGTATGTCGTCCGTTCGGCGAAGGGGGAAGAATACTACGGTACTCTTGTCTGGGTTGACTTCTATGCGCCATTTGAGTAGCCAAGCGCCTATCCTATCGACGGCGATCTGAAGGCGTTCGGCTATGTGAATTGAATTATGCGCTGACGCATAGATTGCGGTATCGTCCGCGAACAGGACTAGGTGGGTGAGTGGAGCTTTTGGGATGTCGTATGTGTGCAAGTTGTACAGAAGCGGGGACAGGACGGAGCCTTGAGGGACTCCCGCTCTAAGGGGACGTCTACTAGAGAGGGTTCCCGATATCTAAAAAAGCGATTCGATAAGAAGGCTCTGACGATGTGAGTGAGCCTGTCTGGGACGCCTGTGCGTATGAGCTTGACGATCAAGCCGTTGTGCCAGACTTTGTCGAACGCTTATTTTTTTATATTTTTTTTATATTATTATTGTCATAAACAAGGTGACTCAGCGCTTGCCGTCCAATTTATTACAAAATTTGCACACGAATGCGAAGACGGTACAATATTTTCATAGTAGCCTATCCTATGAATATAATGTTCTCTCTACGACGAACAAGAATGATGAAAAAAAAACAATTTAATATATGGTAATGGAAAAATTAATTTAAGCATGTTTATTTTTATTTCATTTTTAAAGCCAATTTTTTTTTGTTTAGAATTAGCTACGTTCCATAACTAACTAAGACAAGTCATACTTTTATAATTTGACATAATTTCTATGTACGCTAGTATTCAAAATGTTCGCATTCATAGTTTCTATTTCTCACGATTATTATTATCGTAGATATAAATAAATTGATATTAAAATACATTTTCAATTTATTTTACATTTTTTTTTATTTATTTTAGATTTTTTTTAACATTAACCAATGTTGATTAAATATATTAAAGTAAAATTAACCGAAACATAAATTCTTGACACTGATGCGACCAGCCTAATTATATTCAATGCTTATTAAATGAATTGTATACATTTATTACTAGTTGTACCCGTCCGTATGTAATTATAAAATAAAAGTAGCCTAAGTTCCTCCTTATTACATCAGTTATCTTAAGCCAGTAAAAGTCCCATGAAAATCTGTTCCAGATATTAGCCGGAATTAACACATATATACAGACAGATAAAAATGGTTAAAAAAAATATTTTGGTATAAGTACTTAACTGCGTCTTAATTAATCATAATCTATCGAAAAATGTCATATTGTCTCTAAAATCATAATGGCAATATAATGGCGTATCCTATTTTTCTCGCAAATTGTAAATATGGCGTAAAAATATAGCGGACAAATTTGAAAAGAAAAAAAGGTTTGCATCTAAATCGGTAAATTTTGTAATTTATATTTAAATTTCATTACAAAATTTGTAACAATATTATAAATTTGTAATATAATTAATCAAAATCTCTATATAGTTAAAATAATAGTCACCCCAGTGTTGTATCCAGTGTAGGTACAGTGAAAGGTTAGCGCAGTGGGCGACTGTCGGCGCTCCGCCCGACGTCCTTGTCGAGATTATCCCATCCAAATGTCATATTTCATTACAACTCGCTTTGGTCTATACTTTTTCTTTATGCGTAAAAAGATTAACCTTTCTAGCTTTTAGATATTAAATTATTACAAATGTATGTTAATAGTAAAGAGATTATTATCGAATAGGTGTATTAATTTTTTACTGGACTGTATTTATATTAAAAAATTCGTATTGCCGGTTCAATCTTTAACCAAACAAATGATATATTCAGATAACTATTGAGATAACCATTTTGTATTCTTATCAGAATAATGTGAAAAACTTTATTTATTTATATAAAGTTTATCACATTATTCTGATAATGACCGTACAACCGTATTTAGTAGCCGTAGAAGCCTGAAAATTGTCTTATAGGTTCCTCGGCAACTATAGGGGAGCACTAAGAGAGAAACTCTCGAAATGAGGAACGTTTTATAGTCCACACAAACGAAGTTCCAGGCTACAGCTTGTCGATATGACACAATATACAATGTCAAAAGTTTCTGGATGCGTTCAAGTGCCACATTAAAATCTCATTGAATATTAAAAAGGTTAAAAATTGTGTAGAAAATGAAGGTGTATAATGAAAATTGAAGCATATTTAAAGTAAATTTTTTTATACTTTAATATTTTTAAATATTATTTGAAGAATTGAAATTATCAAGCGAATAACAAATATAATAATCATCGACGGAAATTTAATTTGTAATAATATTGTTATTTAATAAGAAGTCATTCTATGTAATTATGGTACATTACAACTCTGAACAGGATATACTTGTGTTGTGCTCTATGTTTGTAATTACATACATAATAATCATGTCGTACATAGCTATTATATGATGCATAAAAAGAATATGTAAAGACACAAAATATTGCATACCAACACTACTTCAATATTTTTTAATATAGATGCGACTACATTTTTTCATGTAGGAGAAATAAAAATATATATAAAATTAGAGAATGTCTGAACACTACATAATATAATCTTGTAACAAAGATATTTTTAAAATGATGCAGATATTAAATAATTTTGGTCTATCTTAGATGAACAAACCGGATTTATAAGTTGCACACCCATTAAAATCTGGCTAAAGTGAAACTTGCTCCAACCAGACAGACTGGGTATTCTCTCTCACCCTGGGGAGAGAGGGGAAACTGTGCTAGGGCTGAGCTCTCTGACCGTAGTTTTGTACTCAGTCCATAAATATGGACCGGTCCTTAGAGTGGGCTTTAAGCCCGAAACTGGAACTGGTTCCCCGCGACGGGCTGGAGATGGGAGATTAGGGGAGGTAGAAGTTATCGTTGCCTGGACGGTATCTCAGTGGGGTGAGACCCTTAATTACATAGGGAAGACCCAGCTTATGAGACATTAGGAGAGGTCTTCAAATTTTGCTTATAAAAATTGACTTTAAATGTATATATAAATGAATACGGACTTAATGATTTATAAGACGTTACAATATTAGAAAGATCGGAATTAATAATGATAAAGGTATGCCAAAAGCTAAAAATAAGCTTGGAGCATATGTTTAAAAATGATAAAAAAATAAATAAATTATCTTCATAACTCTTAAGTATTTTATTCGTAGTTTACTTTTATATTCAACATTGTGACTGCACATTTGACATATAGCGATATTATCTTGAAAGCTCCAAGAATTGCCAAGCTCTATAATCCTTTACAAGTTACAACTTAAGTTATGCGTGATGTTTATTTTTATACCAATCAGAAAATTACAGTTTCTACATTATTATAGATACCTAAAATATTAACACAATAATTGTAAAAATATATGTAAATGATTTGCGATTTTTCTTTGATTAATTGTTTACGCGGCCGACTTCAATTAATTCTCGAAAGAATGTTATAAGTAAAAAAGCTTTTAGTCACACAAAGTGTGGAGTTAATGAAAAAAACGCATATCGTAGTGATATGATACGTAGAAAACGAAAGTTCTTTTAAATATTAGATATTTTCAATATCTTTCATTATTTGGGATAGACAAAGTTTGTGAGGATCTTAGAAAAGAGAAATATGTAGTAGTTATATTGAGTATTAATAACATAATTCTATTGTGACATTTAAATAAAAATCTCTGAGATCCCCACAAAACGTGACATTGGTGCTTTTCGAGTAGGATCAATATAAGAAATTAAGTTATATTTCAATTGAACCCTATCTGTCTGTGTCCGGTCCAAACTTGTCTGCGTCGACGGTAATAGGCTGATAGCTATTTGCCTTAGCTTATGTAAATTCACAGTTTTACGAAGATGTTAATGAGAATCTCAATAAGTAAATGTACCATATAAGTATTAAATATAAACTTATTTATCTTTTATTCTTTAACTTCAAGTTATATTTTTATTTGCAGATAAAATATGGTGCTGTTATGGTGTACTTTGGCGTGTGCGTTGACAGTTGCGCACGCGCAGTCCAACTATGGATCTCAAGCGAACAATATCGAATATCAGGGAGAGGGGCTTCCAGAACAAACTATTCTTGATGGAAAAGTAAGTTGCCTATAATTCGTTAAATATTTATAGCGATGTTTGTTTAAAATTATTAAGGTTCTTTTTCTTTTCATAGTTATAGGCGTCTTATAAGGTCCAGCTTTTAATACTACTCATACATGTATCTAGACACAAAGAGATAAATCTTAAATAAACGTGCTTCACTAGCACATAATTAATAAATAGCATAAAAGAAAGTAAGTTTATAGCACATTGTTGTGGATGTAAACGAGGTGATGGATACGGCCATTATAGATTATATCTGATACGCGGCTCCATTGTAAACCGATTTACATGTTCAATATAAGGCAAGTAATGGTTTATTGCAAATGAAAAAACAAGAGGAATATATATTTTCCTTAAAATATTCTGTATTTTATGAGTTTATAGGGATATTATAATTTAGATACAAGTTTATGCATTGAATGAGTAAAACCCAGCAAACGTACGATAGACACCTATAAATGTAGGTGTCGATCGATTTATACTTTTTGTATCTATTATTTTCATTGTTTTCATGTAAGTGGCTTGTGACTTTAATGGAAATAAATATATCTTTAAACGTAAAAAAAAACAAAGGTTATGAGTTGTGTTTATTTTTTAATTAAAAATAAACATAACTCATAATATAATTATTCATATTTGTATTTATATTTTGATAACTAATCTCGAACTTTCAATTACAATAATCGATATAGCAAGGAAAAACTTACTCATGACTGGTTAAGCATCAATTTATTTGATTTAAATACATATTTTTAGTACGAATAGAATAGAAAACGAAAAAAATTGTACTCAATTTTTTCGATATGCATATATTAAGATTTACTATTTTAGACGAAAATATTTTTTTTATCAACGGCTATTAATGCATCACTGGTATATTAAATTAATTTATTGTCGAATTCATATCAAATTACTTCATAATGTGAGAGACCACTCTCATAAATGCTATATCGGTGCAATATTGTTTCTAGACATAAGGCTGAACTTGGCCACAGGTTTCGATCTCAAAACATACAAGACTTAAGTTCGAACGCGTTTAAGTTACACAATTAACAGGAAAGTTTAAGAGAGTTTTTCAAATTATTATTATTAAAACAAAACTTTTAGAAAAATTAAAAGAAAACAGTGTTTAAATAACATTTCTGGTCAAAATAAATGAATATCAAATATAGAATAAAATTTTAAATAAACGTCAATATTTAAATAAGTAAAATGTATAGTTTTTCTATAGTAATTTAGTAACATAATTGTGACTTAAAGTTCATTAAAATATTTTTTTGCCGTTTGTTTGTGGATACAGGACTGGGACGAGGACTGCCAAAGGCTAATAATTAGCTAGATAGATTTATAGTGACTTTGCAATATGCTGGTTAAATATAAAACAGTGGAGTTTCTTTGACTTCAAAGAATAAGAGATATATTGTGACTCAATATATAAAAAGGCCATTGTGGCGCAGTGGGACAGCGTCTTATATATGATGGTTGTGGGTTCTATTCCCATTCGGGGAATGATTATATTTAAATTATTTTAATTTCTCCGCTCTGGTGACATAACACAAAGCGCGGCGTTGAATTCCACCACTCAACATGCTATGTCTCGGCTTCGGGCGGAAAGTAGAGAACGGAGTGTCTTGACTCTAGGTTCTCTCTACGGAACGGAAGCTGAAAAACAAAATGTGCGATATATTTAAATAATTTTGAACGGTCTTGATATGTTCAGTTTAAAAGGTATATTTTTGTAAAAAATTAAGTATTATTTACACACTTAAGCCAAAACCAATCGCTTACAGACGCAATCCCACTGCCCCACGATGGCTCATTGAAACATATACAACAAAAAAATGGAATAAATATTCTTCCAAAAAAATCTTTTTTTCTTATTATTAATTCATCTAATAAATATCGTTTTCAGGTAACGAAATTAGATGACTTAAGCCCAGTCATCTTTTTAAATAGAACACGGGGCACACTAAATTGCGCCGCTGGTACTATGCAGGTGGGTTGTATACGTAGATACTATGTCTAGCTAGATCTGTAAATGTGCTTTAGGGGAAAAATATTTAAAAAGGAACATATTTCATCAGGTTTTCTTCACTCTACACTGTGCAAGTGCAAATTTGAAATTAATTTAAATTATCTTATTTAAAGTTGCTCTAATTTTTATTGATTTAAAATTAACTTTTTGCGTTGCTATTAAATTATTATGACAAGCCAATATTTTACAAAATTAGTAGCTCCGTCAAATTGCGCAGTCCTTGTATTGGTTTGTGATAAAATATAGATACCAAGAAGTTTTAACTTTAGGCGTAATTCTTTTATATGATGTGTATTATCAAAAATTATTTAAGACGACTTTAAACTAAAGATTGGTGTTTGAATAAATAAATTTAAATAAGAAGTTATTAATTTTGTCATGTAAAATGCCATGATTTTTACGGAAATTGTTGGATTCAAATTTGAAGATGGTTTTTTTCAAAAAATAATAAGAAAGATAGATGACTTTTTGTTAATTACCTGTGTAGTATGTTAATTAGAGCTCTTTGAGAAAGTTTATCTGTTTTAAATTCTTTTAAACATTTGGCGGGACTAAAGACTAATTTTCTTTTAAACGTGTATTTAAGAAAAAAGTCTGTTTCGAGAATTCGCTAGCACATTAGTTCTTTAAAAATATATTTTAGAAAAATTTATCTTTTTTGTAGATTGAACTGAAGTTCAATGAAAAATTCTACGGCATCGCGTATGCTGATTTTGACCGACACTCAGCGTGCCAAGTTGCTGGAAAAGGCGCTACTTCTTATAAACTCGAGCTGCCATTAAAAGGATGTGGCACGAAACAGGTAATGTAAAACTTTTTTCTTGTAAATATTTTAAATATTGATCATTTTATTGTTCTTTTTATGATAATTTATTCAAAAATATGAATTAAATATTTGAAACTGACGAATATCTTGTAAATTTTTTTTATTAAAAATATTCATTTTAAATAGTAAGTAAATATCAATGTTAAACACCTTCACGCTTTTTCCCGCATAGCAGAGTAGTCAGAGAGAAACTAGTGTAAAGACACTCCGGTCTCCACTTTCCGCCCGAATTCGATACATTTCGTGTTGAGTGGCGGACCTTAACACCACGCTTTGTCTTGTTTTCCAGAGCGGAGAAATGAAAATAATTAAATCATGGTCATTCCACCAAGAGGGAATCGAACCCAAAACCAATTGCAATTAATGTCAGATAGTTCCCATGATTTCCATTAGTCAGTCAGTGTGGATGTTTAGAAATGTGTATTGTCATAAATTGACACTTAAATATTTAATCTCACTCATCGCATAATTCATGCCTCTAGTGACAAATCCACGACTTCAGGTTTAGTAACCAAAGTAGATATATAGTGGCGCAGTGATACAGCGTGCGATCAAACGCGATGGTTGTGGATTCGATCTTCATTTGACAAAATATTTTTTATTTAATTAATTGTCGTTTCTCCGATCTTGTAAGAAAAAGCTCTAAGATAAGTTCATCCACTTAACACGCAACGTCTCAAATTCAGACGGGGAGCACAGAGCTATGCTCAAAAAACGTGAACGTTTTATTTTGATATTTGTTTTTTAATATTTTAGGATCCGTTGCGAGTTTTTACCAATAATATAGTAGTGCGGTTCCATCCCGGTTTGGAGATGGATGGGGACGAAGTTATCACTATAGTCTGTCGATATCCGCCCCCGATTGTACCTGTTTACAATCCTCTTATATTTACGTAAGTATTCATAATACGAGTAATTGCTATATGCAAAGATTTGGCTACCTTGGATTCAAGGCTCATGAATTATATATTTATATATATTATATATATTAGTGGGACAGCATCATACAGTATATGCGCGATGGCCGTGGGTTCTATGCCCAGGCATGGCAATGATTATATTTACATTATTTTTATTTCTACGCTTTCGTAAGACTAAGGGCAGCATTGAGTTTCGCCAGTCAACACACACATATAAACAGACTTCTCTTGACACTATATTACCCATCTCTGCCTGCCAAAGAGTGAAACTGAAAAAAAAAACAATTTGAATCTACTATCATCGTACATATATCATGGGTTTACAAAACGATTAGCTAATATTTAATTATTTATTAAATAAATATAACTTAATATACATATTTTGTTATAAAAAATACGTTATAGCTATTGCGAGGTAATGCCGATGCGATCAGTAAAGCCTTATCTTATAGGCCGTCACTCGTTAAGTTTTGTAAATTATATTGTTTTCAACATCCTTCCTTCTGTGCGTTGGAACGTAAAATTGCAAGCAAAGTTTATTGTTTTTACAATATAAATATTTTACAGTTTATGTTTTTTCATATGTATACATATATTTTTTTAATCCATATTTTAATCCATGGCGCAGTGGAATTGCGATTGAATGTAAATGGGGATGGTCGTGGGTTCGATTCCCACTCGGAGGTATACCTGACCATTTAAATATTTTTCATTTCTCCGCTATGGTAAAACAAAGCGCGATGTTTTGTTCCGCCACTCAACATCCAACGACTTGATGTTTGTTTGGAAATAGAATCCAGGTATGCGGGTAAAGGCGTGAAAGTGAAAAAAATAAGTTTTAATTATTCAGAATGACTTTAAGGAAGATTTATGTTGCAACTCTTTTGGTGAAATAATTTTTGGAATTTTTTTAAATATAGCCAATTTATGTAAATCTCGAACTCAAATCCTTTATGTATATTTATAAAATTATTAAAATTCTTATTATAAGAATATACCTAAAAAAAGATTCGACTCCCGCTACGCTTAAATTTTCATACGTTTTCTAAAGATGTTTTTCATAAGAAGTGTGGAAATAACATTTAAAAAATGTTCAACACACTATATTTCGGCATTTCAACCCATAACCTATAGATCAACAACCTTTACTAATTTCTTATCTAAAACTCTACAGGCCAGAGGCAACAGGACCGCTGCCAGCAAAAGCCCCTCTCGCGGGTACCCACATCCTCATGATAATTTGTGCCATACTCTTCCTCACCCTTATGCTCCTTGGTCTTGGTGTTTCCTATTTGTGTCTAAGACGACGAGCTCTACCACCCCCTAGAAGATTGATCGACGACTCATCTGCCTCTATTATTAGTAGAGAAAGTATACAGGGTAAGTTTTTATGTATTTATTATGTTAAAATTTTTATTTATCCTAAAGTTGTTTTAATATTTTAGTATTTTGATATTTCTATGCAATAATGATGATGTGAATGTGTGTAACACTTCAAATCGTTTTCCTGTAATTGTGTTTTTGCACTTGTCCACGTCATCAAATCTTATTATCTTGAAGGCTTAATATATCTAAGTAATCCGATAGTAGTTACTGTTACATTTAAAATATATAACCATAATATTTAAATAAAACAAAATAAACACACTCACACACATACAAATAATATTAAATTGAATTAAAAAAATAATAGAAGTAAAAATCCCGCGTGCACATCCTGTATACCCGGTGGCGGCGGAGAGCGCCTCCGTGTCGGACACTCTGCCGTCAGACTATCCGTCAGAGACGCCCAGCGAAGCGGAACACGCGCACACCAACCAGGGATTCATTATTGATGAATATCAGAGCGAGGGTATGGTTTCTTTAAGCTACTTGAAATTTGAAAATTGGTTTTAAGTAAATCTAGTTTTTGTTAAAATTTCATAAGCCTTTTGCCAGCCAGTGTTATATTTATTTGTTTTTTTTTATATTTTTGCGCATTATTGTATGTATATTTTTACAGTTTTCTTATATAAAAGATATGAAGAAGGTAAAAAGAATTCAATCACTCCAGCCTTCGATTTGAGCTAACTTAAAAAAAAAAGTATTGAAACGTCTACAAGATGTTTTAGACCGCGAAAATTATTTTTTATAAAATAATTGTTTAATAGGTATGAATCCGTAACAAGAAAAAAGGAAAAAATATATGCTTATTTATTATAGGCAATTTGTTTGAATTTTAACATAATAATCGGCGTTTAGTAAATTATAAGTGAACTGCAATGGCGGCAACACTATAGTAGTTAATTTTAATTTATATTTTGTAACCAATAGCTAAAGCTTCTTTATTCAAATCCTGCATTACTACTTTTAATAACGAAATAAATAAAACTAATCATTTAAAATAATATCTTCTTAATAAATCTTATGTTTGCAACACAGTAAAAAAAAATATTTTTTAATCATAGACTTTGCCAAATCCTAAAATATAGTCTAATCTTAGTATTGCCCGTCTTTGTCAATTAAAGTACCTTTTACAATTTAGTACTTCAAAAATATATAAATCATAATAATTTTATTGTTTTGGCTCTTTATTGGGACATACTATGATAACA
Organism: Podotricha telesiphe; assembly: GCA_038994665.1. Classification (NCBI taxonomy): domain Eukaryota; kingdom Metazoa; phylum Arthropoda; class Insecta; order Lepidoptera; family Nymphalidae; genus Podotricha; species Podotricha telesiphe. Next base: position 470,989 of record JAOYRR010000063.1, on the reverse strand, counting down.
TATCTGGTAAAATACCAGAATAAAACAAAACTTGTCTTCATTTAAAAATAAATTATAAATAATAAAAAAATACCAATCGCTTTTTAACAATAAAAATAATCAATAACAAAAAAATCCTAACCTCCAAAACTAACAGGTTACGGGGAATCCCACGAAGCTCACTCATCACGTGTTCACGCGCACGCGCACGCAGGTCCGGCGTTCGACGTGCGCGTGAGGGTGCAGCGGCCTCCCGCGCCCCCTTCACCAATCTCTACAATAACCACTACTGAAGTTGATGGTGGTAGCATAAGGTAAGTTTTTTTTATTAATTTTAAACTGACTACCATTTTTTAACACTTTTTAAACTGTTATTCACACACTTAAGAAATTGAAAAATATAATTTTCAGAAAACGTGTAAAAATTTGAACGCAGCGGGATTTCAACCTGCGCTTCTTGGAAGCCGTTGGAGGGGTTCCTGCATCGCATCATCCCGCTGCATTCAATTTTTTATACGTTTTCTATAAATATGTTTTTTAATTTGACTACCTTGCTATATATACATCAAAAAGCGTGAAGCTGAATAACTACATACCCATAAACATATAAAAAAAAACTCACTGGCTATCGCTGTCATCCAATAACTTATAATCTTTCTTTAACCAGACAACAAGTACTAGAGGAGCATGAACGACAGGAGTCTCTCCGCACGGTGTCTCCCGCAGCGCTGCCCCTCCCCGCGCGCGCCGCACACGCCTCACCCCCGGAGCGCCCTCCACGCCCTCCCGTGTTGTATAGCGAAGTTAGTCGCGATAGACAGGTACGGTAACAATATAATTTCAATTCCCCTTAATGTGGTAAGAGAAAGGCATTTTATTGTGACAAAAAAACAATGAAAAAACATATTAAATGTTTAGTTCAACATTAAGTGTATTTTACGAATAGAAAAATAGTCGAATATACTTGAAAATAAAGATGAACGTTTCCAAAAAACGAACCAGAACGTTCTCGATAAATTTATCTATTCAAATAATATAATTTGATTTTAAAACAATTATCACAAATAACAATTATTTCTTGCAACGCACAATTAATTAATCAAAGAAATGTGCACTACATTACATTTATATAATTATCATGTGTGTGCACAATAAAACATTCTGTGCTAACAGCTTTCTGTGATTTATAACATAACATATCATATATATAACGAGCTCCATGTTTTTTTTTAATTTGTCGAAAATAATCTTTCGAATTTAGAGATAAAGGTCTGACGTCTTTAAGACATGGAGATTAACACGTACAAACACATAGTATGTGTCTATCTGTGAACTTAGAACAATATGAGAACCTGCTAACAGATTTTGATGAAGTTTTCTGGTTCTAGATTTCTAGAGCAATTTGACGAAACTGTATACTTTTCAGAGGAGCCATTTTTATAAGTTTAAGTGTTATCGGTCATGTTTTTTTTTTATTAGTAATTTATTTATTCTATAAATAAAGCGTACCTATGCTTATTATATTGTGATTAAAAATTGTATATACAAGCCGTCTTATCAAACTATTCACGTAATCATTTTATACAAATTCAAAATCATATTATAAGGATTTCAACGTAGCTAGATAGAACGTATAGCTTAGTAGAAGGAGCGCTTGAACGGTTTCCAAGAAACGCAGGTTCGATACGTAAAATTTTTTACACAGTTTCTTAATATATTTAACATTAATAAGTTTCAATTCGTATGTACTATCAAAATACTATTTATCATGAAATGTCATATATAACAACTTCATATGTTCATATCATTGGTCCATGGCACTAGGAGTGGGCGAGAAGTCCTCGCTCCATCGCCTCCCTCAACACGGAGATGACAGACACTCACTCCGTCACTGAGGTCACTGACAGATCGCACGCGAGAATGTTCCACATTAAGGTATAAAGGTGTTTGGTTTTCGACGGGCTTGGTGGTGGGTGGGTTGTCAATTTTTCATTTTTCAGGCGTTTTTTGTATATTTAGTTTACGCATTTCAAAATAAATATGAATCTATATACCTAGTAAAAAAATATATTAGTCCAAAAACCATAATTTATAATACACGAAGTTGTTTCTTCGATATCATATTTTCTATCTCAATTTAAAATTTTCATATTCTCAATTAATGTTACTTTACAATATTCTATCAGAATTAAATTGATATCTTTGTGTTTGAAATCTCAAAATTAAATTACCAATATTACTTGAATTTATTTTGTAAGAATAGACCCGTTTGCTGTTAGCTTGGCAGTTTTTCAGCTTTTTTAAGAATAAAAAAAATTATATATGTTTTTGTTCTATTAGAACTGTTGCTTATAATATTAAATTACATTATTACAGCTGGAGTTTGCTATTGAATATTAGATATAAAATGTCCTCTAATAAGTTCCGGTAACTGAGTTAATGTATTTAGTGGGTAATTGATGCCGTCCCTTCTAATTAACTATAATAAGATATGTTCGATCATTATATTATGAAGTAATTAAAATAAATATGTTTCGTTTAGAAACCACCTCCTCCACCTCCGGTCATGACCGAGCGTTTGCAGACTGAAGAGCAAGAGATGCTGATGGAGAGTTTGGAACCGATACCAGAAACTCCTATTATGCCGGCTAGGTAAGAAAACACACAGTTATATTCTTAAAAAAAACTTGTTTGTAGAAAGCCACTGGCTTTTAAGCTATGTTCGATATTTGAAACATATACTTAAGGCTTTTTTATGTAGTAAGATAATGTGCGGTTATATTTACTTTTGATACTTTGATCTGAATATTTAAACAAATATATTTTTATATAGAGGCCTTCGTGGCTTTGTGAGTCGGGTTGCGGGTTCGATTCCCATTTTCATTTTTCTGCTCTGGTGTCTAAGACAAAGAGCGGCGTTCAATTTCACCACTCAACTCGCATTGTCTCGATTTCGAGCGGAAAGTGAAAAACGAAGTGTCTTGTCACTAGGTTATTTATGACTACACTGCTATGCGGGAAAAAGCGTGAAGCTTGTAGTAATTTTATATCCCGTCAAAAACAGTTCAATATGTAAATTTATTCATTAAATTTGTAAATTTAATGATTAAATATTCATATTAAACTATTTTTGAATGATATATTTATTTATTAATTATTAAAATATGTATATTAAATTGTAAAAAATAAATTCCAGGAAACCAGAAATAACTTCACACTTAGTAGACGACGTATTCCTTAGAACGATCACCGAGAAGAAGACCATCGAAGACATAGAACGCCATAAGCGCCTCGTCACAGAGTACCGGCAGGTCAGAGTACTAAAAAATACTTTTTTATACAAGAATAAATGTCATCTAAGCTCACTTAATCTATCAACCTTAGCGAGTTATTGCAAAGTGTTTAAAAATATTTTGAACTTTGCCACATTCCGTTCAAAAAATATGTTTCTTATGGAGTTACGAGTAAGCTGTTCTTACAAGTTTCGATATTAGCATTTCAGTAAGATTTTACAAAGATCCGTAACCAAATTGATAATTTTTTTTTTTGAAAAAATGATCAGTAAAAATATTTGATATTTATTTATATTTTAATACTTTTTATAACATTTGCACATTTATAGTAATAAAAATATTAAAAATCATACAAAAATGTATAGTCTACTCAATTTTTTCCTGATTACTAAAATAAAGCGCGGCTTTTTTCCGGCTATTTTACAGGCCATGTTGCTAATTCTAAATAAACCTTTATTCAAATAGACTTTTGCAAGCACTTTTGAATCGTCAAAGGAACATAAAGCTACCACAGGTTCGGAAGGCAGTTCTACTGAGATGAGCGGGCGGAAAACACAACAGTTGCTCTTTCCAAATACAAAAGTTACAATTTTATCATTTAACACAGTCACAATTTTATCTGCACCAAACCAAAATCATACTACTTCCACACATTTTTATCATAATAATGGAAGGACGGACAAGGAGAGATGCGTGCAGCTGTAAAATCCATATACAAATATATAAAGCCTCGCCTCGCAGCTTTGCCCGCGGCATAGCCTCCGCCAGTCCTGAATAGTGTAGCTTTCCATTACTAAAAGAGATTATCGGAACAGTATTTCCGAAGACCTTATCTGTTTTTAATATTGGTATTGATATATCTAATATAAAACGTATGTCGAATTACAGGTACCTCAGGCTCCCCAATTCGACGTGACCATACGCAATCACACCCTCCCGGAGGCGCAGTGGGAGAACTTCTCCGACATCAGCAGCGCTTCTGGAATGACGTTGACACCGAAAATGGAGAGGGTCCCACTGTCTTTGCCGCCACAGAAATTTATTGGTATGGAATAGGTTTCAATTCAATAAATTGTAATATTTTGTTGTTTTATTTGTTATAGTTCGATATGTATGGTTATATGATATATGTAGTTTAATTTTACTACAGTTAATTTTTCTTAATCATTTTCTTTTTTATCGGTATTTATTAAAAAAAGGTGCAAAAAAAAATTCAAATAAGTACTGCTACTGAACGCGCTAAATAAATATTAAGATTAATTTCAATCAGTCTTTCTTTAAAAAATTTTTAAAGTGTTATTGGCACACTTAGGAAATTGAAAAAGACATATTTAGACAACTTATAAAAAAATTAATGCAGCGGTATTTGAACCCGCTCCTGTTGTCTTGTCAATCAGTCTATTCCAAAAAATATGTGCGAGTAAATAATTATGTGCATATAGTTACATAAGTTAAAATAATATCAATAATAACTTTAAACTATCAAATATTCCAGGCAAAGGTGGCGCGGACCTGTTCTCCCCCGAGCTCATCAAGCAGACTGGCGCAGTGTACTCCACCTCTCCCGTCTCCCCCGACCTGCCCCTCCTCCCCGAGCTGCCTCCTGCACGCAACCCGCTGTACAGGGATGACGACGACGAGGACGTGCCGGAACCCAACCCGGTACCCCCGGTGCCGCCCAACTGGAGTGTGCTTACTAGAGTGTTGAAAACTGAGGCGCAAGATGAGGTAAGGTGCCTTAAATAATATATCAAGTATTTTAACAAGGCTATTTCAATTTTAATTATTTTTTATTATTAAAAGTAAAACATACACCTATTTTGATATTAATAATGACTCGTACTAATGTTCTTAATATTTATTGATATAAAGAAACTATATATATACATATGATATAATAACAAAATTCCATAATGTCCAGGTGCTCTCAGAGACCGAACGGTCCTACCGTTTAACACGCGAGGAACGTCTACGCTGGCGTGAACTTATCACGCACGAGAGCACGCTGCGGCGTGAACTAGCACGCTCTAGCACGAGGGAGGACTTCACGCGCGTCGCGTACGATCATCGCTTCGCTCCACTTTACGCTCCTCCCAAGTGGGAGGTCATTATTAGGATTTTAGCTCCACCGCTGGATAAGCCTAAGGTATATACTTTTTAAATTTATATATTTTTGTATCGATTTATTTGTAAATTAGTAAATTATATGTTATAAAACTAATATCTGTATAACAAAAAAAGTTTTGTCAAAATCCGTCTATTTTTTGCGTGAATGGCGATCAAGAATAGACAGATAAACAAAAATTAAAAAAAACATATTACTTATATCTATTACGTATATGACCGCTAAGAGTACCTTAGAAGTATTTTTTTTTATTTATACACAATGTACAGAATTACCCTCTCTTTATCATATATATGGATGACGATTTTTTCCATTTATATGTAACCTCGTTTCCCATTTATTTACTTCCCCCATATAGACTTACCCTCAATACTATAATGTATAAGAAATCACTTCTTGTACTTAAAAGAGGTCCATATATAGCCCAACCATTAGTTTTTCTCAAAGTTGTTCCTTTTTTAAATATCTCACTCATTCTTTTATGTTCGTGGCCACGAAATTCACTATTTACTATTAGTAATTCATTCATTCCAACTGTCGCTCATTTATTGGGCATTGGCCTGTTTGTAATGGTTTCTTTTGCTCAGTCTTTTCATATTAAAAAAATCGCGTAAATATAATAATGAAATATACACATGTAAGCTAAAGCTAAAAATAGCTAAACAAAATTAATATAATTCCAGAACCGCTACCGCAAGAAGTCAGAATGGGAGACCCGCTCGCGTCGCTCGTCCCTCCCAACACTGTACGAGTACGACAGCGACGCCGCCTCACTGCGCGACCCGCAGCGCTCGCGCCGCTCCTCTTACAGAAGCGACCACGTTGACATGCGGTAAATACCAATTTTAATAATAACTGCACAAGATTTATGTTATCCTGGTACCGGTTGGGTTAGCTTTTGTGTTATGTGTAACTTTTTTCTTTGTAACTTTTATACGTTTTCTAAATATGTCTTTTTCAATTTCCTAAGTGTGGGAATAACACTTTAAAAAATGTTAACAAAATATATATTTAATAAATAGCATTCTCTCTTGCCAGACGATTGTTCGTAGAATAATCTTTGGGTAGCAGAAATTTGTAAAAATCTCTCTACAGAGATGCTAACAACAAATATAAGTTGTAATAAGCGTATAAGAATTTCAACGTAGCTGGAGGTGGGACGCATGGCTTAGCGGTCAGAGCGCTTGAACGGTTTTCAAGAGGCGCGGGTTCAAATCCCGCTGCGTTCAAATTTTTATACGTTTTCTAAATATGTCTTTTTGGATAGAGAGATATATATAGCAAGCAGCTCTTAGTGAGGTAGATGTAATTAATTATAAATAACATTTATAGACATTTTGAGTGACAGATGACATCTGAACGATAAAGGGACGGCAACGCTGCGCTATCCTTATGTTGTCCTGGTACTAATCAATCAATTGACCTGAGTGACAGAAAAATTGCAACATTGCGCTTCTTTTATTTTTGCTTTCCTGGTAATAGTGGGTGTCGATTTGTCAGCTAAGTGTTCGAAGGTTGCAACATTGGTAGCTATATGGTATGAACTTTCCTGGTACTAATTGACGTCGATTGACAGCTAAGAGTGATAAAGGGTTGCAACATTGCGTTTCTATCATTTATGCCTTTAAGTACTAGTGACGTCGATTGACTGACTAAATTGTCACGAGGGTTTTTAACATTGCCCATCTCCTTAATTCCTTCAAGTGCCCCAGTGACGTCGTTTGACAGCTAAGTGACAGAAGGGTTGCAACATTGCGCTTCTCTCATTTATGCTTTCCTGGTACTAGTGACATGGGAGAATTGACAACTAAGTGACATAAAGGGTTGAAGCATTTGCATCTCTCATTTGTACGCTTTAGTACTAGTGGCGTCGATTGATAGCTAAGTGACGGAAGGGGTTGCAACATTGCGCTTCATATGCATTTATGCTTTCCTGGTACTAGTGACGTCGATTGACAGCTAAGTGTCAGAAAGGTTGCAACATTGTGCTTCTCTCATTTATTCCTATAAGTACTAGTGATGTCGATTTTGATAGCTAAGTGACGGAAGGGTTTGCAACATTGCGCTTCTCTCATTTATGCTTTCCTGGTACTAGTGACGTAAATTGACAGCTAAGTGACATAAGGGTTGCAACATTGCGCTTCTCTCATTTATGCTTTCCTGGTACTAGTGACGTCGATTGACAGCTAAGTGACAGAAGGGTTGCAACATTGCGCTTCTCTCATTTATGCTTTCCTGGTACTAGTGACGTCGATTGACAACTAAGTGACAGACGGGTTTCAACATTGCGCTACTTTTACGCTTTCCTGGTACTAGTGACGTTGATTGACAGCCGAGTGACAGACGTATTACAACATTGACGTCAATTGATATAAAAGTGATCGATGCTAATAAAAGCTTAGGAGATAGCAACACTACGCTACCTTTATGTTACCCTTACTAGTGACGACAATTAATATCAGAGTGACATATACACTTAACCACTGTGCTACGTTTTAAATTTTCTTGGTACTAGTGATGTCAATTGACATCTGAATGATACAGATACATTGTAAAACTACAAACAGCATGTACAACATTGGAAAACACAACCCTTGCGTTAGAAAGAACCAGTTACTTAATTTAGTCGCTTACTTAAATTTAAAAGACTTTGAATTTAAACCCATCGGGTTCTATGTATACACTATGATAGGTAGCTATACCAAACTGGTTCATATAAAGAGCGTTTCTTAACAGAACATTAGTAAAACAAATTATATTTATATAATTTACGCATATAATAAATTACCATGATTCTATTAGCTATATATAGACATAATAAATAATGTTTTTAATATTAATTTCATACATATGCAGGTCAATGTCAGAAATGATGGTGGACTACGCGCGCGAGCAGGCCGACACTCAGTCTGAGGTGTCTGCGGGCACATTACTTGGCAGATACTACGACGACGACAGCGACTCTGAACATCAGTACAATCAAAATCCGTGAGTATATATTGTAGCTTATTTAAATACAAATCTTTAAGTGTACTGGAGTTGTATACAAAGGATAAACTTTGAATTTGAAAATCTAATAATTAATATAGAATTAAGTTGAATTATACGTCCTTATGAGTGTCTCTAGCTGTCTTATATATTTTTATATGAGAAGTATGTAACTAGGTGAATAAATTTGACAATTTATTTTTTTAAACTGGCAACGTCGAATGGCAATGAACGATTAAAGAAATTTTCCTAAATGTTTTGTGACTTGAGACATGACAAGTTTAGCTTTGTTGCAGCTTATGTAACATTAGTTTTGTAAGAGACAAAAGCCTATATATTTTTATATTGTAGCTATTGAACTATATGCTTTATTTGATGCAATACTAATTCTAAAAGAAAATTGAGTTGTATTTAGTATATTGATAATGCAATTTTTATAAATGATAACATGCCTTGGGAATGAAATGCTCGCTCCAGTCTATTTCAAAGGTATCATTGTCACTTATAAATCTATTGCTATAAAGTTATTGTATGAAAAAAAAGAGAAAAAGAAATAGCAGTCCCCTGGTGAGTTTCTTGCGCCGGTTCTTCTCAGGTCTGAGGCATTAACTTTAGTGAACCGGTGGTAAATTGTTTGAATTTAAAAAAAAATTAAGCATGTAACTTCTTATTTTGACTAAAATTATTTGACTTTGAGTAAAAAATATATAATATTTTCTAAATGAATTCTCACAGATCATGGCGGCACTCACTCCACCGCAGTGTAAGCCAACCATCACTGGCGCGCTCTGGCAGCGAACTGGTGGAGCAGTGGGCGGTGCCTGACGGTGACGTCACTCCCACTCCCGGACGACGCATGCGCGGTACGTTCCTTACATGTTGGAAGCTTATGTAATAATGACGCAACTTAATGAGAAATCCCACTGCGGGTAGGTAATTGTGGGTAGATAGGTCGGTACGCGTAAATGACTGAATGATTGAATGGAATGGTTCTCGGGCGTGAGTAGGGCTAGGTATGAAGAACATGATTACTAGTACTAGTAGTGTGTAAGCACTACATGCTCATGCATGCACACATACGTCACTACACTCATCACGTCGCTGAAAGATGAACCCTGAGACAGTGTCCGGAGCTTGTGAACTAATTGTAGGCTTCATAATGTATCAGAATTCACCTCGAATGCCCGAATGCTCCAACCAACTAACGGTTTATAAATTTACGTAAGAGGTGACATACGGACAGGCGTTTTACTTTAGACTAAGTTATTTTTGTTTCGTTTAGAATTTATTTATATGTCTTATATTTGACAAGCAAATTGTTAATTGTGGGTTTCAAGTACCATTCAGTAAAATGGACTGAAAGTGTGTTGTGATAGACAAAATAGCTAGATTTTTTTTTAAAAATAGGTATCTACTAAAACTGTCTATAAAATAAAACTTAAAAATGTAATTTTATTTAAATTAAATAATTTATAGAGGAGTTTTTAATAATATTTATAATATGTTGTACTTTTAGATGCTCAAGGAGTGACTACGTTCACTTCATCCGAAGTGCGAACGTTCCAAGCTTCGAGGGAGTGGAGAGATTAAGGTCGAAGATTTTACAAATCAACGAATTGATTTAAAATAAAAAAAAACATACAAGATCAAAATTAACGCTAAAATACCTATTGTATGTGTGACAATGTCATTAAACATAAATGAATTTCTTCTTATAAAAATTATAAATAATATTTTAAATTATTTTCTCAATTTTTTTTTAAATTGACTGATTCAATTAATAATAATAATTAAAATATTATTATTTTTTTTAATTTCTATGTAAGATTTCTATTTATTTTGATCCATACATTATTGTCTTAGAAGATAAACCACACTGCCTTATGATATGACAATTTTATATAATATATAATTTTTTACGCGCTGCTAACTCAAATTAAAGAAATTAAAAAGTATAGACAAATTTTAAAGATAATTTTGTAATATTATTCAAATTACAATTCATATTTATTATGATTATTTTCTTTAAAATTATAAACTATATAATTTGAGTTAGCAATTAATTCTCTATATTATGCAAACAACAACTATAAATATTTAAGCTATGTAAAACTATGCTAAGCTATGCAGAATAAAATCCGTCCATTATTTTATATAAAATACATAAATCATTGTTTGTATTGAAGGTTCTAACAATATATAAAACCTTACAGTTCAAGAGATTTTTTTTAAAAAAGATAGTAGATTCCTAAAAAAAAACAATAATGAAAATATTTAAATATTTGTTCTAAAAAAATATTTTTGTCTATATTATAATATATGTAAGTAAATATGTTGGTAACTTTAAATGACATCAACGAAACGATCACAACTTCTGTAATTTCTAATTCAACCAACTGAATTTATAAAGATAAATTTATATTCTAAAGGGTTTTTTTGAGTTAAGCTCACCTTAAGAGTGCTTTGTTAAAGTTTATTTCAAATTAAAATCCAGTATCGTCTACATAATTCTCTTAAATAATATTTATTATTGATATAGACAAAAATGACAACACGAGTTATCAATGTATTCACATGAAATATATATATATATATATATATATATATATATATATATATATATGCTGCCATTGTACACATACACACAATGGCCCTTTTACTTAACGTGCCAAAATTTCATAGCAGCTTCCTAACAAAGTGCTTCTGTCAAAATTATAGCTATTTTACTTTAAGTAATATAACTTTTTTTTAAATCTTACTTTAAACTGCCAGTGTCTTATTTTCTTGTTTAGTTGTAAATATGTAAACGACTGTTTGTTTAAACCTAGCAGCTGAGGCAAGGCATGTGTTGCTTTTTTAAACTTCGAACTCGACTCGACTTATTGGAAAGGCAAGAGTGTTATACAATTCAGCCTTATCTTCATTAATAAATGAATGTCTATTATAGTCACTATAGTCATTTTACAAATGTGTACTGTTGGAAATTTACTGAACGTTAATAGCAAAAAGTCATTACTAAAGGCATAGCCTTGATATTTAAAAAAAAACTAATCGTCATTTATATTTTTTACGCAATATTTTTTATGTATTAAATATTTTTATTTATTTATATGAAAACGTTGTAGCCCCCTTGCCTCGATTGCTATGTATGAGCGGGATTTTCGGTGTGGTGCGTTCAGTGCTCAAGATGTGCTAACAAATCTGTAGTTTTATTACAATAAAAAACACTATAACATAGACATATGAATTTATACTTCTATTATAAAATAAAAAGAATCAGTCAATAAAATAAATAATTTTAAAATACACCATTAAAAATGCTTGCTCCAAGAGAATAAAATAAAAAAAAAAATTTTTAACATTTTTTAAAGTGTTAATCACACACTTAGGTAATTGAATAAAATATTTTTAGAAAAACGTATAACCATGGCTTAGCGGTCAGACCGCTTGGACGGTTTCCTACACGCGCGGGTTCGATCCCGCTGCGTTCAAACTTTTATACGTTTTACTAAAAATGTGTTTTTTAAAAAATATTAATTATGAAATTGATGATTGAGGAACATTTATAATAAGCGAAATTATTGACAAATTAATTATAGTGGTGCTAAGGATAGAGCAAAATGAAATAACAAAATATTTACATACTGATATAAATATTATATTGTATTGAATTTAATCAATATACATACGTGCCTTAACAATTTATGGTTTGTTTTATTTCTGTCAGCTTCACGCTTCTAGACTTCTCCACTTTTCGCCTGAAATGGAGACATTGCGACATAATGAATACATTTTAAGTGTAATTACTCTGGAATCGAACCCACGACCATCCGCGTTTACAGACACAAACTGTACCACTGCGCCACGACGGCCTCTATATATTCTGTCTTATGAGGATATGATTGATATGATTTATGACTTATTGGTTCTTCAGCTTCTGCAAGAAGATGTGGATGTTAGATGGCTGCAAAGGGTAGTACGATATTAAATATAATTGAAGTAGTACTTTATAATAAAAAAATCCAAGGGTTTCTTATTTAAACCATAACGAAATAATGCAAAATAGTGAGTAGAGGCTGAAATATATATATAATATGTTTACTGCTCACTAAGAACAGTAGAAAACACGATACTATTAAATATTTAGCTATTAAATGATGTTAATTGCAATGTCTCCTTCAATTAAATTTATTTCACATTATTATCCTTTATAAATTAAGAAATGTTAAAAAATAAAATCTTACTAAGTATCCATATACTTGGTTCAAGATAATGCTGTCTGGTTTTACAAAAGTCAAAAGCTATATAAAACATGGGTAAAAATAAAAAAGTAGCAGGAAATTTAAGAATTTTATTAGTGACGTCGGAAATAAGTTACAAAGGACAAGTTAAAAGTCACCCTTATGTACAATATTGTTAAGAATGATAAATTCGAAGTTTCACTTGAATACATTACCAATTATCCAATAGTAATTAATAAGATGAAAAACACTGATATATAATAGAAGCGAATCACAAATGCTTGTATTGAATATATCATTAAAATTTCATCAAAAATGAAAGCTAACAACCTAAGCTCTAGGTCCTAGGAGATCAAGAATCAAAAACAATAAATTTAAACATTTAATAAATTTGTATACAACAATGAAGTGTATGAAATACATTAACTTTCCAATGATCAATGCTTTCCAACAGCGATACAAGAAAATGGCTAAAACAATTATGATACAAAGATGAAGCCTTTTTAAAAAAGCTTATCCATTACTTCTATATATACATTTATTCGAGAGAAACTTTAAACCGCGACAGTTTCTACTGACAGTTTGTTGTCAGGCATCGAGCGTCTACATCTAGATCAACCTCTCGGTCCCTACCTACGATATGAACAAACGACAGACAGGTCCAGCTCCAGGACAGGCTATTTGGCAAATCCTTTCGCAAGTGACAACTTTTGGCATCGTCTACCGGTACGCTCGTCATACAGTCGCTCTAATATGTCCTTATATCAAACAAATCGTTAACCGTCTTCGTGTAAAGTTTATAATTTGAACACTCACTATCTATGCTATGCTCTATATATTCAATGTATATTCTATACCGTTACCGTTACCGTTACCGTTACAGGCGATGAACACTTATATTTTGTTTAGTCTTTATATCATTAGTCTCTTATATTTGGCTGATGGAGCCGAGGGATTGACGTCTTCTGGTCACTTGTTTCCAGAATCGTTTCTCGAAATGTTTCTCCTGCAATAAAATGGTATTGCAATGGTATTAGACACGGTCTGGGTGCCGCGGAATGTTCTAGAAAATGTCGTTACGTGCTTTGACTTGACATGCTACTGTGTATTGCATGTGCAAAAATTAAATGGTGTCCATCATCTAGTAAATAATTGTAAAATATGCGAAATATATGTCGTTTAACTAGTATAACTATAAAAAAGGTATATAATGTTAAAGGGGAAAGGAAAGCGTTTAAGCTGGGTGAATGAAAATCGAAACGAATTTCTTTAGAAATATATTTCAAAACATTCCATCAAAATGGACAGATCATTTCAGTAAACAAATAACTAATAAATAAAGGATTAAGCAGGATTTAAACACTAGAATAAGCGAGAAAAATTGACAAGAAAATTTTAGTGCAAGACCAAATTACCAAATTGTTTAACACTTCAATAATTATAATTTAAGTTTAAATATAATTTCGATAAAAGTACTTAAATTAGTTCAACAATTGAGTTAATATGTAAAAGGCAATTGTATTGGCCGAATCAACAATGTTTATGCATACAACAAATATTTAATAGTGTTGGAAGATTGACCTATAAATGAACCAAGAGAAAACTTGGCACAACAGATTTCGGTTAAGAGAGTATTCATATAAGATACGAATAATGAACGGTACTAATTATCTTTTGAAAGAACTTAATGAAACAGACACTGTTCTTAATATTGCGCCCATTTTAAAGACAACCCATGTTGCTTCGGGAAGGTATATAATGTGGATGATATTCACATAGGCAAAAACTTGAACGTAGCAAAGTTCAAATTGGTATCTCTTGGGAACTACTCTAGCCAATAAAGCTATAGGTAGAACGTATATTTTTGGCTAAAGGCCAGAGTGGTTGGCAGTTTTCAAGAAGCACAGGTTCGAATCCTGCTTTGTTGAAATTTCTATACGTTTTTCTTAATATTAATTAAAAAGGAAGTTTTAATTTTTAGTAATTTACGAGCTAGAATTGATTTATATAGATAAACAACCGTTAAAATTCGGTTTAAATCCAGCCCAACTTCATTATTGCATTATTATAAGCTCACTACATAATATCGATCGAATACTAACATGGATGGAACAAAGTCAATACTCTATGCTAATACGAAACTCTTAGATATACTTATTAAATACTTTATTCAGGCCACTAATAACTTTTAACAATTAAATCAGTTGCAAGTAAGTGAAATTCAAAGTTTTTTTTATTTTATACAACATTAGTTCAACAGCCACTTAAATCTCTTGGAACGACCGCGAACTTATAATTGCTTGCTAGATAAAATAAAATAGCAAACCAGAACTTTACAATTATTTGTCATATTTTACCAAAGTTCGATGTATAAAATACAAAATCAAAATGCAATCAACAACGACCAAAATAGAAAAATGATTTTCAAACATCGCCGAAGCATATTAGTGATGGTCGCTATTGGATATCTTTATAGCCTAAAGCTTCCTTAATGTGAGAAGAGTTTTTTAAACGTATGGAATTTAAAAATTGGGGTAATTTATATTTTTTTCGTAAATGCACATCATATTTTACTAAATCCACGAGAGACGGGATGAGAAACTTTTCCCAATCAAAATGAACTTTCATTTTTTAATCAGCCTTAGGGATGACGAAATGTCACCAGTTGGTATTTAACCAAAAATATGAGGAAATACAAAATAATAGTTCCAAGCTTTTCAGGCAAAATTAATTAGATTTCTATAATAAAGTAATGACTATTCAAAACGATGCCTATGGGCTTCTATGATAGCAATGATATTTATTATAAAAAAAAATTACAGCTTTATATTTGAAACTCAAATAAAATAAGACAATAAGCAAATCCTTTGGATATTATTTACTCATATTGAAAAAAAACGATGGCCACAAGGCCTTAATTGATATATTGTTAAAAATAGTTTTATTTTAAATTTATTTGCATAAAGATTAAAACGACAAGTTCTACGTAGACTTAAGAGTCTAGTCTAGTCTAGTCTAGGTACTTGTGCAAAAACAGTAGTTTATAGGCGATTTGAAATTATTAAAATTAAATTATATGCAATATTCAGCATTCAGAAATATGATGAATGATCAAGCTTCTCAAACTTCTCAAAATGATCAAACTTCTCAAACTTCTCAAAATCAACTTTAAGATTCACCAAATCGCTGGCCTGTAAAGCGTTAAAAAACCAATAGCGACCAACACAAATATAAACAACTAAACATGGCCATTGACAAAGCATATTTTGTAATAGCCCACGGGTTTGTTGCTCACAGAGCTTCGTCGCGGCGAGAGCGGACGCGGACTGCCGAAGGGCTCCCGGCGCGGGCTATCGGACGACGCGCGGCGGCGTAGGAAGCCCAATCTATTGTTTTTTTTATATTAACATTAAAAAAAATAGCTTCAGGTTATTTTTCTTACAGCAGGGTAAATAGATCCTTCTCGTGTGAATTCGAGATATTGCATGTTGAGTGGTGTAAATTAACTTACTTAATACTTGTATAAAAAATAATATTTCATTTAATTGAACCCATAACCTTATAGGGTTATGGGTTCAATTAAATGAATCCATATTTTTTTATATATTATATATATAAAATGTATATATTTAATTCGTTATATTGGTATATTCATTACACCATCTATTATTAATTATATACATATCATAGATACATTTACCGATGTTTTTAAAAAGATTAAATCTGTATACAGAAAGAGTATAAAAAGATGTTAAGGGAAGTTTTACAATATACAAACTGCATCTAAATCGGTTAAGCCGTTTTTGAGATTAGCATGCACAAACGCACACACAAAAAGACACACAGACAAACAGAAAAAAATATTAAAAATAAATGCTTCGAGTTCTATTTTATGATAAATGCCCACCCATAATATTTTTTCTTATATATTTTATATGTAAAGACAGTAATCAGTTCTATTTTTATTATATGTATTTGTATATGTAATGTATAATGTAATGTAAGATCTTACATCTTCCCGTTCTGGCATTGAGAGCGCGTCCGCGAACGCATCGTCTGAACTTCCGCTCGTGCCAGTTGCTCCATCTCCATAAGTTTCGTTTCTGTTTCTGGAGCTGTAATTATTTTATTGCATAATAAGTAACGAAGCAAATAAAATACTAATCAGTTAGGTGTTTTGAATACATAGTTCTAAGTTCCCTGAGCATTGTGTAAATTTATGAATTACTATTGTATCGATTTTTTATTTTATTTCAAAAATTATAACAAGCAATCACATTATATAGTGAAAGAAAATGCAACTTAACGCTTACGCATCCGTAGCAGGGCAGTCAGAAGAAAACCTAGAGTCAAGACTCCGTTCTCCATTTTGCACATTAAACCGAAATGGATTTAAACGCCGATCTTACCTTACCAGAGCGGGTAATCAGACGCTGCCCCACTACTCCTGTTGGGTGGGACATGATGAAACAAGAAGTACCTTTCCAAGCATATACAGAACTGCGCGAAGTAGTATGCGGGGCGGTGCGGCCCGGGACCGCCGCCAGCGCCGTGACCGCGTCCGCGCTCGCCACGCGCCGCACGAGCGAGCGCTGGCACGCCGCGCGAAACGACCAGCGGTCGCGCGCGCCATCCCGCGCCGTCTGCGCACACGCAAGGGACTACTCAAGCTTGGCGTGTAGGTTCCTTGAAGAGTATAGTTCCTAACAGAGCACTAAGAGCGGATCTCTCAACATTTCTACGGAAGGGGAAACAGGATTTTACGTTTTACAATTAGTCCACTGGAACTAAGTTACAGGCTACAACCCAAGCTAATAATAATACAAAAGAACTAATAATAAGCTGAAAAAACACTTTAAACGTAGGAAGCTTGACCCTGCTCCAGCCAAGCGTTCTGATCGCTAAGCCACACTTTTTAATTTAATCTACGTCGAAATTCTTATATATCTGTTTATATAAAATATTAATATCGTATTCAGAACATTTTCTTAATTAAAAACAAATATATTAATTTAAATGTAATTCTAAAGATCAAATGACTTCAACTATTAAATGCATAAATATATATTCATATATGCATAGATATATTGTTAAATTATGTTACCGAATTTTACGTATGCTAGGTTGTTTAATATTCCGTAGTCTAAGTTATTTTCTTTGCCTAATATTTGACTTCAGTAAACATCCTGTTTGAGAGGTACACTCAGCTTGTATGGGAAAATAAAATTGTTTTCTTACTATTTTCCGAGCAATTCCTTTATGTTTTCAGACCTTTTAAGCTTTACTTGGACTTCTCTAAATATTTTGGAATCAAAAGTAGACAAATCGGCTCACCAGCAGCTGTTCTCGAGTTTTAGCGAGACTAACAAACGTCATTTGATTTTTATATACATATAGATTACAACACAATTTTTATTTTAGTATTCATATTTGCATACGTACATTAAAACAAAGAAACACTTATAGTATAAGTACTTAAGACAATTAGGTAAAAATTGAATGGATAACTATCAAGAAACGTCGAATCCGAATGCGTCGTAAATATGAATAACCAAAATCACGTGCTTAATAAAAATAATAAGCGTTTGTACGTAATAAGTAAGACTGTCTTATATATTATCTATATATTACAGCACAAGATGAAAAATGAGAAATTAACAAATTCAAATGGTCGGTACTACGAACCCAAGCCACTTGTTCCTGCTCCGCCAGCATATCCCTTCCCTGGTCCAGCGCGAGGCGCATCTCCGCGCGCGGGCTGAGGCGCTCCGGCGAAGGCGCCCGCACGTCCGCTGCTGAACACTCTTGTACTGGTGGTGGTTCCGAAGCTGAAACCAATTCAATTGGATTGGGTTCAATTCTATTCAATTTATTTCATTGTCTTGTTTTTATAATACAGATGTACCATGCTAGGGCTATGAGGTCTTCATATTTGGTTCATTTAGTATGTGCAAGTGTGTTGTGAGTTCAAGAATGTTTGAGTTGGAAGAACGTTAGAGCTTTGGTTAGATTTCCACGTAAAATGCTTTTAGTTCCGCCAATAAATATGAAATCTCCCTAAAATGGTAAAATGGAACGTAAAGAGCTGAATGACAATTATGAAGTGACTTTCTCTTTACCTTAAGGGAGACAAAGGTGCCAGAATCATCACCCCGTTTAAATCTATGTTCAATAACGCAAGTCTTCCAAAGGACCGGGTTCTTTAGAAACCGATAACTTTTTCTAGAGGTACAAAAAATAATATACGAAAAAAAACTAATTTCCAACTTAATTATTAATTGAATATTATTAATATTTAGAATTAGTAAAAATTATAATAATAACATGTATTAGCGTTTACATTACCTGGTGATAGCTGATGCAGGGGTGTCGGGTTGTGTATGGTGGTGCGTTCGAGTGTGGAGGGCGTGCTGGCTGAACTGGCTGAGCCCCGCCGACCGCCGCCAACAGACGCTCGCTCCGCAAACTCTTTTGAAACTGTTATATTTGAAATCTTCTTAGTTATCTATTCAATGTAGTTTAATTTAAATCAGGAATGTGAGTGTATACATCAAAGATATAAAATTTTCCATCTATATCAAGTTCCATGTGCATCAAGTCTACAGTGGATATTGTGGCGCAGTTGCCGTCTGACTTTATACACGATGGTAGTGGGTTCGATTTCCACTCAGGGGAATGGTTTTATTTAATCATTTTATTTCTCCGCTATCCGTCACCCAACAAGCAATGTCTCAGATTCGGGCAGAAAGTTGAGAACGAAGTGTCTTGACACTAGGTTCTCTCTGCCTACACTGCTAAACGGGATAAAAGCGTGAATAGATAGCGTGAATATTACAACAGGTAAGAATGTATTCGTTACAAAAATGAGATTAAATGTTGTTGAACTTTTGGACAATTTTGTTTATTTCTTAGGATACTTGTTTGAGCTTTACAGTTGACTTAAGACTTTCCAACCAATGTGAGTAATAAATATTTATTTATGCCTTTTTATACTTTTGAATTACATTTCATAAAGAAAGATGGCGAAAATTTTTCTGCCAGAACTGGACGTCTTGCTTTTTATTGGTAAAATACCTATCAATAATTAAAACACCACGTACCAGACTGTAAGGGCATCGAAGGCGCCTCGTTGGTGGGAGTCCGGTCGGGACTCAGCTCGCATGCGACGCCACCACCGCGCCCCTCTCCACGCCGCACGTCCTCCGCGCCGCACACACCGTCCTCTGCTTCTGAACAATCACTCATGTTGAATCCTAGCATACCACATATCACTTTCCATGTTAAGTATTGAGAGTGTTATATTGTGATTTTTGTATCCAGGATAAAGCAAGATAAGCTGCAAGAAGTGATAGAATCGTGTTTTCTTATATTTAAAGAGAATTGGTGTTCGTGGAGTGCAATATTCATTGCATGCTTGAGGAACAATATTTGTTATAAAGGACGATTGTTATCATTCTTAGTCCCTCGAGGTAAACATGCATAAAAAAATATAATTATGACATCTTTCTCCTCTCACCTTTCACATTTAGTCAAGAAGTCCACTTTGCTGTCAAAATGTATTTTGTTAGTATTTGCATGTTGTGTGTATTTATTGTGTCGTTATTTATTCATATGTTATTAACAACAACTCCTTGATTAATGTAACTAAATAAAGATTCAAAAAAAGTTCGACTACAAATGGTCTAAATAACTGTCAGTCTGTTACAAGATTGTACACCACTAATAAGGTAGCAAGACAAAATATATATAAATTAACAAGCTAAATATAAATTTGGATAAAAACAATATAGAACATCTAAGAACATGGTTACCTGGCTCTGAAGCAGAGGGCGGCTGGTGCGCGCCGCAGCAGTCGTCAGCACCGAGGCCACGCCCGCTGCCCTGCGCCAAGCGCCGCACCAGCGGACCAGTCACAATGTGAGATATAACCTAGCTACGGTCTATGCGACTACTGTTGCCAATAACCCCGAGATAGAAATTATAATTTCATTTTTATTTTAATGCTGTTTGTTGTTATATTCATTTCTTTAATGAAATACGTATAGTAGCTGGTTTTACCCAAGCGTTCATATAACTTGCCTTAGTAGAACATAGATCTGATTAAAAATTTACACAATTAGCAAAATATTAGGCATTTCATATTAATTTATATAAAATTCGTACACAGAAATACTTTCTGATAATATTTGTATTAGGGGTAAATTTTGGTAGGAATTACAAAATTTGCACATTCAATAAGGAACCCCATTCAGAACCTAAGTAAAATAAACATTAATTGGATTAGGGTCATGCAACAAACTACTTGCTATCATTGGCATCTCATTCCATGGATCGTTGTCACATGCTTGGTATATATCTCATACTGCAACGATCACTTGCAAACACACCTATTAAATAACTATATATCTGACAAATTTGATGTTGGAAAGTTTAAGATGGAGACAAACAATTTTGTCAAACTGTTGTAATATACACATAATTATCTAGAAATGTGTATTTCATTCTATTTTCTCATATTAGAGTTGAATAATATTTTTATATTTTTTCTAAACTTATATTTATATTAAATGATATGAATTTCCTTCTACGTATATTATATGATATTCACCTGATCGTCAGAGTTGGTGGGTGTTGGTTTGTTGTCTTCACTCCCACTATCCGATCCGTCTTCTTCTAGAAGAGGCTCTAATCTTCTTCGGAACACGTCCCTGTTAACAAACGTGTACATCACAAAAAATGTATTTTATTATGATTTTTGCCTAAAAATGGGAAATATTATCTTACATATTCATATACCTAGGAAGAAGTGGTCTTAATGTTGTAGGTCCAGTGATAGTAGGTGCCATCAAGAGTTCATCCATCATCAGCTCTGTATCGTCATCACCGGCATATGAAGATGAGGACTTTGTTGGTGACTGAAAATTTAAGCTTCTGTTCATTTATATTAAGAAACGTTTTTTTTATATTTTTCTGTTGACTAAGACATCAAAACAATTAAGACTTTAAAAAAGTATACGATATTTTATAAAATATTAAGTAATAGAAACATTAACAGAATGATATTTTACAGAAAGTGTTCCATGTTCAGAATCGGGGAGATTATCTGAAAGATCTCCCGAAGAAGGAGTCCCCCAAGCTTCTTCCCCACTCGCTCCACTTCCTTCACCAGTCTCTACTGTGCCATCCTCTGTACCAAGTGCTGACTTCCAATCACCAACTCCGAGGCATCTAAATTGTGAACTTTTATTTGAAAAAACATTGATTTCTTTAAATAGTTCCATGCTTAAAATTATATTTGAATCCACAAAAGTTAGAAATATAACTATTTAAAATGACTATAACCTATATATATAAATACGTTTAACTGATTCTAACTTTAAAAGAAACTACATTTTAATACAATATTTTCTAATTGTAAACAAAATTTATTTTAATTTAAACTGATACTAATAAATCTATAACCAAGTTTACAAAAATTAATAAGTAAATTTTATTCTATAGAATTAAAAATTGTAAAATAAGATCTAGCATTAGTTATTAGATCTACAACAATGCCATGTAACGTTATTTTGCTTATTTAAGACTAACAGATTCTAAAACAGCATCTGTAACTCTAGCATTATCTAGACTTTCTATAAAAGGTTAATTAATTAATATATGTAAATTATAAAATATATATATAGCATATATTCTAAAAAATCAAACAAGAACCATCGAACTCATACACATACTCAGCGTTTCTTTTCCTTTTGTGTTGTTTTCCACCTAGATTATAAGGAGAAAGATAAATTATTGTTCATAATATGGAAATTGACAGTTATGACCGTGAAAGTGTTACTGATATAGCGCAAAAATTTGAAGGATTATATTAATCTATTTTTTTCTATATATATTCGGGTGAAACTGTAAGAGAAGGAACTGGTTTTTAGGAAATATTGTAATTGAATTGCTATAAAATACGTGTAATTTTTTTTGTGTCCTCTAATTTTATAATTACTTAACATTTTTATAGTATTATTGAAATTACCTTTCTAGGAATGACGGCTGCTTGTGCGCTATAGAAGTATTTGGTACGCTCTCCGTATGACTGAATATGTTCATTTTTTCAACAACAAAAGAACCAGCTCTGGCAGTCCAACCCATGATACCTCCAGCTGCGCTAGATACTGTCCAAGTGTCAAAAATAAATTAAATGTAAAAATAAAAAAAAAATTTATAATATGACATTCATTTTAATCCATTTACCTGTGCTATATGTTTTAGCGATTTCTGGTTCTTGTGGCATTACATTACCATCGTCTGTTTCATCTGATGGTAGTCGTTCTAAACTTGACATAGTACCGTATCTAAAATTCAATTATTATTAGTGCCGAATATACAAGAAACTTTAATAAAAATCTAATTTGTAAAATATATGTAAGCTTACCGTTTTAATGAAACGTAAGGTAAATCTTCGGGAGCATCAGGGGAATCTGGAGATTCGTCTATTAAATCATCCTGAAATCGAAGCCAAGACAGTAATAATAATAACAACGGCAGATGCTAATATGTTTGTAATAACAAGTTGATTAGATATACTTACAGTCTTACTTGTTATATTATAATCAGGCGTGGGTGGAACTACTGCTATGTTTGGTACAGGTGATTCGGACTTTATAGAACCTAGACTACCGGGTCTTGAATTAGTTTTAAGAGCGCATACACCAATATGTTCGTAATGTGTTCTTTTGAAAGGCTCTACTCTCATAAGATGAGCAGCAGGATTGATAGCTGATAAGCCCATTAACATTAATGGACCCAGTTCTGAATCTTCATCTGATAAAACATCGCTCGTATTCGCATTTATATCTTCAATACCTTCATTTTTTAAGTTTATATCACCATTCATTTTACTAACAGCTGATATACCCATTCTAGGTGACCTTCTCATACCTCTTTCTATCCTAAAGTCATTGTCGTCTTCGTGAATGGAATCATCATCTAAGAATACTGAAGATGTTCTCAGACAAGTTCCTATATTTTCTCTTTTTGTGATTATATTCATACCTAAAACTTTGTTTAATACGGTTTCAGCCTTTTGTCTTGTTCGTTCGTCTTTTCTAATAGTTGCTGGTGATGGATACGCTGAGGGTTTTGTTTTGGATAACACAATACTTTCTACACATTTAACTTCATTTAAAAATTTCTCTTGAGCTATAACACATTGAACTTGGTTAGCTATATTTGAGCTAGACGTTCTTAAGTCGTTTGAACTAGAATTGAACACCATAGAGCTACAGGTCGTGTGACTCGTGGACAACGGACTATTTCGACTACTAGAGGTGGGGCTAAGTGACCTAATGGAATTTTCTTTTCTTAGTTCTAAGTGGCTCTTTGTGTTACTTCTGGTAACACTCCTGTTTAAAACACCTGAATCTGTTTTCAAATCGTAAGATTTCGATTTGAGCATTCTTTGACTTTGTTCTATAGAATCTATTACTTTAATAGCAGCTTTAGGACCATCTTCGGGCCGTATACGTATAGCACCTTTGCGTTCCAAGTGAGTAAAATGTTTTTGTTTACGGTAACCACAGTTTGCGCTACAAATAATTGGAGTACTTTTGACTGAGGCCGATTTGGCTGAATTTTGAGGCGAGGCTTCAGGTTTAGGTTTTGGAGGTATCACAGGTTCTTTTTGTGAGATTAGAGGGCTATTTGGTTTTGATAAACACTTTTTATGACATTGTCGGCACACAGGAATAGTGTCTACTACAACTGGACTTGTTCGAACCGTTATCTGAAAAAGATTTTATTTAATTTGTGATTTATGTACGTTGATTTACTTTTTACTTAATGATTTGCTCCTACCAAGCGCTTACCTGACTTCCAGAATTACTGCTCTTTGACGGGCTTCTATCATTTTCCTTTTTTTCAACATTATTAACTACAACACTCTCTGGAGTGTCTACATTACTTTCTACAATATCAGCTACTTCTAAAAGATTCAGCTCTTTTGATCTCTTTCTAAGCTCTTCCACGCTCCACATCTATAATCAATTTATAAAAAGTATGAAGCAATAAAGCTGAACGATTATTGGCACATTTTTTTGTTCTAAACAAAACTTACTTCCATATCGGGTTCAGGAGGATCTAGCTCTTCAGCTTCAGGTAACTGAGTCATCCATCTCTGAAGATGAAGTGTCGACCCTCGACTTCGGCTACTTCTAGCTCCCTCTACAGCACTTCCACCCGCCCCTGTTTGCGTTTCCGCAGAACTTCGTCGCGTCTATAATATTTTTGACTTAAATGTTTTTTATGTTTGTTTTTA
Source organism: Podotricha telesiphe (assembly GCA_038994665.1). NCBI lineage: Eukaryota > Metazoa > Arthropoda > Insecta > Lepidoptera > Nymphalidae > Podotricha > Podotricha telesiphe. The sequence goes on along the minus strand of JAOYRR010000063.1, from coordinate 446,056 downwards.
ATTCGTCATAAATTTATTTGCGTTTTATATTATTTTAACTATTTTTAATGTTTATAATTTGAACCAGTCTTGATCACGTGGATATTGGAAGATTATTAAAATTAAAAGGTTTTCGTCGACGTGAATGGTGCAAATAATAATATGAATTTAATAAAAAACCTTTAACTTCCTAACCTTTAAAATCTTATATATAGCATATATCACAAGATTTATAATTTTGATATAAATTTCTTAATTGCACCAAAAACTGTCTCAAACATCATACATGTATTTATATATGAGTACTCACACACATTTGGTAAATACCAAAAAAATGTAATAGTCAAGCTTGTTATATTGTCATTAGTTTTACCTATTTTCATCAATATTTTACGTTCTAATACGTTACATTAGACAGTATTGTTTATAAAATTAATTGAAACACCTATGTTAAATATTGAAATGAAGTTATATTTTGTTGCATTACAAAGAAAAATGGTAGGCAGCGCTTCAAAAGGAGCTCGATAGCAATCGCAAAATAGGGGTTTATTTGAAAATGACAGAAATAAAAAGAAGATTACCATTGACACAGTCACTTTATTCACCGATCATAAGAAATTTCTGCTTCGATCTAAACAAAACATCCAAATTTTATATATCGATTATCATTATTACACGTAGAACTCAGAACAATAAGTAAAATGCTTTCTCAAAATTATTACTCTTTTCCTCATTATCTAGACTTATTTTACACAGCCAAAGACATCAAAAATTATTGAATCTAACTACCAAAAACGTTTTTTTTTTTCCAAAAATTAGGTAGGTTATACATCAAAAACCCCGGGAATAGGTTATGTGAACATTTTACGATGCTAGCGATTATATAAACGCGCTCGTCTATTCTATTAGAACAAACATGACTAAAGTGATTGTTTAACAAAAAGCAGTGACTACTTGAATTCACACAACTACCATTTTTCATTGTAACACATTATTCTAATGGCAATGCATTTAAAGAAGCGATATGGAAAATAAATTGTGATATAACAATGAAATGTGAAACGAATTTCGCAAAACTAATCGCCAAATATCCACATGACCTGTACAATTTTGTGATTATGTACAGACGGCCGTCCGTTCTAGTTAATACTAGTACGTACCCAGCTGGAGGCTATATAGGGAATAGATAGGGGCGATAAAGCTAAGAAATAATATACTTAATTATAACAGATAAACAAATTTACTATGTAAAACAAAAATTCCATAAAGAAAATGAATAAAAATAACATTGCCAGAAATAATAACTTAACGCTAAAGGATTATGCTGGGCAAATTTCAATGCAGTTTCATTGTTAAAATAAATTTAAGATAAGGACGGAAGACTCAAGAAGCAATACAAAAACTATTAGTTCAAAGTCGTATAAACATCCCTACAATTGGTACCCTATAGTTACACATTTGACACTGAATCCTATATTACGGTAAATTGTAAAATATCGGCACACATTTAAGCGAGTTTTAAGAACTCAGTTTAGTAATTTCAGTCCTGTTCAGTTTTATTCCGCGTACCCAGCGGTTTTGCTCGGAGAGGGCTTACATCTATAATATTCTACGTATATAGCCAAAATACCATGATCTGGGAGCCACTGGTAATGTTTGAAAATATATCTCAAAATTTTATTTTTTTTGCCACAACCTTATCTTAACCCTCAATTATAAGCAAATTTAACAATGCCAACACATTTGCTGTTTTATTTACAGAAAAAGCCAAAACGAATGTTTATTTTCTTGTTCACAAAACATCCAAATACTGGAAATTTGGAATTTTAATGATGAATTATCATTATATATATATATATCAAATTTCAACCTTTTTGCTTAACAAGGCTCCTTAGCTCAAACTTTCATACCACTGGTTTGATTGGAATCGTCTCTGATAAAGGAACTATAAGTAGAATAGATTTATTAGATGGAAATGACAATATACATTTACGATACGACGGACATTCATAAGTAAAACTAGATCAAATCTAGGACACTCCGAATATTTACATTATAAGCCAATATTTGGAATATCTTTAAGTGACAAAATATAAGTGTAATTTTGACAATATGAGAGTACTAAATATGATTTCGTCGGATCCGGGGAAAATAATTGTCTAACTCCGGATCTGACTCCGCGGATCAAAGCTCTAAATACGCTGGTGGAGTCGGTCTTTCTGGTAAAGGAACTCGGGGCAATAAAGGGTCATCCGGAAGAAAAATACGCTCTTCAACGGCATGTTTATATGATGGGTCCACATCTAAATCAGCTAAAGCTAAATCAGCTTCAAAGGACTCCCATCTACAAGGACTGATTTCGGAATAGTCCTCTCCACCGTCAGAAGTAAGTTGAGCACTAGGGGATGCTGGCTCTTCATTCCTCTCTATACTGGATGAGGACACGAAATGGGATGAAAATGTTTGAGAATCAGCAGGAGAGAGGTTAGCTGATGGAGTTTCTGGAGTGGGGGCCGTTTTCCATACTGTACTAAGAGGTCCTCTCACTGGCTTCGGTTGAGGTGAATTAGAATTGGATCGGACATCGAAGCTAACCCGGACTTCTTTCTCGGGTCGTTCTTCGACAAGCATATTTAAGTGAGAACGATACGAGCTGGCGGGTAAGAGAGCGAGGCTAGAGTGTCGTTGTATGCTGGACCCTGATACCTGACGTTGTTGAGAGTCGAGGGTCGCAAGGCTGAAGGTCAGTTGTGGGTCGGGAGAGTCCAGCGGAGACCCGAGAGGTGTCCCGGACATCGTATGAACTCTATATCTGAAATAAAGATAAATTAAAAATTAGTTAACATTTTAAAATCTACCATTATTATTAATAATAATAATAGAAATTCTATGGTCCAATTCATTTATATAGGCTACCATGGTTCATGGTAGTGGGTCCGATTCCTACTCTGGGGAAGAATTATATTCAAATTATATTCATTTCCCGACTTAGGTAGCAAGACAAAGTGAAGCGTTTTTTATTATTATATTACGCTATTTTTGTTGTTATCAAACAACTAAGTTGAAATAAGCGTATAAGAAATGCAACGCAGCTGTATGTAGAGCGAATGGAACCCGTAAATCCCGCTGTTTTAAAATTGTTATAAGATTTCAAAAAAAAAAAATTGCTTTGACTAAAAATGTTTTTCATATCATGTGTGAATAACAGTTTAAAAATGTTAAGCTCTCTTAACATATTTCTATCAAAATCATCAATAAGTATTATATTATATAATATTTATAGCACTTCTATTCTCTTCTCTTTATCAGTAGTGCTAAATAGAAATAAGTAGACGTGAAACCATAAAAAATATATATGTTTAATTAATATATATTTACGTACATTTGCCTTTGCAGCAAGCTTTGCCATACTGCCTTCAAGTCAATAGAAGGCGCCCGTAGTACGATGGGGCGAGACCGAGCAGGAGTTCGTGGAGCACACGACACCAAGGGACTCTCACCGCCAGGTCTACCCAGTATTAGACGGAATTCAGTGGCTGTAATAAAGAAAAATGTAAGTTTTAAATGAAATATTAACTATCCTTGTAATATAGTTAGAACACATCTAACGTAGCAGTCATAGGATTTAGATCCGTTCACGGCTTCGCGCGCATGAAATGTAGTTGTTTCGGTAGTTTCGGCGGTCTTTTCGTAAAGCAATGAAATTCCTGGAAAAATTACGGTCACAGCTTAGCTGTTTGGCCGTGACGACATCCCAGTTTCCATACGGTAATGCCGATATTCCACTTTAGCCGACAGACAGTTACCGCACGTCCGTTCGTGCCGTCCTTGTTAGACACTCGGTCGTCAGATGTGGGCCCGAACTGTGGCTGCACTTATCTACGGGCTTGCACAGCACAGCCTTTTGCCATGTCTCCAGGCATCTCGAGCATTTGATGAGGGAAGTCTGGTCCTTGACTTGAGTTTTTGTTTTTTTGAGAACTACTGAATCAATTTAAACAATCTATCATGTCACGAAGGGACTGGAGAGAGAGAGGCTTGAGCTTAAAATTCAGGAAACCCCCAAAAAATTACCCTACGCAATAGGCCGGGGAAAAATCGGAAACTTTACACAAATCACGGAATTTTGAAAATTTTTAAATTTAATTAAAATGTATTTTAAATAAGTCCAAACTTTGAAATTCATTAATACATTTCAATTTTAAACTAAGTCCTATGTCAGCAAGAAACTACGACTTTGGGAGATTTCTTACAAAGTTTTGATTTTGTTTTGAACTTAGGTGGATTTTTACAACAGAAAACAAAAAAATCTAATTTTGTCAGTAGGTTTGATACCACTACTGTTTTATAGATTACTTTTACGAATAAAAAATAGTTCGAGAAATATCTAAGTAAAATTGTAAAACATGAGGTAAAGTATTATTAATATGTGCTCCATTATTTATTGCAAATTTTAATAAATAAATAAAAACAAACAAATCTGTAAATATTTTGAAGGAAACTAAATGTTTTATAAAATTATATTTTAAGCCAAAAATTAATGTTCTATGAAGTTTGGTATTAACATCAAAATCTTTATCCATACCTTTTTTCCTAACATTAAACTGAGCTTCTGAAACCGTTCCCAACGCAACGGGCTCCTCTGTCACGAATAGTACTCGATCCCGGGAGACGGTGGCGAAGAGTAGTAAGTCAGAGAACAATAAGGCCCAGTATGGTCTAACTGTCCTTCCTTCCACCCGAGATAGTTCCCCTCCAAATATCCATTGCCTTCCTGCTGTGCTTAATACGAATGGCTAAAAAAAACCGGTACATTTAGAGTATCTGATTCTGACGTTTATTTTAACGTATTTGTTATGCATGTTTGAAATTTTATTTCCCCATAAATATATTCAAAAAAATTTCACCATATTCTATAGATAGCTAATATGGATAATTAAGTCTCGGAAAAAGTTGCTAAATTTGTCAAATAAAACAATTATTTATTTAAATATAAGCTAAAAGTAATGGAAGGGGAATTAGCAGTCGGTACTTCGTTATAAATCTGAAAGGACAAAGAAATCCGACACTTACCTTACATCTAGTGAACACGAGGCGACTCTCAAGGTCAGCGACGGAGAGCAACGGCTTGCCGTCACCAGCGAGACCCATTAGGCCTGAACCAGCAGTCACATCTTGATAACCACTCTGGAAATAAAGTGACACGTAGCTTATTTTATTGTAAGCACTTTAAATTAAACTGAATGTACAATAATTAAATCACACTCGAAAATTCTACGTATCGTATCTTAAGATAATTAAGCATTTTTCAAGTAAACAATATAATTATGATAGTAACTGCTTTTTTCACTTTTCGCACAATTATAGATTTAGTGTGACGGATATCTGACGCCACGCTTTGCATAACTGGTACGGGAAAAAGAAAACCTTTAAGTATACCACTAAGTACGAATTAGTTCTATAGATATCCATATAACCAATTCACTTATAATCTGGAGCGTTCCTAATTGCCAAATATTGTCTTATTGTCACTAATATGTTAGCAATACATTTAAAACTTAATCTATTATATCAAATAGTTTATATAACAAAAAGACAATAAATTAGAAAACAGAACATTTGAAAATGTATAAATAAGTATAAGATAATAAAGTTTATAGTTTACTTGGAGTTGTTCCACGATGACTTGCAACTGCTTTTTCTCCAATTGATCGTAAGGTCCTGAGCCGTTAGCAGAAACGGCTGCTCTCATTAACCTAAGAAGTTCTCTAAATTGTTCTAAAGGTTTGTGAACTAAAGATGTGATGTCTGGTCTTCTTCTTGGTATCGGAGGACTGGTACAAAATCTTGAAAACGCTCCGCTTGGATCCTTTGATTTTTTAACCTGACAAGTATTTAGTCTGTTTTTACATCGGAAGACAAAATTAATTCTTGATAATAATTAATATCAAATTTTACATTGTTTATATGCTTTAGAATGGTTGTGAAACCATAAAGTTTTATAGACCGGAGTGATTGAATTTGGTCGCTTGTATTTTTTAACTTTTCAAATACTTTTATACGTAATATTTAAAAATAAAACTTAAAATATTTTTCTTTATATCAAATTAAATGTATACATTTATTATCACAATTCAATATTTATAAAAATAAATTAAAACTTACGAGAACACAATCAGCCCTTTTAAGTCCGAGGCAATACTTTTTATAAAGACTAACAAAAGTTGGTGCTTTCTGCAAATACACAGCGACAACTGTCGATGTTTGTATTTCACTGTCATCTTGCGCTACTTGATCCAAGATATCCTCCGACAGTCTAAAAATCTGTAAAATTTTACTGTACTCAATTTATGTTTTGGTATGCTAATTTTTTTTTGGCTTTAAGCTTTTTCATAGTGTCAGGATATTCCGTATTTATACTTTTTTACGTTAAATACGACTCTCAATGTATATTTTGTGTATGTATGTAGAGGTATAGATGTATGTATGTATGTGTATTTATGATTCTATGTAAGTATATTTGCTAATGTGACTTTAATAAATTTAAGTAACTAAAATACTTTATGCACCTCCCTGCGTTCCCTTGTTACCACAAGTGAAGGGAAGAAATCCTTTACTTATTGGTTGTCTGAAAGAGATTGCTTCTAGTAACAGGGCCACCATTGTACATAAAATTTAAGTGTAGCTGTGTTATTTAGTCTAAATTATAACTTCTATATCACTATCAATATTTGTATTATATGTACGTTATTTTATACAAGTTCTATAATATAATACATTTATTTATCCAAACGCTTTGCTTTGATTAAGTTCTTATAATTTTTTATTAACATTTTGTAATAAGCCTATTTGTTATTATTTTAATTGTACCGTAATTATAATACAATTACCTCTTCAATATTCTGGAACAAAAGTTGATGGTCACTAGGGGCTATCAAATCTGCCCTTTCAGAGAGTGGCGATACAAAACGTACTAGGCCGAACTGTAGACATGTGGTGTAATGTTGCTCTCTTGATACAACAGCCAATAGAGCGCGTTTCCGCCCATCAGTTGCTAGACTTGTTGTCTGTTAGGAGTTATAAAGTTTTTGCTAATCTAGTAGTTTTTTTAGCAGGGGTTTTTATGCTGAGAGAAAGTAATGCATAATGAATTCGAGACATTGCATGTTGAATGGCGGAACTCAACTCGACCCTTTCTTACCAGAGCAGAGAAATTAAAGTAATTAAGTGGGAATCGAACCCACGATGGCCTCAATTCTCTAATTAAAAGCAGTAACTTTATGTAACTCTATTGTTATTAAAAAAGGCATATTTAGAAAACGTATAAAAATTTGAACGCAGCGGGATTTGAACCCGCGCCTCTTGAAAACCGTTCAAGCGCTCTGACCGCTAAGCCATGCGTTCTACCTCCAGCTACGTTGAAATTTTTATACGTTTATTACAACTTATATTTGTTGTTAGCATCTCTGTAGAGAGATTTTTACAAATTTCTGCTACCCAAAGATTATTCTACTTAGCATGGCTTAGTGGTCAGAGCGCTTGAACGGGTTTCAAGAGACGCGGGTTCAAATCCTGCCACGTTCAAATTTTTATACGTTTTCTAAATGTCTTTTTCAATTTTCTTGGTGTGGGAATAACACTTTAAAAAAATGTTAAAAAAAAATAAAAAATATATCTATTGTTATTTCTAGGTTTATCTAACAACAAAAAGAAATTGTAACAAGCTTATAACAATTTTGAAGTAGCTCGATAATACTAACGTTAATACGTTAAAATTTTATACGTTGTAAAAGTATTTTTCATACCATAAATGTGTAAATTATTGAAATATAATGGTGGTATGAAAGAAATATGACTTAAAAATAAAAAAAAAGAAGATACAGCAGTTATCTTTTATATTTCAGTTAATTTTGGCGTGAATGGCGGTTGTGAATTTCAATTTCAATAGGATAAAATAACATATTTGCAGGTCTTGCAGGATTGGCTGAAAAACATACGACATTATAATCAGCTACTCTATATTCAATACCTTCTATAGGGTAGGAAAAAAGTGTAAAATATTAGTAGATAATACACAAAAAATATGAAAAACAAAATTAGATGAACTCTACATACACTATATTTTTTTTCAATCAATAGCTATCTAGAATATATTACAAAATATTAATGGAATTCTAAGATTAATGAAACTATTGTTTATGTATAAAATTATTAATAATTGAAAAAGCTAATGATTAGCGTTTGTTTAGTTTTCCTTTTTTAGGTTCCAATGTAGCAGTGTAGGCTTTACTTTCCACCTGAGATAGAGATTGTAATATTATTATATTTTTTTTTTAAATAATATTTATTAACGAAGCATTATAATTTTAATAGTGTATCATGTTGTTTAATGTATGATGTACGAATTGCTATTCTTAATTTCTTTTTCATTCGTTAAAATATAAATAAAAAAAACAAAAGAAAGAAATTTGGTTTAGGAAGGGTGGGGTAGGGTTAAAATAAAATTAAAAATACCAGCAAATAATTATAAGCAATAAATTTATTTGCACTTAATATTAAGAAACATAAATTAGAAAAAAAAGAAAAAACAAAAATTATCATAACAAGAACCAAAAAAAATTAGTGAATTACAAAAATAATATAAATTAGCTTACGAGACACAATTTCAATTGCGTTTCTTTTTAAAAAAATGAATTCTAAGACTCATCTAGATATATGTTTTTTGTGCTTACGCATAATGAAACTAATTCATATGAAACTAATAATAAAAAAAAAATAACACGCGACAATCTATTACAATAAGAATAAATAAAAATAAATAAAAACAAAACAGCAATATTAAACGTAACGTTTCCCCTTTTAAAAACCCAGTAACAGTTATTTACCTAAAAACATCTAATTATTAGGATTATTAAAATGTTATACTATTCTGTCGAAATATATCTGTACAAGCGAGAACACAAATTAAAACTAATCAAACTTCTATACTATAGTGGAATGTATTGTGAAGTAATCTACTATCTACATACGTAACAGCAACTGTACACGACTGTACCAGTTTAAAAGAAATAATAAGATTACAAACAAACACACTGAATTAAAAGCTATGAGTAAAATAAATTTGTTTTGGACATTAGATCAGAATAAGTCAACACTAGCACCAATTTATCAAAAATTCGAATTTTCCTCTAATATTGTTCCAAACAATTGACTTTACAAAAATATCGATGACTAGTATGAATTCAATTCGAAATGTGATCGAGACGGATCAGTTCTGGATTTAAATTAAATATTGATAACTTTTGAAATATGTTTACAAGAAGCTCGTTATTTAGTTTTTTTAAAATGTCATATTGAGCGTTTAAAATTTATATATAATATAAGTATTATATGATGATTTTTTAATCATTTTAGGAACACATTATGGTTATGATCAAAATTACTAATTTGAGTTAGTTTAAATTTAATATGCATGACACCTTTTATCTTGTCACTGTAAGTTATCTAAGCAACAAGTAGATTGTTTTAAGTGTTGCAAATATAAATCATATGTGAGTCTGTATGACCAAAGATAAAGGACAATTTGGATTTGGATTAAATTAAAAAGTAAAAAGAAATATCCACAACTCATCCACTCAATCACAAAAAAAAAACCAAAAAATCTATACAATAATTCCATTACCTACCTCTTTAGAAAATGTGACCTGAGGCAAATGCAATTTACGACGATCCAAAGATTGGCTGGTTGAGGAACAGGCGGTGGGAGGTCTTGGAACTGCTGGTGACGCCAGGTTACCAGCTCTTGGGGACCTTGGGGCTGGTGGAGTGGATTCTGGAGCTGGTACCGTTTGGAGGCGACGGACTCCTACTCCGTTTTGGGGAACTCGTCTAAAGGTTTCCAAGCTCAATGTCTGCCCTGCTGATCTGTAAAAGAATTTTAGTGTAAATATTTTTATTGTTTTGATTTTGTTTTTTCTGGGTATTTTGTAATAATAAAAAATATTCATCATGCTTTAGATTTTGTCTCAGGTTTAGTTATAAAATAATTACTTGTTAATTTTAGTAGCTTCTATTATTATATATTATATTCGGGGAACGTTCTTATCGTATGTGGTGAAATTTTTTTACAAGATTTGGCCTGTAAACGTTCATAAATGGGTACAAAGCAGAGAACAGAGTGATGCAACTGTCTATTAAAGTATATGTAACAGAAGGATGAAAATAAAAAAAACTTACTTAACAAGATTCCGGACTTCCTCCTCATTGGAGGTGACCACATTCTTGTTGCCTACGAACACTATATAGTCTCCAGCTCGCAAGCCCGCCCTCTCCGCCGCGCCTCCCGCCGCCACCCTCTCTACGCGCGGCGGACGCGTCCATACTACTGTGAAGCCGAAACCACCGCTTGTGCCACGTACTAATCTGTAGAGGATAGAAGATTTCAATATTTTACTACGGCATTTAAAATACATATGACAGTAATTATTGAAAATGTAGCTTAAATCGGAAATTGGGATCTAATATGTTTTTCTAACAACTAGGAAAATATAGCTCATGCTATTTATTAAATATTTTATGATGCATAATTAATTTGAGCCACATATACTAAGAACAATCGACCGATGAACAATAAAAATTAGGAATTATAATTTTGATATCAAATTAGTAGAACATACGAACTCTTCAATAAGACGCAGGAGAAAAGCCTATATTTAAAAAAATCTATATTTAAATTCTTACATATTGCATACTCACTTTCTAGTAGTTGTAAAAGGTGTCCGTCCATGCCGTGGTGGTCGTCGTGGTGCATTTGGATCTTCTGGAGGATCTAGTTCCAAATACCTCAGGAACAGGTGCTCATCAGCTTCGCGTTGCAATGCTGCCGCTACTTGAGCTTGGTTTGTTGCTGAGCCGTTAGAAGCTACGCCTGGATAACAAATTAATTTATCAATATTTTATTTTTTTTGGATATTTCATAACAGTTATTTGACATATTTCATCATCATAATTTCTAAAACATTCAAGTTTAGTTAAATAATTAACTTCATCAACCTTTTCAATCATCAAATAATATAATCAACGCGTTTTATAACAACAAATAATTGAAGGTTATGGTTAAGGTGCTATTAAAGTTATTATTATTTTCATTAGAAAGAATAAAATGAACCTTTATCCACATTCTCTTTGGCGCCATCGTTGGTGCTAGTGTCAGTATTGTCAGTGGCCATCTTGCGTCGCTCGGTCACGCGGTCCTGCGCCGCGCTCTGGCGCCCCTGCAGGAAGTACGTGCCGGAGATGTCGTTTTTAATTGCATCTTTCAAAGGGAACGAGACACATCCTAGAAACTCGCTCCGCCTGTAACAATAGAGTGTTATCTGTAAGTGACTTTAGAAAAGTTTGTAGGAGGGTGCTTCACTAAATACACATAGTGCATTGCTTAAGCAGTGTTCAAATTTTGATTAGGGATTACAAAGTTATTTTTGATTAAAGGCTGAACACATTTTTTAAGATTATCTTTTTTCTAATAATTATTCTGTATTTCACTTTTTAAACATTTGGAAATATTTGGGTCCATTTAAAAAATATATACATTAAGAAAATAACATCTTGAACATAAACCTATTATCTATAAGGAGATTTATTACGGTGAGATTATTAGGTAAACAACAATGTTGGTTAGGTAAGGTCTTTGTGTAAGTAGGTCTGTATCAGGTTTCATTAGATCTGAGGTAGGGTGACTCAGCATACTTACATTTATTTATAAACTCACTTGACACAGAAAAAAAATGGACAGCTAAAATTTAATTCAAAGAAGTTTCTGGTACATGTGAACATGTAGCGTGTTATCGTTTCTACTTTTCAATACGTTTTCGCATAGGATATCTGTCAAAACATTCATTAGGTGTTTTATAGAATATTTTAAGACACATTTCAATTACAGGTCTACTATATTTGAAAAATACATATTTAGAAAACGTATAAAAATTTGAACGCAGCGGGATTTGAAGCCGCGCCTCTTGAAAACCGTTCAACGTTTTATACGTTTTCTAAATATGTCTTTTTCAATTTCCTTAGTGTATCTAATACTTTGGAAATTACCTTCTTGATACCAGATTTTATATGTATTTGATACAAAATTTAACTTTCATAAATATAATTATAGATATTGTCGATAATAAAAATTGTGCGTCACGCTGACAGTTCGCGCCTATTGTAGTCAGTCATTATCATAATGCACGTCAGCCAAGTCCCATATACATGTATGAATTAAAAAAAATGATGCCTCATTGTTATACGAGAGTGGGTCAAATACCTTTTCTTCAACAATACTTTGATTAGCTTTGTATGACATTCTATTCTTGAATATAATATACCTTGCATTATATATTATATTTTTAATTTAAACTAAATACTCCCACAAACGGTCATATATATTTTGAAACTGCATTTTTTGAAACTTTAATAGGTGCATAATTTTTTGTCAGCGTCAAGCTTTATCAAGTATAGCAGGGTCAGAGAGAATATACTACATTAGCAACTTTCCGTTCGAATTTAAAACATTACGTGGAGCTCAACGCCGCGCTTTTCACTAATATGAGTAATATATAATTTGGTTTTCCGTTCTATTAACCAATTTATATAATTTCACATTCGTTAATAATTTACAGTATTAATTTCATTATTATATAATTATAAAATCAGTTTGATATGAATTTTTAACTGAATTAATAACAGATGAACTCACAAATGGCGCATATAATTAATAATTTAATTATGCACACACGTCCGGCCTCTACTATTGACTTTTTCAGTATTCTATATTTAAAAGGAGCGTGAAACACTTGCATGTTTAGTTCGTTTCAAAACATTTCAAGTAGAAAGTTACCGCGACCTCGCTTCTTAGCATTCTGTAATTACTAGCCCTTGCAAAGTTTCAGAGTCAACTCGTTGTGGTTACTTATTAGCTGTTATCGATAGAGACTTTGATTATACTTTTCAACTAAACATTAGAACTTAAATATACTTCAGACGTGTTTTATGTGTGGCATAAAACTTGGTTTGGTTTTTCTACTTTAAAAGTTATCGTTGGTAGCGTTTTAATTAATAATATTGGAAGTTTCATATCTTGGAGTTAAATTACGAGGTTTTTATAGTATCTCGCAAATGCAGTTCCTTACATTGTATATCTGATACAGGCAATGCTACATATAATGTATTTCAATCACAATGTCTAATTTGATAAATGGACATTAATCATCTGTAAGTTGATTACTCCTTATTTACACCTTCAAATGGTGAATAAATAATTTATGTAACAAGCTATACGTATGTATAATAAAATTCCACAAATAATATCAGACTTGCCACTTGAACAATTTAAAATGAAGATTAAAAATATATTATTGAGGAAAGTATAATATTCGGTCCAGGAATACTATTCTAATGTTAATGTGAGGAATTAAATGCTGTTGATGGTCACTGGGGAGGCTACTTATTGTAAAACTATATTTGAAAAGAGCAACTGTTGGAGTTTCTCGCCGGCTCTTCTCAGCGGAACTGCCTTCCGAGCCGGTGGTAGCTGCTGCTAGGACTGACATTACTGTGATTTTATGTAAATTGACGATTCGAAAGTGCCTATTTGAATACAGAATATTTTGATTTTGAATTTGTACATACATAAATTTATAATACTCTCTAAATACCTCTTCCTCTACATTGCTCTCGTAACATTAATTTAATAAAAAATCCTCGTGATTACGTTATAACATATAATGAAATTGGGATCCTCCTAAATATTTGGGGAAAACAATACATCGATTTCATCACACGAGTATATTATATCATAGTTATATAAACATCGATACACATATCTATAAGGTGTTCGTGCTTCCCTACGGTTTCACAAAAGCTTCTAAGCATGCAAGGGCTGTTCCAGAAAGCCTTTCCTTCCTTGTCGTGACATTGGAGTGCATATCCATGCGGACTAGTGACGGGGGACACCAAGCGGGACTTACGGCGATAGTTGTCACTCTTCTTCTATAATAGGTGAGCTGCCCGTGTGTGATGTCTCCGTTTTATCGTAGATTTCAGCTGGGAGGCTATTTTTTCTGGCCCTCGGCTCAGGAGGATCCCATTCAGGTAAACTATTCTTTCTGCAAAGTTGTGTGCTGCGATGGGCGTGTTGGTGGGAGCAATGTTGGCGAGGGGACGCGTCTTCGCGCCGAGTTTGGCTTAACCCAGCGACAGTTTGAGATACGAACGACATCTTAGCTCTTTGATATTTCGATCTACACAGAAACTTTATATTTATAGGAAAGGCTTTAGTCACTTTAGCGAGGTTAATATAACGAAAGATTTTTTTGTAATATGTAATTGTTGTTTTTTCATGAGCAGTTTAGTAGCTTAAAAATTAGTAAAGTTCGTTTAAAAGTAAAGTAAAATAATTGTATTTGAACACGCAACTACTTAACTGATTTATGTAAGAAATAGTAAATTAAACATAACTTGTATTCGTTTTTATTATTACTACTACATATTTATTGCGTTTTAAGACTATGATATAAAATGTTAGGTCAATGACAGCTTATACTAATGCTATTAGGATCGTTAAAATTCACTCCATTAGCGTTCCCAATACAGACTTAAAATAATTTAGTTTAAAACAACAAACTTTTTTATAGCATACTTCTTATCTTGTCTTTGCATTCGCGTAATTGAACATTTAGAAAAAGCTACACTATTTTTCGTTTTTATTTTTCTTGTGTCACATTACACACTGCATACAAAGGGTGATTTCAAACAAAAGAGAGTTGGCTTCAAGCCAGAATATTCATTGGACACTTTATGATGTATTGACGCACGATTGTGTAACAGTTTAGAGAAGCAGAAGTCTTAATTTAGTGCTGTGTTAATTTGTTTACAGTTTTTTGACCTTTCAAAGACATAAATATATATATAAAATTATCTACGATTTATACGAACCCACAACTATCGCAAACATTTTTGTAATGCAGCAACTGTGCAATAAAGGCGTTTAAAATAAACTGAAGTAATTTCAAAATTGACGAACTTAACGAGATTGAAATATTGAAACCGTAAATAAACTAAACCGTAAATAAACCTTGTTACCATTAAATCAACTTTTAAAACTTGTTGGTAAATTGGCAAATCAATATGGAGTACAAGCATTTAATTAAGGTCCATAAAACGTGGACTCAGCGGACTGAGCATTTATTTCAAATAATTGCTTTTATAATGTGTCCCATAAGTTAAGCATTATTTATTGCACGAAAAGATAATATACAAGTAGAAAATATATTCTTGATCCTACCATACTTGAAAAACGAGCATCAGTGTTCAAATTGAGGTAATTTTCTAAGCTTTTTGTAATTTATTTATATATATATATATAAACTTAATAAACTAAGAAAATTAGACGCTATTTTTAGCTTGCTACTAAGTATGATTGCAAAGGCAAACACAACGGAGGCACTCTGGTGAAGACCGTGCCCTACTTTACACTTTAAGCGATCGATATTTCTCACATCCTTGCACTTCATATTACAAATCTCATTTCAAGCTCAATAGTATGAAATGTAAGTAAATGCAATGAAAGTATTAGAGTTTTAAAGAAAGGTTGGTGTTTATTATCGATAGAATGTCATGTAATTGAGGTCGCACGTTCGAATCCCATTCGGGGGAAGGAGAATTGGCAAGGGCAATGAAAAGGTTCTTTAAATAGCCGAAAACTGGACAGAATAGTGGCTTCTTGTCTTACTCCTAAAGCAATATGGGCGATGTACTAACAATCAAAAAGAAGAATACTGATGTATGTTTTCTTAATACAATGTTGAGTAGTTTGACATTATGAAGTCATGTATTTTAGTAATGAGTGAGATTACTACAAAATCTTTTTCATAAGGAACTGACTGATTGACTTAAAAACGTGGCAAAACAAAACGCGACATAGGTTTCTGCTACTCACTACAATATTATGACATAACGACATGACTGCCACTAGGTTCTCTCTGCTTTCGCCAGGGTTCACGGAAGATTGATATCCCTGTGGCTTAGCCAGTGGCAGTGGAGAAGGAGCACCGTGAGGTTTTAGTGGGTAAAGGGACGGCCCATATCTGCCGGTCTGGAGTCCCACATAACCGCGTCCGAGTCCCCAATCGGGCGGGTATCCGTAACGGATTTCCTCACGTTAAAAAAAATATATATCTCTCTGCTTACCCTGATATGCAGGATTATGCAAAAAAACCATAATTGCTTTATCATATTCACTGCAGTAAATAGTATATAAAAATTAAATCTTCTACAAGAACAAAAATATATTCACGTCAAAAATTCAAGGAAATATATTCAAATTAACAAATTACTTTGTGGCAATGGATCATTCATTTCTGTAACCGGAATTCGTTTAGTTAAAGAAGGGTAGAAAACGACTCCCTGTTTTCAGGGGTTGGGGTATTACGGCCCATAACTTTGTATTTACCTTGCTTGTTCACTGTTAATTTCGAGTTTTGTTTTCAGTTTTATGTAAGCTGGTTCGTAAACAGCTTAACAAGGATAATTTATGTATTTGTCAGATTCATGTCAAAACTACTGTCAAAGTGTGGGAGGATTAATGATCGTGACGAGTTTTAAATTATAAAATAAGTTTTTAACTTGTCTATGCATTTACTTTATTGAATTTATAAGCTATAAAACCTTATTATGTCCTTATAGCAGTATAAAGTTTATATTTAGTAACAATTTATGGTACAATTATCTTAATTTTTTTTATTGGTTTACGTATTTATGATAAGTTTCCCAAACAAAAAAAAACTAATATACAAGGAAAATTAATATTTTCATTTGGTGGTTGATTAATGACGCTAAGCCTTATACAGCCTTTATGGGTACATTTTCCACTCACAGCCTCAATATATATTACAGTGATGACTGTAAATACGTATCCTGCAAAATATATCCTTAAACCTGTTAAATTGGACTAAAAATATAAAATAAGTTACTTTTATATAACTAACATTGCAAAGTAAATATAATTTGTATACATTTAGAAGTGTATACATTAGTAAATACGTGGCTGATATAAAGAAAGCCATAAACTTGACAGTTAACGAGCGCCTTAATTGCTATACGTTGATTAATGACGTTTCTATTAATTTCTATACACACATACACTTCTATACAAGTGTCATCCGTCCTTGACATATCAAAGTGTGTAAAATAAAATAAGTTTCTTATTTATTTTTCAGATTGGATTCATGTTGATCATCATTATCATCATCAAATTTCTAATTAAGGATAATTTTTAGTGGTAGAGAATTTAGTGTCAACATTCTGTCTTTTACTCTCAGGCAGAATTTAAGGTGGCAGGAGAGAACGCCGAATCCCGCAAGGT
The DNA here is from genome assembly GCA_038994665.1 of Podotricha telesiphe. NCBI lineage: Eukaryota > Metazoa > Arthropoda > Insecta > Lepidoptera > Nymphalidae > Podotricha > Podotricha telesiphe. The sequence continues at coordinate 428,667 of JAOYRR010000063.1, read as the reverse complement.
GGCAGGAGAGAACCTAGTGTCCAGTCACTGTCACAGAATCTAAGAACGCGCTATATTTTGTCATCAGAAAGGAGAATTGAATATAATTTTAATATACTGATTCCCACCAATGGGGATCGAACTCACACCATCGCGTATACAGTCAGACGCTGCATCATTGCATTAGAAAATAAAAGAGACAGATTACTAAATGAGATATTAGTTACGTTTTACGACACATTGGTACATAAGTTTAAGATTGAATTGTAAAATTTAATAAAAGAAATATTTAACATGCATCTTATTGTAGGCAGGCAGAACGAGATAAGCCGTTGTAATTCAAATTAGTACTTCTTTAAAAAAAAGTAACCAGCTAATAGTTATAATATTTTAGCATTCTGCTTTTCCTAGGTCGAGAATTATTTATATATTATATCCCCATTAAATACATACAAACAAACAGTCAACCGCGAATATAATATTTTACCCACCGATGTGCCACGGTGTCGTAATAATGATTTATTTCTGCAAAATGTTGATTACTTACAAAATATTTACTCGAACATTTGAAACGGTACGCAACGCAGCGCTAATGACGGTCCTCGAGGAATTAGTTCAGCGACTCATTTAAGTTTTGTGTAACTATCGAGCTTATATTTTGCAAGCATGTAGAAAACGTATAAAAATTTTGAACGCAGCGGGATTTGAACCCACGAAAATTTTTATACGTTTTCTAAATATATGTTTTCAAATTTCCTAAGTGTGTAAATGACACTTTTAAAAAAAACAAATTTAAAAATTATATTTCGCAGTGGAAGGTCTGGCTGCAAATTTGATTGGTTGCAGGTTTGATTCACACTTGGGGAATTATTATATTTAAAACATTTTTAATTGTCCAAAAACAAACCACGATGGTGAGTTCCACCACTCAACACGCAATGTCTCGTTCTCGCTTCCCTGATATGCGGATAAAAGCGTGAAGCTAAAAAAAACTTCAAGTCTTATAGTAACTGACCTCGTATTAAGAGACTTCCATGTGTTGAAATTAGTAAGGGTACCCATACTTGGTAAAATTTTCTATATGATTCTCATTTGGGGAAAAAAATATCCTGTATTGCATTGTATAAGGTTGGGTGAAAAGCAATGTAACTATGAATGAAAAATATAGAAAGGAGTGATTTATGACGAGGGTTTCTCTCCATTCTCACAATATTCGATTTTCGTAGAAATATCGACGGTAGTCGCTGGATACGGAGGAGCGTGGGACCGATCACCGTGGAGATGTGGGGTGGGCTATGTCCAGCAGTAATATTTGACTGCTGGATAGTCATTTTTAGTAAATTTGCTAGCAGTCATTACGGTTTAATATTGAGAGATATATTGTATCTATCAATTAAATAATTATTCTCCTAGAATCTGAATCCAAACGGATATGTTATAAAATACTAAATATGTTATAAAATTTTACTAGATTTCAGAAGCCTTCACAAATAATCGATAACAATATCCAACCGTGTACAGACAAAGAAAATAAAATAGCTCAATTTTTCGAACCAACGCCGGCCATTACGTCCTACAAAGGCCTCTAGTGTAACAATAAAAAATTTACCACCCGCTGTACGAGTACCGCGGACCAACATAAACTCAACAAATAGATTCTAGGTAATCTAATAGCGCCGTGTTTTACGACTTAGGTAGTTTTACGATCACTACCATAGTTTGGATAACGCCCCAACAAGTGTACGTTTTTAACTTTAACTTAACAATACTACTAAACTGTATATTTGTATATTTAAATAATCATAAATTTGAAATTAGTAATTAATATTCACATCTAATATATATATATATATATATATAGCAAAAATATATTTTAAATTGATTAATGCAATTTTATGTATTTATAATATTTTACTTTTATACGCAATTCACTTGCTATTTCAACTAAGTTTTAATAATTTTAATTCATAACTGTTAACTTAATCTATATTTAATCCAGGGCATGGCAACTAAAATAAGAAAGGATCGAAATGAAAATTAATTTCAATGCAAGTGAGGCTATCGTGGCGCAGTGGGACTGTATCTGACTGTAAACGCGATTGGTTGTGGGTTCGGTTCCCACTCGGGTGAATGTTTATATTTCATTTATTTTCATTTCTCCGCTCTAGTACCTAATACAAAACGTGGCATTTAATTCCGCAATCAAGTTGTAATGTCTTGATTTTGGGCGGAGCGTGGAGAATAGAGTGTCTTAAGACGTAATTAAGTAGAAAGGTGTAAAATTGCAAAAAATATGTAAGACCACAAAGCAATATTTGTAAAATTACATAAGGTATAATTTTTGTTTTTTTAAACAAGATTCTTAAAAAGTTGAAAAATTCACGCGAATTATAATAAATTCGAAAACGTTGTAGAGGTTACACAAATATAGGCAGGGTTGTGTGAGCTTTAGAGCGGGAGCCCGTACCGCATTGCAGTGCCATGTGAATTTACTTTGTTTATTTGTTTACGAACTATTCATATGAGAAAATGTTTTTACTAACAGAGTACTAAGTTTATATAATATCTAACCAATGTTTGTTAAGAATCTAACTTAAACAAAATTTATGTAACTTTTAAATTAGAATATTATTAAAAAAAGCTATTAGAAATTTAATAGCCATTATAGAGTTACTTTGGTACCAACCACAAAGTGACGAGTTGTGTGACTTTAATTAATTATCTCCGCTTAACTAAAGTGTCCAGAAAAATGAGCGACATTTGTAAATTAAACAAAAATTAATACTAAAATTTATAAAAAAAAAGAAAATAAAACTAGAAATAAACATACATTTCATGCAGATAAACCACGGTAATAGGGAAATATGTTCACATAATGAGAACTCTTCTATGAATGAGTCGCATAATTAAATAACGAGATATCCTACCACAAGTCCACATTACTTGTAGAGCACTTTACTCTATTGTAATGTGTATGTAGAGCTGTACTGTAACTCAACGGAAGTTATATATAATAGTATATAATTATGCAATGATTAGATGCTTTTGTTAGGCATATTGCAAATGTAGAGTATTCATACTAGTATTATAAATGCGAAAGTTAGTCTGTCTGTCTGTCTGTCTGTGACGTCATCACGGCCAAGCCCTGAACCAATTAGGATGATTTTTTTTATAGTAATAGGTGAGGATCTTAGGGACCTTCCTAATATCCTCAAGTATATCTTTACAAACACTGTTCAATCCCTAATGAACATACTCTTCTCTGGTGTTTTTAGTTTCCTCCCAGGAACTTCATTATTCTACAGAAAGGCTGCCGAAAATACGAAACAGCTATAGTTCACACGGGCGAAGCCGCGAGCAGGTCGCTAGTAGTGACATAAAGTTCTATTTTGTTAGTGACGTCACTAGTTAAGCTAAAGTCTTCATGGTGATTAAATAAGTAATAATAAATTAGTATGAAAATATAGTAGAAACAAATATAAATAAAGTCGAGTATTTTGTGCTACGACGAAGGCTACATAATGGAGGAGTGTTAAGGAACGGACACCTGCTGTAAAGTGGCGCTCACATTTTCAAAATTCAACTCTTGTGCAGTTATTAAAAGTGTTATTATTTTGGTTACTATTCGCTAACGGGATGTCCAACTGAATACGGTGTGTCCAACGGTGTGGATCCGATAAAAATATATCTTAGTTGTATTGTATTTCGTAACGAGATGGTATTATAAAAAAATCAGCCTTCATTCGACGTAACGGAAATGTCAATTGTAATACCAGCTTAATAAGTTTTTGTGCTATCATATTGTTAGATATTGATATAAAAAAAGCTTTTAACGAAGTTTGATATTTTTTAAATTCATTTCGTAACTACTATTAAACATTTTATATTAGACCGTCTGAAGGTGAGTTTTTTAACAATAGCGTATGTTTATGTTATAAACAATTTTTTTTTTGACACTAGGTTCTCTCTGGCTATCCGCTATGCAGGAAAAGCAATACTATCCGTATTAATATAAAATATTATTAATATTTAAATATTATTTTAATATCTAGCTAGCAATCTAGAGGTGGATATCGCGACTATAATTAAGTGTAAGAATTGTGGCACACCTTTTTCCTTTGGTATACCAAAAGCAACCACGACCCAACCGAATATATTCATTTGTACACTTGTCTAAATGTCAAATGGACATGTGTATACAATTTGTGGATAGCTACACATGTATGGGCAAAACGCTCTATATTTTGACGCCATCAATCAGTCAAAGTCAGTTGTTAAAGATCCCATAATCTATTCATTATTTCGGTAACTTTTAAGTTACAAGGTTATATGGTATATTATATGCTGTACTTAAGTAAATAATATTATATATAAAATTGTGTCATAATATAATAAATAAAAATTAATTAGTCCATTTGATTTCTTGTAGTAAGCACAAGTGTTTTTTAATATATATTTTTAACTAAATTTAAATATTCGGAGGTTATTTATATGCCATTTAAATTTGAAGTACTGTTTATTTTAAATCGAGACCATCGCGGCGCAGTGGCACAGTGTCTGACTATAAATGTGATTTTGTCGGTTGTCGGTTCGATCGCCACTCGGAGAAATGATTATGTTTAAATTGTATTTATATCTCTTCTCTTGCATTTTCCTAATTCCAGCACTCAACACGTGATATTTCAATGTCAAGCGAAACTTGAAGACGTAGAAAGAAATATTCGAAATACGCTAAACGGGATGTAGAGTAATGTATATCCAATATAAATTTTCCAAACGATATTCGAACTCGTAATTGCTTGAAGCAGTGGGCATTGCACATCAGAATGGCTCTTTACCATTAAGCGGTCCAGCTTTTTATTTGTGTTTACTCGTAATTTAAATAGTAAATGGGAAAAATCGTGAATGCTTGAGAGCAAGAAGTTTTAAACATAGAGTGCTCGACCTACATATTTATGAGTAGCAGTTATATGAACTGAAGCCTGAGCTACGTCACTTCATAGAAGTTTTAAATATTTTTTTAACATTAACACTTGTTAATCGCACACTTAGGAAATTGAAAAAGACTTAGACAATATTTGGAAACGTATAAAAATTTGAACGCAGCGGATTTCGACGTAGCTGGATGTAGAACGCATGACTTAGCGGTCAGAGCGCTTGAACAGTTTTCAAGAGGCACGGGTTGAAATCCCGCTACGTTTTCTAAATATGTCTTTTTCAAGTTTAAAATATAATTTAAACAAACTTTCGAAAATATCTTCGCAAGTTCCACGCATAGTTTATAAAATGAGGTCTTTAGGATATACATATTACAAAACACTATCTTCCGCTTTCCGCCCGAACTTGAGACATTTTCAGTAGCGTGATTCAACGCCGCGCTTTGTATCCGCAGGGCGCATGACCTGTGCCTTGATGGCCTCTGGGATATATTAGCTCTTCCCATGAAATATAAACGAATTAAGTAACAAAAATATTCGTTGAAGTGAGATTTGAATATTTAACAGTCGTGTTCTGTTAGACTCGACCTAACATAGCCATTTACTAGAAAATATAATATAGTATAAAATATGTTTTATATTAGTTTAGTAAATATTTGTACATTTATAACCCTAACATACTACCTTGGATTCTATGACGGTATGCAAAGCAATTAGAAAGTCGAAAATAATAAAGCGGTCAAAACGTGGAACCAAAAAAGGTTTGGAATAAATATATGCATAACAAGCGCATAAACCAAGGAAGCTTATCCTCGTATAAATAATAAAACTTTTTAATAACATAAGTTATAAATATTTTTGGAAAACAATCCTGTCTGAAATCCGGTCTGAAAATGGAATACAGAGTGTATTCGCACTAAGTTATCTCTGGTTCTGTCTATGAGGGAAAAAGCATCAAGCTGAAAAAAATCCTATAAGCAAATTGTGATGAATAGGTTTAAATGAAAACGAAAAATGTGATAGGATAAATTCATTTCAACAAAATGTTGACGCAACCGCGGTCGGTTAGTGAGAAAAGTTTTACTCATTATACGGCTGGAGTTCTGTGAAAGAATTTAAAAGAAACGGGAGCAGTTCAAATAAAGTTTTTTTTTTCATACAAACAAAAGCATCGTGAAAGCTGAAAATGATAAAAAACTATTTTTGCTTTTTTGCTATTTTAACACTATATCTGGTTTTGAATTAACACTTCATATGCTTAGTGGTAAATGTGCCTAAATAAAGCTTATATGATTATATATTAAAATCCAGAAAATAGTCATAGTTCAAATAAAATCAGTCAATATTTATATATTAATAATCAATTAATAATCAATCAATAAACAGTTTCACAGGCAGAGAGTACCAAGTGTCAAGACATTCGGGTCTCCACTAATATATCCAATGTCAAATTTAAATAAATATTATTGCTTTTTCCTTTAAAAATTAGTATTTAGTATAAGTAATAATTAAGTTATTGATTAACATGGCCGCGAAGCTTTTTTTTAAATAACCATTCTAAACCATTCCATTAATAACCGAGCTAACAGAACAAACATTAATGTAATTGAACTTCGAATAGACAATATGAAAAGGATTTAATGAGTTTTATGTCTAGGTGTAGTTATGCTTTTTGATATAGTTTATGAAAATATATTTATATAACGGTTTTAGCTAAGTAATTCTATTTATAAGAAATATTTATAATATGTAGGGCGGCGAAAATGAAGAATAGTATGTTTAGAAAAAATTACATGATTAGACTCCCGACATTTCCATTATTTTAGGATCCTACCTTGGTAGCGAATCGCATTTGAGAATTATATTATTTAAAACATTCCCCTAAGTGAGAATCGAACCCACAACTAACGCATATAGAAAGCTATTATGTTACTGCGCCACAATGTCTTCAACAAAGAATATCATGTTTTATAATTTACAAAATCTGCCTTTTAAAAAGGCTTTTTAGTAACGTTATTTGGTACGCAAATTTAAAAAGCTTATTGCAAGTCAATGTATAACCGGGAGTTTCAGACGAGACTTCAAAGCTTTAAAAAATACACAATCATGAGCGGTGTATTTGCTCGTACCTTGTCTGGTACGTTCTGGGATGTTATTTCATTTTCTAGTAGAAATTTGAGTTTGAAATGTATGTATCCCTTGATTAATAAGCATATTTTAGCTTTAAAGCTTTTTTTCTCTTATAATAGTTAACAAAGTAGTGACAAAATATTTCGTCTTGTATATATATATTGCATAATTTACAGCGGTACTTTTTTGCTGTCCATGCATTCTATTCTATTTGAAATATTATTGACTGAATTTCAGAATTATAAATTCAATTGTTAATAACAAAAGCTTTGTTATGATTTTTTCTAAAGATCCACACTCAGTCTAAGCTTTTGCAATTTATAAAATTTGTTTCATGGTTACTTAAATAAGTTCAAGATTTTTTTATTCTTTAAATTTGCTTTAAAGTAATATTTACAAATAACTAAAGCTTAAAGCTACCCAAAAGTTGCTAATAGAGAGATAGAAAGAGAGAGAGAGATCGAAAGAAAAAGAGAGATAGAAATAGAGAGAGAGAGAGAGAGAGATAGAAAGAGAGAGAGACAGCGATCGAAAGAGAGAGATACAGAGATCGAAAGACAGAGAGATCAGAGATCGAAAGAGAGAGAGATCAGAGATCGCAAAAGAGAGAGAGTGAGAGACAAAGAAACCGAACGAAAGTTAATAGGTCGCTATATAAAAAAATATCGTTACGATTAAAAAAGGTTGAATGTAAAATCTTGTTGCGTACATGTCTTTGTATAGAATTTATATGCTTAAAATAGGCTATGAACCTAATTTTCAATCCAGCAAAAATAATTGTATGTCTTAAGGATGTATGTAAAAGTCTATATTTATCCAAATTGAGTATTTTTATCCATAAAAAAAATATACACAAAATATTTTTTTTAGCTTATGCATCAATTCGATTTCCTCATCTCTGAATAGTATACAGGAACCTATCGTCTCAATCACTTGGACGGCCGCCAAGCCTCAAGTAATGATCCACTTGTGTTGCAGCGTGTACAACTTGTAATTAAGAGTTGCCATTCATATTCAAAATTAAATTTAGAATTTAGCATTTTTTTTTTCCTTCTTAGGATTTTATTCTTAAGCAATACTTTAGAAACGTTTTCCTAAATGCTCCTAATTTGCTAGTTAGCTGGTACAAAATGAACTGCCCAAAATAAGCAAAGCCAATTATAGAAACTATATCTAAAATAATATATATATTATAGATATACTTGTAATGGCATTAAATTATAATCAAATTAAACCAATCAAACATTATGTAGCTTACTTAATGGAATCGTTTTAACATAAATTGGAACAAGCCTTAAATACACGTAATCTATTTGATAAATGATAATGATAGCCCAACAGAGGTTTACCTTGACGCAGGATATAACTTGATTGATACAAAGCTTAAGTTGGCCAAAGGCTTTAAATTAAATTTAAAAAAAAAACTACTATACAGTATTTTTTTGTTCTTACCGGATGTAACTAAGTGAAATATATCTTTTGGTATCACAGCACAACACACAATGTGACACAACACTTAATAATATAATCCAATGCGTAATTTTCGATGAAGCTGTACGGACACTTTATCAGGGTGAGTCCAAAGCGCGACTGGCCTGGGTGCGCCGGCTAGGAATCGATCGGTCTGCGCATATTACTTCGCGCCCCGCGTCGCTTCGACCCCCGATATCTTATGTATGAAAGCAATGCCAGGGAAAAGTGAAAAATAACCAGGCCGGTAACCAAACCCCCGTTTTACTTTTTCATTATCGTGATCTTTTTTCCATTATCAGATTACTAAATTGAAGGGAAGGGTTCTTTAGATAAGAATATAAAACGCTAAATAATGATCATATAAAAAGAATTATAAATATAAAACTAATTATTTTTCATATTATTTATTTATTATACTCTCAAGATAGTATGAAAACAGAAGCTTCACGCTTTTCCCGCACAGCAGGTTAGTCAACGAGAACCTAGTGTCAAGATACTCCAATCTCCATTTTCAGCCCGATACCAAGACATTGGTGAGTGGCGGAACTTAGAGCCGTGCTTTGTCGTAGAGTGGAGAAACGAAAATAATTTTGATATAATGAGTCTTGCGAGTGGGGACCGATCCCATAACCAATAGCGTTTACTGACAGAAGCTGTCCCACTACGCCACGACGGCCTCTAGACTAGTATAAGTATTATAAATAAAAATCGAGAAAGGTCTTCTGGTCTTGGACTTAGAATTCATTATTTTGATCTTCAAGCTCGTCCTAATCAATTATTTGCATCTTCCAAAAGGATTAATTTCAAAATAATAAGTTAACGAACTCAATAAAATAAATTTGAATTGAATTCAAGTTCAAAATTGATAATAGGCTCGAAATCATCTAGATAGCAAATACTAATTTAAACCTCTAAATAATGTTAGCAGCAGCAGTGAATGTAAACGCGAGTGCTTGTGGGTTCAATTTCCACTCAGGGGAATGATTATACTTAAAAACTATTATCGTTTCTCCGCTCTGGTACCTAAGACGTACCGCGGCGTTGAGTTCCTCCACTCAACACGCAATGTCTCAATTTCGGGCTAAAACTGGAAAACGCTTGACGTTAGGTTCTCTCTAACTACCCTGCTACGCGGGAAAAATCGTGGAGCTTCACACATCTATATTTGAAACCATGACCAACACAGAATGACAATTCCACTATCAACAAACACAATCATGTTTTAGTTCAGGGGTGGACATATAAAATTCATAAGGCAATTGCGTTAGGTTTACATGGAAGTTGGCTGTGAAATCGTAATACCGTTACATATTAAATTAGTAATGAATTAAGCTTCAAATGAATAAGGCAGTTTAATTTTATGAAGGTGGTATTAAATTTGTTTTTATAAAGGAATTACTTTATATTTTATATTTTAATTCCATTGTTTGATAATACAGCATCTACAATAATCAAAAATCTGACATCAGCATCTAACTGTACACATGATCATTGTCTGTTCATGTTAAAGTTGGGAAAATTGTTATATACTTAGTCTGGCTATAAATACTGTTCTAATTAAAAATAAACAAAATGTTACTTTTGAATTTGAAATCTGTCATATTTATATCATTGTTCTTTGTGTTTTCTTATTTTCGCGCTAATATATTGTAATTTTGTGCTAATAAAATGGAGTGGTGTGATAAAGAGAACTGAATCGCTGTAATTGCATTACATAAAGAAAGTATGGTGCCAAATACAATCAAAACATCGGTACAAGTGTATCAAGACACCATTCTTGTGAAGGTAGTTAAGCCCCTTAACAACATCATGTTCAATAACCAAGAATGGTCTTTTCAGCAAGACTCGGTACCAGGTCATAAAGTTCTATCCACCCGTACCGTTCGCTCCGTTGGCAACGTTCCGGACTTCATCAGAGCTGAAGACTGGCCGCCATCTAGTCCTGACCTTAATCCACTGGATTATAATTAATACTCAGTTTTAGAGAGTAAGACTTGCTCTAAATGCCATTATAATTTGGAGTCCCTAAAACAATCCATACGATTGGCAGTGAAGAATTTTCCCATAAAAAGAGTGTGTCCTGCTACCTCAACGCTAAAAAGCTATCAATGGAGACCACTTCAAAATTAGCTTTATTTACTTTTAATTGTTTTATATTAATGTATAAAATTAAAACACTGTTATAGTAATAAATATTACTAATAATAAAAAATATATTTTTCTTTGTAACAGTATTTATGGCTTTCAGTACAAAATTATTTTCACTCAAACTGGAGAAACGGAATGTCTTGACACTAGGTTCTCTTTGACAACCTTGCTAATAAACGTAAGCTAAATAAAAACATTAATTCCTAAACATTAACCCCGCTGCGTTTAAATTTTTATACGTTTTCTAAATATGTCTTTTTCAATTTCCTAAGTGTGCGAATTACACTTTAAAAAATATTAAAAAGATATATATTTAATAAATAGCATTCTCTCTTGCCAAACGATTGTTCGTAGAATAATCTTTAGGTAGCAGAAATTTGTAAAAATCTCTCTATAGAGATGCTAACAACAAATATAAGTTGTAATAAGCGTATAAGCATTTCGACGTAGCTGGATGTAGAACGCATGGCTTAGCGGTCAGAGCGTTTTAACTGTTTTCAAGAGGTGCGGGTTCAAATCGCGCTGTGTTCAAATTTTTATACATATTCTAAATATGTCTTTTTCAATTTCTTACGTCATTAATATGGCAGCGTGGAGTTCCGGGGCAGAACAAACAATCATTTCGTAAGAAAGTGTGTAAATACTAGGTTGTCCATGCCTACCGGCTATAACACCTTTAGTAGATAAGATGTGGATGATATTCAAAAATTTTGTTTTAATAAAAGCTATTGTAACATATAACAAGAATATATTGTTACAGATAATTTAGTGAGATAGGTGTATGTCATTTGCCAAACTCACAAGGGAAATAACATATCGACGCGTACACATATTGATTTTATGATGAAGACAAATTTTTAGGTCGTATTTGTAAATTAAAGAGTGTAACTGTAAATTTTATATGTAAACATTAAAAAATACCTGTGATTGCATTATATTTTCAAATACGAATTATAAATACGTTATTAAAATTCAATAATTTCATAGAATGTTGTTGGTATTTCAATTCAAAATGCTGTTTTAATCAAAGGAACTAAATTCAGTATTCAGCTGTGCTACGTTCGTTAATTGAAACATTGCTAAAAGCAGTACAGTGCAATATTAATAGTTTGAATTCCATATACAGTACGTTATTTGGAAATAATATTAAGCTTAAAATTATTTAAATAAAAATAATTATTTTTCGGTTGTAGTTACTTTAATACATAATGAAAATAGTTCCCCCAAAACGTATAGAACTTGTTACATACTAAGAAAGTCATTTTTTACAGATTTACGTGTTTTTCCGCATAAGGTTAGTTAGGGAGAACTTAGTGTCAAAACACTCCGCTCTCAACTCGCTGACCGAATCCGAGACATTGCGTGTTGGGTGGCGAAACTTAACGCCGCGCTTTGTGTTAGGCGCCAAAGCGGAGAAATGAAATAATTTAAATATATTTATTCCCCTGAGCGTAAATCGAACCCACAACTAATCCCGTTTACAGTCACAGACTGTCAAACTGCACCACAATGGCCTTAAATGAAGCATTGGCGAAAAATGAAAATGGTTTTAAAACAATAATGGTAATTATTGTGTATAAATGGGGATCGAACTCATAATCATTGCGTACACACCATATATTATCACTACGCCACACTGGAACGGACAAATCCGAATAAAAAGTTAGTATGTGCAATTATATTTAATTGTTAAACAAATAACTCAATAAATAGAGTTTAGAATGTGTAATATTTGTTCAATGGGGTGGCTACATTAAGTTAAATTGACTGCGCAGTCTCTATTAATGGCGTCCTGTAGTGACAGGCTATTAAATCACTATATGAGTTCGTTTACTCAGAACCTATTGTCCGTTAACCGCAATATTTTTTTTGCCTATACAATAATTTGTCGTATTTCATATTTTTGGACTCTTTTTATTCGGATATTAAGATTTCGTTTTGTGAAAATGCTTAATGAGTATTACATATTATATTTAGTAATTTCATATATTGCCATAATAATAAATAAAAAAAACATTAAATAAACAAACATGAAGCCTTACCTGTATTTCTTATCTCTATGCCATACAGAAAGGTAAAGCATTTGGTGTTCGTAGACCGCTGTAGGTAATGGCAGTTTTAGATGACGTTGAAACTCTGGCTCCCTCTTTCCATATAGTACTGAAGTCCTCTGAAATATTGAGCGTTGTGAGGGCAAGCTTTGGTCCTCTGTCACACCACTGATCACAACCTGGAATTAGCCGGCAATATATTCTATATTAGTATTTTTAAGTTACTTTATTTTACATTAATTATCGTAATTAACAGTAGACGGATCCAATTACGTCTATGCCTAATTAAAAACAATTGCTTTCTCTCCAGTTCATTGGATTACAAGAGTTAGATTGTAGGTTCATTTAAAATTCCAGCATTCGTTATTAAAACGATTCGAAATCTATATTTATAGAAATAGACTGAGAAAATTATTAGGAAAAACTACTTAAAGTGTTCCAAGATGTAGCTAGTATTCTTGTAACAAAATTGATAAATATACCTTTGCATATGCGTTAATGTCGTCTTTACCCGATGAACGTTGTAGATCTCGACACCGAATAACTAAAAAAGAATATTTTATTAATTTAATACACTGAAAATAAAATTAAAAACTTTAATTAATAGAAAAGGGGTTCGATAGTCACCACTCACCGTGCACGTCAATTACATCGTTCCTAGTAACAATATCTAAATCAATTGTAGCTTTTAAAGCTTGAAACCGATCTGTACTTCTTTCTAATCGATTGCTGGCGACACTTCTACGTTTCTCCTCACTACTGTTTATACTACATTCTTCTGGAGAGTATGTAAGGCAACGTCTAGACGCTTTGTGTTCTAGAACAGGTGTCGTGGCGTCGCTTGGTAATAACTCGTCACCTAATTTACTCGTCTTATTTGCTCTTTCCTCGCTTAACGCGTTGCTAGTGCGTTTTAGGCTCGGTAGCGGAGTAATAGGACTGGGTATGCCAGCTTCTAGTGTCAAACCAAAAAGTTCCCTAGATCGTATATTTTGAATAATGCCATGGGTTTTTAAACTACTGTGCGACACATTTGATCTTAGAGACTGATTAATATTTTCGATTTCATTAAGAACTTCTTGATAAGATGTACGGAGTGGTTCGCATAATGATGTGTTTTGTAACTCACATGCAGGGCTAGGCAGGCCCATTTCTAATGTGAGGACTAAAGAAGACTTTGATTCCATTTGCTTAGATTTCCAAAGACTTTCGTTGCTAACAGTCAATTTCTTCCTACGAATGCATCTTTGTCTTCTTAGTCTATTATTTCTGCATATATTGGTTGCAGCATGCAAGTCAGGCGTTGACTCAGATGTGATTTGCTTCAAATTGGTTTCTTCTTTCTTAGATGATTTCATTGACTGTGATCTTAACAATGGCAAATCATTTTCAGGACTAATATTAGCTTGTTTCTTATCCATACAATTGTCGGGGGTTCTTACTTCTCTTTCGTTATAACCGTCACCATCGTCTAATATAAAACCACCGATTGGTACGTTTTTTAATAACTTATCATTAACCCTATGAACCGGTGTCCTCTTTTTTGTAGGTGTTGCTTTAGGAGAAATCGAATTTTCTCTGGACAAATTAACGTATCGAGCTTCTTTGATGACATTTGTTTTTTTTGTTTGTGGCTTCACGAAAAGATCCTTAACCAACTCAACTGTTGGTATCTCTTCTTGAATATCGTTATCTCTTACAATTTTTTTGTCAAATATTCTTCTTTTCGATTTAATTATTTTAGTGCTCTTTATAATGTCTTCGATCATTTTTTCCAACGTTATGTCTCCCATTTCAGTAGTCGATACTGTTGATTCTGACACACTATTTAAAGACTCCTTACCAAGAATAAACTTGTTTTCCATTTCTGTGGAACATTCTTCATCTCTTAGTGGAATGATAAACGTAGTAGGATTGTCTATTTTTGGAAAATATTCTACGACATCATCATCACAAGGTTGAGCTCTCTGTAATTGTGTATGAGTACTCATAGTGCTGAATCTCAAAGCAGCTAATTTCACTGACAGTGGCGTGATTGATAAAGGAGAGCAACCTTCTCTTACCAAAGTGTGTAAATCCCTTCTGTCAACAGAAACTGACTTGAAACAACTATCAAAATCATTGGATTTTTTCCTAGTACGCTTCAGCGGTCTTATATTGGGTGGCCCGTCTTCATATTTGCTAAAATATAAAGGGTTATCAGTGAACACGCGATGTCCGAATATAGGTAATGTAGATTTCTCTAATTTACTTTTATCTACATTTAAAGGTTTTTCTACGCAATTTAACACTAAATCTCTTTCGTATTCAATTTCGACGACATCTTCATTTTTCGCTGTTGTTGTACTAATTGGTTTCTTATTAAAAACATATTGTTTAGTTTTATTGTTTTCTGTAGATACGCTCAATCTTTCGGATAGGTCGTTAAGAGATGGTTCAGACACACTATGACTTAGCTTTGATGAATTAATTAAACTTCTGTCCTGCTTAATTCGTCGTTCCGATTTGTATATGCAGCTATTTCTTGTGAATATTTCATTATTATTACATATACTCATTTCCAATTTTCTCTTTTTGGCTTCTCTTATTCTTCGACTATATGTAGGAGGAGTAGGCGGTAAGTCCTTTATAACATTGTCTTTCGAAGAGTTCTTATAAAAAATCATTTTATCAAAATTAGGCGTGATAGATGTAGGAGTGATGTTGCTTACGTCTTTCAAAGCGTTACTTTCAGTTTTTTTAATATAACCTTCTCTAAAGTGGTTAGGCGTATTGCCTATAAAGTTAAAATTTTCCTTATCGACATTTTGGCAATTACTTTTACGTGCAGCCGCACCTAACGATCGGCGTTGGTATCGGCTTGGCTTTTTACTTTTTTTAACAGTCTGTGCGTCTAAAGAGCGCCTCGCCGTGTCATTGTAAGGTTTATTGCCGTAAGGTTCTACATTGTCTATATCTTCATCACCTATGACTGGAACGTGTTTATTTTTTTTCCCGTACACTGTCCACTTAAGCATTGTGATATCTGAAACAAAAATATCGTCAATTATTTTTATATTCTTTTTAATGTTTCTTCTTATTTTTATAATTGTAATATAATATTTGTCTATGCTCATATTTTAATATATAATTAATAATGAGGTAGAATTATTTAAAGTATTAATTGATATTTGTAATTTTTTAACCTATAAGTAGAAATAAAAAAAAATATATCATAGCAGCATAAAAAACCGTTTAACTTTTAGTTTAAATATCTTCAAATTTAAACTTCTCATATAAACTGTCACGATTATTAGATTTGCTACGATCTCGTAAATACCGTTACAATATTGGTATGTATATGAAACAATTTCATGGTCTATATTCATCCCGGATATCATGACATCGTTTAAACTGACCGTTGAGAGCATTGACTTTGAATAAATACTAGTATGTATACATAAAATGAATTAACAATGGTATATTAATTTGTAAAACTAAAATGATATTATATATATTTTTATTTCTTCTAGTCATTAGTGTCTTGTTTGCCTACGGGTGGCTAATCGTATCGGCTGATCGAGTAATTAATTAACATTTCCCTCTTAATGTACTTATTTATTTGCATTTCGGTACCCAGTCAGATAAAATAAAGTGCAGCGCTGAGTTCCACCACGTTATATGCAATACCAGCGATCCGTTTAGCGGAAGCAATACATTATATACAATACATCCAACAGGCATTAATTTTATTATGGATATATATTTTATATATTTAATGTTTATAATTAAAAATTAAAAATATCACCTTTGCAAACAAAACTACTACGTAGCTCTTGTAACTAAACCGCATAAATGCTATGACATTTAATTAAAATTTTCATAAACGAAATTTTTTATTCAACGAACTCATTTTCATAGTAATAATGTATTAACTAAAATATTAATATATAAAGGCAATCGAGGCGCAGCACGACGTCTAACTCTAATCTCGATTTGCTGTGGGTTCGATTCTCATTTGGAGGAACGATTAAATTTATATTACTTTCATTTCAACGCTCAGATAAGACAGTGTGGTGTTGATTTCAGCCATTCAACACGCAATGTTGATACTGAGTGAAAATGTCGAGTGTCGTGACACTATATATATATATATATATAAACTAGGTAACTAAGTATTATATATATACTAGAAACAGTACAATTGAATATACAGATTAGTTAGAAAGCGCTTAGAGCTAAATACATTCATTTAATGCAAATAGCTCTAATAAACTCTACCGAGATTGGATGAAACCGGGTATTAGTATATCACTGTAATCTGACTATTACTGAGAGTAATCCAGTATAATCTTAATGCAATATATTTTATATACATTAAAAAACAATCCTTTATCGTATCGTGGAAATTAATTTTGTTTTTTTACGTCCTCTATTTTCTGCTGATATTTTCTTTGGGTTGGGTTACATTCGTAATCTGCAGCTTGTCAAAACAGATTGAGGATATATTGTTAATATAATATTTTCTTCTAGTGGTATTTGAAACAAAAACTGTCGGATATTGTTGAGTTACAGTTTATTTTTGTAATAATGCAAAACTTATTCTAAGCACAAGATAAATGTCTGTATCCACATACCTATTGTTAAGTAATTAGATCTCTCCTTGATTTAGTAAACCCCAAATTAATACATTAATAATATATAATATAATACAGTAATTTATGGAAATATTTAAACTAATTTAATATGTAATTAAAGTAATAGAATACAATAGTTCTAACATGAATTTGACTTCCCTAATCCTACCAATTATATGCAAACAGAAAACTAATCGCTTACGAATATAATGTTAAATAGGTTATTCTTA
Source organism: Podotricha telesiphe (assembly GCA_038994665.1). Classification (NCBI taxonomy): domain Eukaryota; kingdom Metazoa; phylum Arthropoda; class Insecta; order Lepidoptera; family Nymphalidae; genus Podotricha; species Podotricha telesiphe. The sequence continues at coordinate 411,103 of JAOYRR010000063.1, read as the reverse complement.
TGCCAAATCCTGCTTTAAAACCCTTTACAAATGAAAGCTTTGTTGAAATTCAAATATGGCCGATTTCATCTCGGTTACGGGCAAGGCAATAATTCATATTTCTCGTTGCACCAAATTGACTGTGTAATTAGAATCTTGGCGCGTATTAAGCCCGCCGTAGTCGGCAGACACATGCTGGGCAAAGAAACCAGTGTATACACAAAACGACCCTGAAGAATTCGCCAGCTAAATATAACACCGCAAAAACAGGGCGTACGACTCGGTCCATTATCCTCGCCCTTGCTTTTCAAATGACTATTGAATTTAAGATTTCTCCCGAGCATTTTTTAATATCGAATGCACGTCGCGACTCGGGAAACATGGGGTTGCGGACAAAAGTTTCTTATTGAACGGCATAGGTTAATTTGCAGCTCCATCGGCTGGAGTTCCTGATTTTATAACGGAATAAGGTTTAGATTTACCCACAGCTTCCACAATGTATGGTACGTGCTACCTCAACGACATTCGTTTGTATGGAACAGAACACGTTTTGGCGGATTTCATATATGAATGTCCTAAGTCGCTTTGAAATGTCTACTTGAATGTAACAAACATTAAGTAAATTTAGTCTTAATAGCTTTCGAAATAAGGTATCTGAGACAAAAGTGAGGAGATGTCTCTGAAAAGAACAACCGGCTTGTGCCAAGATGGATACTTAAATCTTTTTTGTATTTTATTATGTATTCTTGTTCGATAATGAAAGTAGATGCTATCTAAAGTTCTCTAGACATGAGGGATCATCACATCGTATGACAAATGTTCATATTGAAAAGACTAAGTAGTTTCTATGCGACAATTATTTCAGACTGGACACAACCACTTAAAAAGCAATTAGGAAGTGGGAATATAAATATCTTTTCGCTTTCAATTATTCGGATTTTTAAATTCTAAAGAATAATTTAGGGAACCTAAATCTTCTCACAGATTGTCTTTGTTGTGTCAATTACATGTTGGAAATGTTTTAAAACATCACTAACTTAACGAGCTCAAACGAGATTTTGCATTTGCTTTCACAGCTAAATTGGTTTCTCAGCGCCGCTCTTAAGAGTTTTCATAATTAAAAGGTAGCGACGTTATATTTTTTTATTAATATTTACATTTAAACTCACTTCAAGTAGCCATTATGTCATGAGAAAATTAAAAAACGCGCTTCACGCGTTATCCCTAGCATAGGTTGGTAGCATTGTAGTGGAAATTTTCAATTTCTGAAAATGTTTTTTTTTCGAGATTTTGGTCAATTCTGTAATATTTGGATTAAGATAAGGTATATGTACATACATATATTCTATATATATATATTAAAAAAATGTAGCTGATCGCTATCTGTACATAAAAGATATATTATTGGGAGCATTTATCCATATAATAGAACCCAATGATTTTTAATTTTCTTTTCTGTTTGTCTGTTTGTTTGTGCACGCTAATCTCAGAAACGGCTTAACTGATTTATATGTACCGTATTGTGGTAAATTTCCTTTAACACGTAAAGTTGGATTTCAATCGGTTATCAAATAAAAAAGTTACAACCATTCCAATTATTAATTTAAGCAAAGTTTGTAATTTGAGTCTGAGTTTGAAATATTTTGGTCATGTAGTTTACGCAGGCAAAGCCACAAGCGGGTAGTATGTCAATGTCGCTAGTATGTCAATTTGTATCTACATAATATTATCTCGGACCTAGCAAGTAATTTCCTAATGGATATACAATTAACAACTGTAAACAAATAGCTAATGTTACCAGTACAGCAGGTGGCGCCCTCTCATGAATAATTCATCTGACCAGTGTGTCTATTTTCACCCCCTTTTCTAAGTACTGTGACATTTTCCCTTCATTTCAAATAATATATGCACATAGCATGCCTTATATGAATTCACGCATGAATAAATTGAAATATAATTTTTATGTGTAATGTGGTCGTAATGGATCATTAATTTCACGTTTAGTCTTTCATCGATATATATACAGACATATATACAGTTTTCAGTAGGATTCATAATGAAGCTATAGTCAGTTTATATCTATGCGCCTGAATAGGTGCCGTAGTTTTTTATAACTTATATCTCGATGCAACCTAGTATTATTGGGACATTTCTTCAGAGAGATCTAAGTACCGGCTTACGGTGTGCATCCGGTTAAGAAGAGAGAAGAGTGGCGTTGGATCCACGCGTAATCTATCTCAAAATTGCACAGAATATGTTTCTGAAATGTCAAATTAAAAATAACAGAAATTCTCTTTGTTTATATGTTTTTTCTTTTTGTTACTCATACCAATAAAAGATAGAATACGCAGATTCGTATTGAGCAAATATCCAAACAAAATCGACTTAATTGAAGTTACACAGCTGCCGCCCCCTACGATTAGTAGCAATAATTGCCGATTGCTGCATCAAAATGGTTCCCTGTAATAGCTTTTGTACGTTTTATTTATACAGGTATATTGCACAGCATTATTTAAAATTATATAAGTATTTATATACGTATAATAATAACAATAAGCTTTGTAGGAAAAAAAATACACTGCATAAATATGATTGATGTTAATATAGTAAAGTCTCTATTTTTATATACCGGATATATACAAAATGAATATTTAATTCCCTTAAAAGGCTGATATCAGCTAAAAATATTTATGCTTTAAAGCTAATATCATTCTTTATACCTTATAGTTTTTCTCAATAAGCTTAGTATAGTACGAACTTTTGAATATTGAATTGAACGCTTTAATAGAGGCGTTATTATCACTTTACTGCCATTTAAGGGATAATGATGTTTAATATCTAGAAAGTTTTATTTTGTAATTGAATCGTTCCCCAAATGGAAACCTAGAACTATCGAGCGACAAATACGATATTGTCTACTGGACTACCATGGCGTATCTCAATATTTATATGAGTATTTTTAATTAGTTAAAGTACTGTTTTAGTAGCATTAGTACTGAATTTTTTTACTTAGTTTATATGCGAGCTGCTAGTTAACGTCACAACAATATGTTCAAATATACTTATCTATGAGTTGATCGACGACCATATGGCCTCTAGTTCCAGTGATAGACAAATATGGATATGGTGATATCATATACGATATACATTTCGCGTCGTTTTAAAATTGTTTGTAGAAATATTTCTAAATCATATACCTTTTTTAAAAACTAACCATTGAATAATTTTTAATTTAACATTTTTTAAATTGTTATTCGCACACATAGAAATTTAAAAAAGACATATGTAGAAAACGTATAAAAATTGTAACGCAGCGGGATTTGAAGGCGCGCCTCTTGAACGGGTTTCCCGATCCAGCTGCGTTCAAATTTTTATATGATTTGTAAATATGTCTTATATCTCAAAAGTTTTGGCAGTATCGATAAAAAATATAAGACAAGGTTTTAAGTTATTTAACATATAAAAATTTTGTAAAAATATATAATTTTATTGTAATGAACTAATTCAATGCCTACGGGAGATGGTAATAACTTTTTGTTTTATAGTTTATTATCTTATTTATTTGTACAATTATTAAAAAAGATTTTTTGTTTAAATTTAGCTCTTTTCTCATATTGTGAAAGGAAAATACATAAAATAAAATATTATATACATATAAAAACAATATTTAAAAAGTGTTCTCCATAATGATTCATTACTCAAGCATTCGTAATACTGTATCTAAACTTGTTAAACTAGACTAATAGTAGCTAAAGACAGCTGTCGCAATTTGCCATGAAAAGGCTAACTTTCTTCAAATGGATTATTCAATCGGTACAAGAAGTTTTAATATTACAGAATATATATTATTTTGTAAAGTATTAATAAGGTTTTATATAAAATATTTCAACGGTATTCAAGAGGCGCGGGTTCAACCCGCTGCGTTCAAATTTTCTATGTTTTCTTAATATGTAGTTTTCAATTTCCTGTGCGATTATATAACACTTTAAAAAATGTTAAAAATATTTCAATACTGTCATGGGTAAAACACTCTGTCGAATTTATTTGATTCCAAACGACATTTTTGACGACTAAATATTAGTCGTCAAAATATAAAATAATTAATATTATTTATAATCTTCACAAAGGTTTTAAAGAAAACAAAAGTTATTTTGCGGGCCATTCGCTGTATTTCGAAAAAATATGGCAAATTAATGTGCATAATGAAAATGATATTTTAAACGAGCCACGTTTAATACTGTTTGGTTTAAAAAAATAAGTATTAAAAAAAAATAAGCAGGAGCAGCTTCATTCTTTTTATCGCATAGCAAGGTGGTTACAGAGAACCCAGTGTAAAACACTTTCGTTCTCCCAAAATCGATAACACGAGACGTGACAAAAAAAAATCCAACATAATTTCAGTAACATATTTTTCTTAAGATTTATTCCGCAAAACTTAAAAGGCAGATGTGCGATCAAACCCTTGGGCAAATTCGGAGTATTGTAGTCAACAATCGCTCTACTTTAGAAGAAATTGGAGTAACAATACTTATAATTGTTATGCAATCTGGATGCCGTCTTTGTTAACCTCTGAGATGCTTTTATTGTTTGAGGAAGTGCAAAATGGGATAATGCTGATGCGCCCTTTAAGTTCGAAGGTCACCGCGGAACAGCTGCCTACCTGAAGATATTTCACTTTGTTAATTTTACTTACATTAGATTGGTTTCGATCTAGTTTTTTTTTTCGAACTTACTTCTTGTACTGGCATGATTTATTTTTGACAACAATGACTTCTTGGTATGGGAAATTTACGACGCGATATTGAGGGGCGGGAATATTGGATTCCTTATTATTAGCGTTCACGACATATTCCTTAGTTGATTGTGAAATATACGTACATATATTAAATAGCATATGCTGTTGTAGGATAATTTTGAATTAATGTGTATTGAAAGTTGAAGGTAATTCTGGAGAAATTTAAATATGATCATTAAGAGTAAATTTAGAAAAAAATTATAAATTATCTGCAGAGAATTGACAATCATGGTGAAACAAGTATCAGGCTGCATTTAATAGTTACAACAAAATCAAAAAACATCAGGAAAAGAATTTCGGATAACGATAATTCATGTCAAAGTCAAATAATTCAAATATTTAAAATAAGAATATACATGCTTCATTTTTTGAACGTCAAATAGTTTAATTTACTGTTGAAATGTTATAGTATTTCAAGCAGCGAAAAGTGTAGAGCCAAGTTAGTTACTCCTTATCATATCAGCTATCTCCCATTGAAAATCCAGTCAAAATCAGTCCAGCTGTTCCAAAGATCAGCCGGAACGAACAGACAGACAGATAAAAATTTGCAAACACTATTATTTTGGTATATGTACCAAAAGTGGTTATTTTAACTCCAAATTTATGTATTTGTATAGATTAAGTTCTACATCCGTATTTTATGTCTTTTACAAGTATTACGATGTAGAAGCTATGTACAAAATAAACTCGTAAAGAGGAATGACGCATAAAGTCCAATGGGTCGTAGCAAGTGAACAATCAAATTTTATCGCATACGCAGAAGTTCATCTTTAGATAATAATGAAAATGTTAGTACTTCATAATAGAGCCGTAAAAATTTTATTAAACTTTTACACTTGAATTGTTTACTGTAACGGTAATAAGTTATAGTTTTTATTGTTATGAAATAATATTAATATCTTGAGGAATTATTTTTTCAATTTCTACCCCTCGATAGACGATACTCTATTGTTAGCATTCGGCTCCATAAGTTCGTTCCTTAGCTATTTGTTCGCAAAAAAAAAAAACTATTGTCAACTTTAAAATAGCTCGACAACGAGTTCTAGAAGTGATCTAGCATTTTTAAAGGGATTTCTGTTGAATCAAGTTTTTGCTAAATTTTGTTTCCCATGCCAAATAAAAGGTCGTTGTTTGAAAATTATTAAACCTAATACCTTGAACCTTATAAACTATATGTAATAGATTTTAGCTCTACAAATCTAAATCAAATAGAATTAAATTTAAAAGTTTTCAATTTATACATAGATAATAAAAAATATTGCCCTAAAATATAATTAGTTCAACCTTATCCTGCAAGGTCCTGGGAAACATTCCCCTAATCCTTAAAACCCAGAGGTCAGAAGGCCAAGCAGGGTGATTTATGTCCGCTACACCTGGGAAAACAGTCGCTAAGAAAAAGTTCTTATATTATAAGTAATACAGACGATTTATGGGAACAGACAAAAAGACAGTCCGTGGTTACAGTCGTTACAGTCCAAATAATAGAGACGGAATTGTATACAAATATTAATTGAGGGACCTTGTTAGTGTAGCGATAAGCATTGATAACTGGCAATAAAAATAAAATATGACGCCATGTGTTAATAAATTAAATGTTATTTAGTATAAATGATTTAATATGATTTATGTATGATAAGATAAGGCTATGTCGATGGTTGCAGGTTCAATTGTCTTTTGAGGCAATTTTGATAGATTTTCAAATAAATAGCTATCGGCGTGGTTGTATGTTGCGTTAGGTTTTACAACATACATCATATGTAGAATAATAGAAATCAACGGTTTAATTTGCAAAAGACAAAAAAAGTTTTACATACAAATATGTTCAAAAGGAATATATATAAATATATATATATATTTGTTCTTGAATATATACAATAACTACAAATGTACATGCTTATATCATTTATAATTTGAAAACTATGACTTCTATAGAAACAAATTTATAAAGAACTAGCGACCAGCTCGCGGCTTCGCCCGCGTAAAGTACATGACTAAACTATTTCGTCTTTTGGCCCGAGCGCGTTCTTACTTAAATCACATACTTTGTTTAAAATTATAATTTATATGCTTTTTTATTTATAAACCGTTTGAAACGAAATAAATAACCATAATACAATAATCAAAATTGAATTTAAATCAGGTATTCCGTTTCTGAGATTAGCCTGCAGAAACAAACGGATAAACAGAAAATTAAAAAACATTGTTTTGGGTTTGGTGGGATATTGATGAATATATTTAATAATATATCTTATTAGGGACATTCTTCTTATATATATTCTATGTACAGACAGTGACTAGTTACATTTTTATTATATGTATAGATTATACATATTAATATAAAAACATCCATTTTTTTTCATTAGATGTATCACGACCGGTTACATAAAAAATATATTTTTTTTAATTTAAAAATCACTCATATTTTTTTTAAGTTTTTATAGCGCTTGAATCATTAGGAGGGGCAACAAATCGTAACACTGATGTTTATCAGATAATTTAGTTCCTGGGTGACCCTACCTGTTAATTATATCGCCTGTATCCGCAACTGTGGGTCGTGAGAAAAAATCATTTTAAGAATCGGCGTAATTAATTTAATTAGCGAGTTACTTTTGTATGTACGTATAAAATTCGCATTAAAAGAGGTTTTTTATAGGTTTCGTCGTTTTAACTGTACGTTTTAAGTTTACTCGTACAATTACAATTTATTAGTGTATTTGTTGCCCGTAATTCCGTTTGCTAGAACTTTATAAGTTTTCACATACTATTGCCAGTGTTATGATTTGTAAATTTTGTAAGACGTAAAAAACTTTTTTCCCATTCCTGTTGGAGTTTGAGTATATCTTAGTACTCATACATGTCTAAGGAAAGATCCCAAATTTCAGGTTACTACGCCAACTATATTGGACAATATATATATATATATATATAAACATGGTTAGAATACGTATCGAAAATGGAGTGCAACGGGATTCGAACCCGCGTCTCTTGGAAACCGTCCAAGCTAAGCCATGCGTTTTACATCCGGCTGCGTCAAAATTCTTATACGCTTATTTCAATTTTGTTGTTAGTATCTCTGTAGAGAGGTAATTACATATTTCTGATACCCAAAGATTATTCTACAAATAATAGCATGCCAAGAGAGAATGCTATTTATGAAATATTTTAACATTCTTTAAAGTGTTATTGAAAGAAATTAAAAACCATTTTTAGATAATGTATAAATCAAATATTTTATATTAGCTAATTTGAATCTGCGCTGCGCCTCTTGGATACCAATTTCAACCCTATAAAAAATATGCGAGTACAATTTCTTGTTGCTTGTCGTTTGAACAGTTTCCAGGAGGAGTGGGTTCGAGTCCCCCTATGTTTAAATTTTTATAAATATTCTAAAAAAAGTTTTTACATATACAACATTTGGTTTTTGTATATATTAATATATTTTCGTTATATTTTGTCATTTTATATGAAGTTGGTGTAATAATATGAGATTTTATATAAATTACATTAAACCATTAAGTATTTATTTAACAATATTTAATAAAACTCCACTCTTTTGTCTATGACATTCCAAAGCAATGTCATAATGTCATGTCACTAGTAAATGCATAATTCATAAGAACAAGCTGCATCTTATATTTGTTTTTGGTTGTAAAGAATTAACCCTTTGCATATATTAATTAAATGTACTTTATATAAACAAATATATTAGAATGACAATGACAATGGTTAGACAGTTTTATAGACTGCTTATAAGGAAGTGAGTGTTGACTGCGTGCTACTCATTTGGTGGGTAAATATAAACTATTGTAAATAGCTAACCCTTTCCAGTAATAAATTGTTTTACAAGTGTTTGTAAGATGGATCATGATTTTTTATATAAGTGTAGTTTTTTTAAATGAATAAATACAGTGTTGTAGCAATGTTATGTTATGAGGCGCAGTGGAATAGCGTCGGATAGTAAACGCTATTGGTTGTGTGTTTGAATTCCATTAGGGGGAATTATAAGGACAAAGTGCGGCGTCGAGTTCCGCCACTTGCCTTGACACCAGATTCTTTCTGGCTGAGCCGGGAAATTCAAATTCTATCACGTGAAACATATTTATTTATTGTTTTTTTTGCAGTTCTCTGATTTTTATTATTCTGTACGAACCCCTCATTTATAAATAATTAACAATTTCTATTAATTAAGCTATTCTCATTTATTTTGGTGAATATGCAAATTAATGTGTTACATTTTTACAACACCGGTAGCGTTCGACTGTACTAATATACATAAGTATATAACATTTTTTCATGACAATAAACGATTTTCCGTATACCAGGTTAGTCCGAGAGAACCTAGTGTCGAGACACTCTGTTTCTCCACTTTCCTCTCGAATATAAGATATTCGCTTTATGTTCTTCAGCAGAGCGGAGAAATTAAAATAATTAAACTTTGATCATTCTACCGATTGGGAGCGATCCTACAACCAATCGCGATTACAGTGAGACGCTGTACCATTCGCCACGATGTATATAATGCTTATATATAATGCGTATATATGAAATATTTTGGGGTTCCAGTCTGATGAGATTAATTGTGTTATTGAGTTCCTCCACCTAAAGATCAAAATAAACAAGCAGAAAAATAAATAAATTGGTATTTTTTTGTTCTCTTCCTCTACTCTCTTCCGTTATTAATTGACTGACTGACTCAGCACATCCGAAACTACTAAATGAATAACATAAATTAATTTGGCATATAGATTTCTTTAAAAACTTGGGGAAACACTAAGAAAGAATCTCCAGAAATTGCCCTAAATAAAATAGGATTTTACCTATTACAGTTAAAACTATGTAAGTAAGGAGAAAGAAATAAAAAAAAGTACAGTTCAGGCAAACCAAGTCGCGGGAAACATGTATTACACGTAAATGCATCTAAATTTGAGTCAACTCAAATTATAAAAGAGGTTCGCAAACGCTTCGCTCGCTCCACGAGGGTGCTACAAATTATTTACTTTTTTTTCTCCTTTCCTCTAACCTCCATCGTATATATCCATCACTAATTAAAGGCATTACTGACTCGAAGGCGAACGATATATTAAAGTGGGCAAGAAGTGGTTGTTATGATCCTTTGTTTTATTGTATTCGCGTTATGCGAGTGTGTAAGGGCCCTTACAAAGTTTTTTGTTAAGTTCAATTGACTTTTTGAACTGGTGATTTTTTTGCAATGTATTTTTAATGGAAGTTTAGTTTAAATTCGATTTGATTTGACAAGGATATTTGATATACATACGTACAAAGTATATGTATGTATGTTGAGGCCATCGTAGTGAAGTTGACTGTAAACATGATTGGTTGTGGATTCGATTCCCATACGCCAGAATTATTACATTTCGAATATTGTAATTTCTCCTCTCTGGTGCCCAAGACAAAGCTCGACATCGAATTCCGGTACTCAACACGCAATATCTCGATTTTGTACGGAAAATGAAGAATGTCTCGACTCTGGGCTTTCCTTGCTATGCCTTAAAAAAATGTGTTATGTATGTTTGTTTTATTATGTTCGAAGTTAGAGTTATTAGGTCCAATTAAACTAAAGACTTTTTTGTATATTTAATATTACTAAGAAGCCGTTGACGCGTAAAATACGCGTTGTCTTAGCGACGTGTATGCCTTTTTATACCCACGTGTGTTTTGTACGTCTAACACATGGCAGTGTTACTATTATTTATTGCCTCAATATATGCTAAATTTCATACGCCTTCGTTAAAAAGGGGCCCAAAATTGTTCCTTTTCGTAATAATATATAATAATGGTATATGTATGTTAGTTTATCGGTAATTATATTATTATAGCATATTCAAATATATATAGTTTGGGACCGGATTTTCGTAAATGCGTAAGTTATTCAAACATTTAATTATTTAAATTATTATATTTTACATCCTATTTACTATATTGTAAAATATTCATTAGGGGTTATCATCAAAGCACCAACGTGTATCTTATCTTAATGTGTTTTTTTTTTACATACAAATCTAAAAACGGGGAAGGTTTCTGGAATATGAAATGAATCAAATCTACCTGATTCTCTGATCCTTTTCAAATATTTGCTCCCAGAGTTAGTTTAATGGGACGGTAGAATATTGGGAAGGATTGTGCATTCCTTGTTAATGGAAAGATATGGCTGGATTTTCATCAAATTTTGTTTTTCGATGTAATTGCAGTGAAGTTTGAAATTATCTCGATTCAACAAGACGGTCGTCAGTTCGAATTGGACTCGGAGTAATTTCTATACAGGCGAAAGTGAAAAAGCTAGTCTCGACGTGTCTTCATATTCTATTAACAGTACATAGAAATAACCTAGTACTTCTCCACTTTGATCCCGTAACTAATATTATTGCCACTAAATAAATAGTAGCAGCGCTAAACAAATCTCTGTTACCGTTAATTTCGAATAAGGCCGATAATTTGTGTGAGCTGTATTGAATATATGAACTTATAATGAGTAATTTACATACTACATGTGCTTACAAGCTTCACATGTTTTTTTTTTCTATATAAATCCGATCGTTTTGGTAAAGTTTCGAGATTACAAACGGTGTTTAATTTGCTATATTATATTCGTTATTTCTGTTCCTTATTTTTCATTATATTCGTTTGAGAATTAAAAAGAAATTGGTGAGAGCACATGCTTAGTCCAAACTAGAATCGAACTTTGTACTCAAGTGAACTTTTATTAAGAATATTATTAAAATATGCTTTTGAAAAGGTTGCATTCATATATGACATTTGTAAATGTTATATCAGAGGGGGCTTTTTTATCCTTACCGATACAGTTGCCGCCTTAAGAATTGTAATCCCTTGCACAAAAGGATGGTTGGTTCCTGTCACTGACAATATCCATGCACTAAAATCCACATTTTCACAATAATCCAATAATTTATTACACTTAAATTATATTATACATATGCTATAGTAAAATGAAATGGCAAAGTCTTTTAAAAAATTGCGTAAACTTTCAAAAGTTTGAATCGCGCATCGAAATACGTGCTTTCCCGCGCAAAGCTGACGTTCGAATAACTTCAATTTTAACTTACCTGGGACACTGTGACATTTGTCATATGTTTTTGTCTCTTTCGCGCTTGCTTTCTTTTGGTATGTGTGACAAGGACAAATGGGGTATTGTGAAGGTGGGATCCCAAGTTGGGGGGTAACTTTTTTTTTAATTACTTATTTTTATTGTTTTTGACGTTATCTTTGCGGTCTGTGATAAGCGTTATTTTGATAAAGCATTATTGAATGGCGTAGTTTTTTAATTTTTTATGAATGAAACGTTCATATGATTTTTTCTTTTTTATTTCTATTAACTAATTTCCCGCAATATAATATTTTTAAAGAATATTGTTTAGATTTAAAAAGTTTTTTATAAAATTTTATAACATCATTCTTAAATAAGAAAAACACGCAATTTTTTAAAGGGAATTTTAATTAGAAAACTGTCGACGTTAGCTTATTATGTAGTTATTTTCTATTTAACTACATAATGAACTTACGTCGATAGTTTTAACAATTACTATAAGACCTAGTTTCAATATCCACTCAGAGAAGCCTCTAGTCATTGCTCGCCCGTTACATACACATTAGACATAGCGGTCGTATCTCGGTTAGTAGGCTCTAAGCCGCAATTAAACAATTTCCTCTAGTTTTTAACATGTTTATGGTAGTAATTTCCGGTTCACGTGATAAAAAGAAAAAAGAAATATGGAATCAAGATAATAGAAGAAAATATTAGTTACTACAAGTTTCCTATAAAAATTATAATAGCGCAGTGGGTCAACGTCAGTCTGTAAAAGCGATTTCGATCCCTATTCGGAGGAACAATTATATATATTAAAATTATTTTATTTTTTCACTCTAATAAGATTAAGCGCGGCGTTGAGTCCCGCCATTAATACGAGCGGAAAGCAGAGAACGAAGTGTCTAGACACTAAGTCTTCTTTGTTAATCCTGTTATATTTATATATTTTAACGTTCGTATGTCTGATTATTTGATACTCAATCACGCTTAAACGTATGTATCTAGAAATTTGATGAAATGAATGAAAAACAGTGATAGACGCAGTATAAATACAATAAGTAAAAATAAGCTGATTACTCCTTATTTTCGCCTTCAAAAGGTATAGAATAAATCATTTAGTCACATGGTATACGTGTGTATAATAAAATTCCACAAATAATATCAGACTTGCTACTTGACCAATTTAAAATTAAGATTAAATATATATTATTGAGGTAAGTATAATATTCGGTCCAGGAATACTGTTCTGATGTTAACGAGGAGGAGGCTACTTTTAACTATATTTGAAAAGAGCAACTGTTGGAGTTTCTCGCCGGCTCTTCTCAGCGGAACTGCCTTCCGAGCCGGTGGTAGCTGCTGCTAGGACTGACATTACTGAGATTTTATGTTAATTGACGATTCGAAAGTGCTTGTAATAGATAGCCTATTTGAATAAAGAATATTTTGTTTTTTTTTTAATTTTTATTTACATTGAACATGATCAATGTATAGTGTATAAACTATATTATGTACCAGACAAATTACACACAAATATCACATTAAATAGTAAATTAACGTACACATATATAACGTACATATATATAAAGTAGTTCTTTTCACCATATAAAAATCTTAGTTTACGATCTCTGGTTGGAAGGTTAAGTAATTAATCACGCCTACTGACCACTAGAGCTAGAGCGTCCAGTCTAGACGTATTTATGACAGACCATACTTTAACTTCAATGTGCAACTTCATTTATGGCATAATAATTAAAATGATGTTTTATAAACCGTTATTTAATGGCGGTTTCAAATCAAAGTTTGGTTCTAGGCTAATAATATTAAGAATAATATTAAGTTACTTAAAATCTTAAGTTGCTTTGGCGGGAAAATTATATTGCATACTTTTTCATTAGCTAGTTTTAGCAGTCACCTCAAGTCGCCACACTATTCAGCCAACAAAATGCAAATGAAATATGCTAAAAATGTAAAACATATTAGTGTTATTAAATTATTATTATTTTTTAAATTAACCGATCATGTAGCAAAGATTAAAAGGAATCAGAAGGACATTTGATGAAAGTATTTGAATTGTACAGGTATTACAAGAACTATCTCTTCAATTGTAAAGTTATGTCCGTGTTATCTTTAAGTACAAAGAAATACTTTACGGTTATAGTAACAACGAGAAAATAACGACATTTTTTAAGATAAAAAAATATAATAATCATAGAAAACGGCGGAAACGGTAAAAATATATGATGGAACCAATTGCCCATTCATTTGATCAAAGTGTGACGCTATTAAAGAGTTCAAGGCGGTTGGATCTAAAAGCTTGTTTATTAAAAAACTGTAATAAATTTATATATATTTTATTTAAGATTTTTTTTATTAGCACCTCGTTATTTTAAAACGCAAAAGTGTTGCTTTTTGAACATCTATTGTTACTTTTGAAAAAGATGAGATAACTGTATAGTACCAACCTACTGTATTCAGTCACAGATTAAATATATTGATATTAATTTGATAGTTTATTTTTATAACCTAGTTTATTATGACATAAAGTGTATCTGTATAAAATATGATTTATTTAGGTTATCTCTGCCCTAGTTATGATAAAACATGCCACCAACATCTTGACATTGAACATTAATAATATTTTATTTAATTTTTATTCCACCCAATAAAGGTATTGTTGTTTTTTAATATTTCAGTGTTTTATTCAAATCTGATGATTGACATATGGCAATATTGTAAATTCTCATAATGAAAATATTTGTATTCATTTGAGTAATATTCAAAATTCAAATTAGTAAATGGAGTGCTAGTATCAAAATATTTGACTCTACAGTCTTTTAAATGGACGTGAACATGACGTATATTAATTTTATTGCTCTTATTTTTCAAAATTTTAACTCGTAATTTAAAGAATAGCCAACAATAAATTAGTAATTTGTTATATTTGAAATTTTCTTTGAGTGACGTAACAGTTCTATACATTTTGCTTAATACTTTGAGATACAGGAAATTGTAAATTAAAGGACGGCTACTATCAGTAAGAGGTGCTCAAACTGTATATGTAACCACTCGGTGATAGATAACGGAGCAGGTGTTGTTACTTTATATTTTTACTGAAAGTACTTTTTTATTTTATATATTGTAAATATTTAATTAATATATATATTTAAATTATTATATTGTAAAAATATGAAGATGCTGACAATAAAATATGAAGTAACAAGATATTCCATTCTCCTCTGGAAGTAGAGAACGGAGAAAAGTGAAGTTTAAAAAAGCACTTTACCAATCAAAAATGCAATAAGACAAGGTATGGCTTTGAATTTGACCACCGAAGGTATAATGCAATTAAATTGGGCGGAAATTGCAGAATAGAATATCCTGACACTGAGTGCCTTCTTATTACAAATCAAAGGATGTTTTGAAATGAAACAATTTTTATCCATATTAATCCATGGTCACGGACTACTGTAAAGCGTTCGAACTGTCGTATTTCTAAAATATATTTTCGAATACCAGAAACATACGCGATTAAAAATAGTTTCATTTTTAAAATGTGCAATAATCGAAAACACTAAAGATCTTATTATCGAAGGATGTGTAAAAAAATCATTGAAAACTCATAAAACATATATTTTTTTTTTACCATTTTTTAAAGTGTTATATCCCACACTAAGGAAATTGAAAAATACATACTTAAAAAGCGTATAAAAATTTGAACGCATAACAACAATTATAAGTTGTAATAAGCGTATATGAATTTCAACGTAGCTGGATGTAGAACGCATGGCTTAGCGGTCAGAGCGCTTGAACGGTTTTCAAGAGGCACGGGTTCAAATCCCGCTACGTTCAAATTTTTATACGTTTTGTAAATATGTATTTAACTCATAAAACTTTGGAATTAACTAACTTTCACAAACACAGTCTTGTTAACAGTCGGCGTCAGGCGAAATGCCCACGAAATTCTAATTACGGGGTGTCCAACAGGTGTAGCCGTACTGCCGTCTTTAAACATTCTAAGATTGTAATTTAACTTTACTGCCTTATAGTGAGTGACGCCTCATTTAAAAGAATTTTGTATCAGATAAGCTTAGTTCAAATATTTTATTATAGCCATTTATAGCTTTCCGGTGACAGGTTTTTTATATATAATTATATCCTCATATATATTTTTTGTAGATTCACACTTTTTCTCACTTAGTACTGGGGGTAGGCGGAGAAAACTTTGTGCCAAGACACTCTGGTCTTCATTTTAAGAGCGTATGCTAGCTAGCTGAGACTAGTATTTTATAAGTATATATATTCAAATATTTACGAGTAATGTTTCATATGTTACATTTACTGTATTATATATTATTATTTATTTTTTTACTAATTTTTGTGTTATCTAGCTCGGTAAGCATAGAATAAGTCAATAATTTGTTATTTTTAACATTTTTAATTTTATATTTTTTTTTCACTTAAACCGTGTCAGTTAGACCATGTTCCTCTCACCAAAGGTTGTCTGGCAGAGATTGCTACCAGCAATAAGACCGCCTTTCGCCTTTAAGTTTTTCTATCCATCTATCTATCTATCTGAGACATTGCGTGTTGATTTTTGATACTCAACGCCGCGCTTTCTCTTGTAACCAGAGCAGGGAAATGAAAATATTTTAAATATAATTCCCTCTCCGATTGGGAGTAACACCCACAACCCAGACTGACTCTCTCTTCTCTTGTGAATTATCTCAATATATGAATATGGTTAAAACAGTGCACTCTATCAAAAACTTATCTTATAAACGTATTTCACATTTCTACCAGTTGCAGGACACAAGTACCTGCACACTGCAGAAACTTGAATGAAATAAATATGTAATTTTTTCACCAGTCTCACAGATCATTTAATGATTTATCAACGCTGTGTGTATTTACATTCATTGTTCACCTTATAGCTTCGATCAAGCGCAAAAATGTGTAAGGCTTTATAGCTGTCAAAACTATAAGGTTATGAACTAAGGGGCAATAATAATATAATAATAATATGAATTAAAAAATATATAATAATAATAATAAAAATTGTTTATTGTACATCCAGAATTAGAAATAAAAACAGAAAATAAGTTAAATAAATAAAAAAACATGCTAAATGAAAAACAAGAGAATATACAAAGTACAAGTATACTCGTATCGTGTACAATAGGCGATTTCTTCCAGGCAACCTTAAAGAATAGAAAATAGCAAATAAAGAATTCTTATAATAATTAAATAGAAAATAAGAATTATATCATTGTTATTTGATACCTCAAATCAAATTACAATATAAAAACATCGTCCTACATATCCAGTAACAACACATGAAACCTAGTCAATTTTAAATAAAAAAAAAATTCTGTCTCCTGTAAAGTTCGTGAAAATAAGATGAGAAGAATTGTTTGCTAAGGGACGATATGTGAAAGTTGCCAATTTTGAAACTCTATTTATCTTATAAATTAATAATGTGAAACAAAAACAAGGTCACGTGACCAATCTGATATGTTATTTCATTCCGAATAATAGATTGAAAAATATAATTTAAACTATATAAGAGTTTATATGAAATAAAAAACGCTGCACTCAATTTTGTATGTCTGAACTCTACGGATACATGGTTCCTTACCTGCTAACGCCGACAAAAAAAAAAGGAACAAGCAGTAAATGTTATATATTTTCAACATAAGGTTGCCTCTGCGATGTTAAGCTATAAACATAATTCTTAATACGTTATTAGCTTTTAAAAATAGCTCCCATCAAAGCATCTAATTAAATTGTAACCCATAATCGGATATGTCAAAGTTATACTGTCATCTATCTATATGACAACAATTTCGGTAGTGCCCAGTCGTAGAACAAAGTAAATTGCTATTTTTCCCATGTCGTTTAATTAGATGGAACACCTGCGCTCGCGCAGCGGAACGTCTGTTGACGTCGTATTGTTTTTAAAGATAATAAAATTGTTTTATTTTAAGTGATAACTATATTCGAAGGTGTTTGTTTTGAAACTAGTTCCTTATTATAAATAAGTTAATTATTCTTAATGAGAGGCTTCATAGAAGTGAAGATGTGAAAATTTGTTTAGTTAATAATTTTAATTCTTTGATATTGTTTTAGGTGGGATGATATATATATATATATATATATATATATATATATATATATATATATATTGGCTCCATGAAGACACTATAAGGAATCATTCTTACATTTTATATTAAAGTTGTTGGACCAATTTATTGAAATTTAAGGTGTTTTAAAATCTTTTATAATGATCTTAGATTGATAAGTTGATCATTTTCAAATAATGTTGACTTTTTTTTTAAAACATTTTTTAAAGTGTTATTCGCACACTAAGGAAATTGAAAATAACATATTTAGAAAATGTATAAAAATTTAAACGCAGCAGGATTTCAACCCGCACCTCTTCGGTTCTTGTAGAGTTTTCAAGAGGATAGGACCTTGATAATAATAGATAAAAAGCAAATTTTTAGATCTTATGAAATATGTAGTACTTCTGCGTGTATTTCGTACGTTTCGAACACTTTAAAGTAGTCCGTCACAGGTAGGTTTCCAAAATGTATTTTCGTTTACCAATAACATACGCGATTAATCCGGTCAAAAAAAGTTTCATTTCAAAAAAGTTTAAGTATGCCAAATTTTGAAACGAATATGTATAAAAGGAAATAGTGTGAGAGCGTAAATTTTTTTTCAAGTACAAAAATCCATAACTATTAAACGATCTGAAACACAGTTGCTCTCTAATTTAACCGTTTACTCGCCTAGCGTGTGTAAATTTGGCGTCGAAATTTAATTACGAGATACAATCTTATCCGAATGCACCTGTTGCACAATATGGTATGTTAAACGTTTTTTTTTTGGATATAATATGAATTATTTGTATAAATTTATATATATATATATAGATATAATTAGAAGTGAAATTTTAGTTTCAGATTGAATAGTTATTATGCCTTTACATGGTGTGGAAAAATTAAAAAAAAATAAATATTATCAATCCCCCTAGCGGGAATCGCACTCACAAATAATCTCGTTTACAATCCAAAGCTGTCCCACTGTGTGTCGCAATGGCCTCAATTTGCTCTTATTATTTTCTTCGAATAAATCATATTTTGTACGGATAGACTTTATGTCATAATAAATTAGATTATAAAAAACAAATTATCAAATTAATATAAAATTATTTAATCTGTGACTGAATCCAGTAGGTTAGTACTATGGTACCAAACTACTGGATTCAGTCACAGATTTATTTCAATGTGTAAATGAATTTGTTTTGGTTTAATATACCACATATTTTTGTCAGTTTCAAGTGTCAATACACTCTCTTCTCCGCGGTCAGCGGCGGAAAAACCAATATATTATAATAATATTTATTTTATATTATTGTACGTTTGTTGCACAAAGTGTGATTGAAATAGCTACCGAGTGTTCAATATCTCAAAAGTCAAATACAGAAAGATGATTTACTGTATATGTATATATATAAATGCAGTGATAATATCTGTAAATTAATCATAAGGTGTCAAGCATTGATTAATGTGAATTACATCTTACCAAGCATTTTTAAATTTTCAATGGTACTTTATATGCTATAGACACGCATATTTATACTTATATTGAATGAAATGAAGTTAACATGCATTTTATTCACAAAATGTAAATAAGTTGTTAAATTGTTCAAGATTTAAAGAAAAGATAAAAAAAGAATCAAGACAACTTAGACCTGCATCTGAGATAAGAGATACTTTCCAGCTTCACGTTTGGTCCCGCATTGCTGAATGGTCAGTCCGTTCCCCACTTTCCGCCCGAAATCGAGACATTACGGTGTTGAGTGGCTAAACCCAATAACTTAGGTACCAGAGTGGAGAAATGAAAATATTTTAAATATACTTATTTGTAGAGTGTATATACGAGTGGGAATCGAACTCACACAACACAACCAATCGCGTTTACAGTAGTCGTAGTCCCATAGCACCTCGATGGCCTCTACATAGGTACCTTTCAATTCATCTAAGAAATCTAGAATTCATATAAATAAATGGTTTTTGATGGTATTTTATTTTCATCATCATTCAATAATTTACACTATCATAACTACCATTTTATACTTTTAAAAAGAAGTTACAGTTTTTAGTTTAAGTTTGCTTCAGAATTACACTTCACTTAGAAAGTGAACTAAAGATATCTGTTCATTCATTCATATGTGCATAAAGCGAGATAAATAAATAAGGCAAATTTATAAAGAGACATATTTAGAAAATGTACATAAATTTGAATGCAGCGGGATTTGAACTTGCGCCTCTTGAAAACCCTTCAAGCGCTCTGACCGCAAAGCCATGCGTTCTACGTCCAATTTCCTAAGTATACGAATAAAATATTAAAAAAAAGTTAAAAAAAAAGGTTTTCAATCGCAAAATGAGTGAAGCGCTTAATATTTTCACTCAGTTTCATAAATACCGTGACATTTACCAATATAACGGCGTCTAATGAATTGTAAATAAAACGTGAACGATTTACCACGAAAAAGACATCACTATGGCCTATGGTATGACAAAGACCCCATGAGTCTATTAAAAGTGATGACTGGACGTATTTTCTTGATATGGCATTATCGTTTTTATAATACATGAAGTTAAGTTAGAAATTTTATTATAAATATATATAATAATACTAACCTAAATGCATAAGTACTGTATAGAATATTGTCCCCGATTGAAATTTTACGTAACGAAATAAAGATCAATAGTTGAATTATCGATATCACAGAGCTGTGATACGGTTTATTGAATTTTTGACGTGTCACTGTAAATATATTGTATTGAATTGTAAACGTTATAAGGCATTTTTATAGTCACATGGAGAAGCTTTATAATCACAAACGCGGTTGACGAGGTTGAGGCCTCACTAAATGCATTGTTTTTCACAAATATGGATAGAAATTATTTCTTTTCCCCATACTCATAGGTTGTTTGGAAGAAATCTCTATCAGAATTAAGTACATCATTGCTAACATTCAATGTTAATTTTGTATTAATTATTGTTAGAAACTGTAATAAGGAATATATATAAATATAACCTCTGAGTGGTGGACAAACCCGCAAACAAGCATACCACTATTACACTTTTTTTTTTACATTTTTTTTTAAAGTGTTATTCGCACACTTCGGAAATTAATAAAATACATATTTAGAAAACGGTTTTCAAGAGGCGCGGGTTCAAATCCCGCTGCGTTCAAATTTTTACACGTTTTCTAAATATGACATTTTACACTGCCGAATTAGTAGTTTAATAAGGCATTGTATGTTGATTGATTATATTAATCTAAAATAAAAGAGTATAACTTATATTTTAAGCCCTCTTATTAAAAGTAAAATCAAAAATTAAATGACTTACTTAAATCATAAACAACTGTTATCGTGTCTATAACGCCGCTCTATCATAACCTATTCTGTTATAACAGCCTAGTCAATATTACATTCAATACATATTCTATTTTAATATAAATTTGCAAGGTATATTAGATAAATGTGTATTACATGTAGTTTTATGTAGAGATTAAAATACTGCATAAGTTTAATATAGTGTCCTTAGATAGACCAAATATTTAAAATATTTTAGTGTTTTTTACTCAAAAAGTACCAGTAAAAAAACACACCATTACAATTCAAATTATTAGTTAATAATATGTTTATACTTATTATATAATTACTAAGAGCAGCAGCAGCAACAGTGGGACAGCGACTGACAGTAATCGCTTGTGGGTTCAAACACCACGGGAATGGGAGGAATGATTTTATTCTTTATTATCTTATTTTCTATACTAGGTCCTCTCTGACTACCCTGCTATGCGAGAAAAACATTACACTTTTTCTTGCACAGCAGCTTCAGCTTTACAGCTGACAAAAAAACTTAAAAACGTATGTCAAGCATTTTAAACACATTCCCTTTTCTCATTTACACAAACAGAGGAGATACTGTTTCTAGACTACATATATAAGCTGCACAAGCCTAAACATCCTCCAAAATCTAAATTAAAAATACAATTATGAAATTCAATATGAATCATCGCAACCAGGGTGACGATGTGTGTAAAATAACAGGTCAGTAACAAAAAATACCAAATAAAACATTTGCCGTCAATATGACGTAGCCGGTTCAATTAAAAATAGGTTGTGCGAATAGTGTTTAATTTTATCGCTTTACAAGCTATTTGGTAAATTAGCTTATCAACAGATGTTACATGACAGTTGTTAAGCTATTGACATTAAATGCTTTAAATCACGGGGGCTTAGAAATTAAATTTGCAGGGCATAATTGTATTTTGGTTTTATTGGGTAGTTACAGGGTTTAATGTTTAGAGTAAGTGTGACGATCAAATTCATATAAGAAGTAAGCTCTTGAGGTACATAAAATTAATATACTACCCTATCCTTAAGCAGTTCTTTTCAGCTTCAAGCTGAGAACCTAGTGTCGAGACACTTCGTTCTCTACTTTCCGCCTATTATATATTTAGGGGTGGAACTTAGCTTTGTCTTACATATCAGAGCAGAAGAATTGAAATAATTTTAATATAAACATTATTCTGAGTGGGAATCGAACCCACAACCAATCGCCTGTATGTAATAGCCGATGGCTTACCGTTTCATTAGACTTTATAAAAAATGCTTCTAAAAAGTGTTTTTTGAAAAATAAAATTTAAAATGATAAAAAATGGGTTTCTCACAAACTTGGGTTAATAATTTGTTTTTAAAAATAAATTGTATATAATGTAGAAAACATTCGATGTAAATTCTTAACGATATAAGAACTTTCTATGTTTTCTGAAAAAACTATTTACAAAGTTCTTTCGTCAAAATGTAAAATTAAACAAATAATGTACAGGAAACCAATATAAAGTTTCTTTCTAACCAATTTCTTTTTTGAAAAAATAAATGTAATTTATAAAAAAATATAACTAAGCGATGTTTTATATTAGTAATATGACAAAGTTCCCAGTTTATAGTTCAGCAAGGTGTTGTAAAGGTCGAGTTCGTTACATTCCTTAGCTGACCTTTGCTTTTTACTTCTCGTCTATGTTCTATTTCTAGTGTTAAAATGTATGAGGTGTCGCTTGGCTGATTGCAGAATTTTATAATTTTATTCGATATTTTTTTTAAGCTTAAAGTTTAATTTCACATCTCTCTCAGAGAAAACCTAGTGGCAAGACACTCTGTTCCCTAATTTCCGTCTGAATTCGAGACATTGCGCGTTGAATGACGTAACTCAACTTATGCTTTGTCGTGCCACTGGAGTGCAAAAATGAGAATATAATCATTCCCCCTAGTGGAAATCGAACCCACTAACCATATTGTATACAGACATGCTGTCACATTGCGCTACTATGACCTTTTAATGGAATTACTTTAATGTAAAATTTCATTTCGTTTCATGGAGATAATAAAAATAGAAACTGGCAAAGCACATTTAAAAAGTGCGGCCAGTCGGGAATTTTAGTGCAATTTAATAAATATACTCTAGTATATTTATTTTCTATAGTAAAAAACAACGGTTTGATTTTATAATTACAAAGGTGTAATTCGAATCCCATACAGACTGTACTTAATTTAAAATAAAAGGTACAATGGGTATGAATAGTGAATTAAAATCACGCTTCCAAATTAAAATAATGCATACTGAAACTAACGAGACCGCTTGTCCGTCAGAACAATTCAATTACTGAGGGTTGTCGCGTATTTAAGTACGAGTTTACGAGTCGCTTAGAGTATTTTACTTGCAGTTTTACTTTGCATTAGCAACTTTATTTTCATATATATATTTTTTTAATTTTAGTTTGCGTGTGTATAATATAATATAAAAGTAGCCTAAGTTGCATCTTATTATATTGCATCATCATAACAGCCAGTGAAAGGTTCATCCAAATCGGTCCAGTTGTTTTAGAGATTAGCCGGTACAAGCACACAGGCAGACAAAAACTGTAAAAAATGTTATTTTCGTATTTAGTAAAAAGCGCTTATTTTAATATTACCAAAAACATTTATTTATTTGTAAAGATTTTTTAATTTAGTCTTAATGAATCTATTGAACATCATTGAGAGATCACATTTATAGTTGTATGAATTAAAGCTTAGAGTACTATTTTAGTGTAACTTTTTAACAGACAAGGGATATAAGCGTTCAGGTCACCTGGTGGTGGTGGTGGTGAACACCGCTACACTCAACCTCGTGGGTTGCCGGACTCTAAGATGGAGATGGACGCACCTTTTTAAGATATCTATATCGTATCGATATGGAAACACTGCTGCTAGTAGGCTATTCCACAGTTAGTTAGTTGTAGGTACAATTTTTTTATGAACTTTTATTTATTCGAAGCAAAATCATAAATATTCTAAAGTCACTTGTAATCACAATTTTTTATAGTATGGAAGTTGTAAATTTGATTTATGTGATTAGAATAAACATATATTGTATGGAAAGCCATTATGACGGAGGTAACAGGCGATATATATATATATATATATATATATAGAACTTTAATGTGATTTGAAAGACCTACTCTAAATATAAAAAAAAAAACAAATTATATATTTAAAAAAAAAATGTATATTACTTAACATGTAACTATATGTTGTATGGTATGTATGTACTTGAGGCAACCTTTAATTTCAACCCTTCCACAGCGCACGGGGGTGGAGGCGACCCATCGAGCGCAGCGTGTGGGCGCATTGTCCACACACGAGCAGTGGACAAAAGGGTTGAAATGAATCGACATGTAATGAACACTGAATTCGACACGTGCAGTTATTGTGCATGTTTTTTCGCCTGAGGCGTCAATAAGGGCTTGGTGTAATTTAAGCTCACTCGGACGTTGAAGTGTTAATATGTGATAAAATATTATGATACTTTTACTAATTCTATTATATATATATTTTTTTTTTCTAATTACATCGAATAAATATATATAAAAAATATTATAAAATAAATAAATAAAGCCACGACAATTTTACAATTGTATTTAAATGATAAACTTATATTAGTAATGAAATACATAATACTTAAAATTTTTAGAGCGGCTTCATAGATGGTAGCGTTTCAATTTTACAATAGCAAAGAAGGGTTAGATACGTGTGGAATATAGAGCTGTTACATTTAATTAAGTAGTTACTTTGATAGGTACATGATTCGAATATTGCCAATATTTAATCATTATAATTTAACCATCTTAAGCCAAAGTTGCCAAACAATAAATTTATAAACTCTCTCTTCTCTCTCGTCTTTAGTATTTTTGGACATAAAAGGCACAGTATTTGTTAAATCACCTAATTGTATATTTCATTAAAACTTCTTAAGACTTTTGTAGATCTCAAAATAATTGATGGGCATTTTACATACCTATTAGCAATATTATGGACGTACGTTTAGCTATATTTGGAAAACGTATCAAAATTTTAACGTCTTCTAAATATATGTTATTCAATCTACTAAGAGTGTGAGTGAATAACACTTTAAAAACAAATGTAAAAAAAATTGTTATAACATTTATTTCAACTATATTTCAACATAATAATGAAGAGTCAACTGTGGCGCAGTGGGACATTATCTGACTTATATTCGTTGTAGGTTCGACGGAAAGTATATTTAAATTATTTTCATTTCTCCGCTCGGGTGACAATTAAGATTAAGCGCGACGTCGCGTTTCGTCACACAGCACACAATATCTTGGATTCTGGAGGAAAGTGGAGAACGGATTGTCTAGACACTAGGTCCTCTCTAGCTATACACTATACGTAAAAAACGTGATAATGAAAAAAATATAATCAATTACTTTGCCCGTCACGCCCACAGCGCCCTCACATTTACAGAACGCGTTCAAGCAATAAAAACGAAGACCTTACTTGCTTTATTTCCCTACAGAACCTACTTTATAGGTTACACACAAAATATATAGCTGTATCTTTTACATTTGTTTCTTTAAACAACATCATAGAAACAATCTATTAAATTTGGCCCCCAAATTTTGTGCTTAGATAAATCTTTTTAAAACGAATCGTAAGAAAAAAATAAAATGCAATCTACTCAGACATACCCACGTTTTTTTACAGAAGTTAGCATAAAAAAAAACCATTATAAATATAAAAAAGGGGGTGAGCCTTAATGAATTAATGTGACAAACTGACAGATACCAATGTGGGGCAAAATCTTTTGTGCTGTGTCTTAGAAAACGCCCTAGCAATAAGGCGAACCACTTTGCTAAAATTTACGCTTTCAATAACACTTAAACTTATTATTATTTTATAGTGCGAAGCGTTTTATTGAAGCGATAATTTGTAATTTTGTCTGTATGTATTTGCATTGGTAATTTAAAAGGCTTATAGAAGTTAAACTCGTTATATATCAGATATGGAAGGTTTTATTTTCAAGATGGTGTGCGATACATTAATTTATTGGTGTATTGTGTAACATTTACAAATACATTTAAATAAAAATATAAAATAATGCATCAAAATCTAAAAAGATTAATGTACTTGTTTAATTTTAGGTTTTTATTTGCCACACTAATACGAGACGTATTATATCTGGATAAAATACTAAGATCTTTATATACAATACTCACTTTTTTTTTACTAACATTTTAAGACCATCGTGATGCTGGGACCGCGTATAACTGTAAATGCAATAGTTGTGGGTTTGATTCTCCCTTGGGACTTGAATGGTTATATTTAAAAATAATTTCATTTCTCCGCTCTGGTACCTAAGACAATGCGCGGCGTTGAGTTCCGCCACTTAACACGCACTAAACACGTGGGTTGAAAATGGAAAACAGAGTGTCTCTGAAGCGTTAAGCCTCTAAAAATACATTTTGAGGTAAATCTGCTTGATACTGATTAATTGATTATTAGTCCACACACCTGTTAGCTTTAATAAAAACCACAACCATTGGCTTCATATAGACACGTCCCCACTGCTCTACGACAGACTTTCTTTATGAGATCTTTATTTTAAAAAAGACATATTTTGGAAAACGTATTAAAATTTGAACGTTTTCTAAAATATGTCTTTATCAATTTCCTTAGTGTGGGAATAACACTTTGAAAAACGTTATAAATTATATCTTTATTTTACTATATACAGAATATAATAGAATTGTCATAATAAATAAAATTCGTTGAAGACATCCAAATAATATGAAATGCATGCAAACGTGTGACATTTGAAAAGGTTATATGAAAACGGTGAAAATGTGTACATCTGCTAACCGTCTTGAGTTCTGGGTACTAGAAATTATCTAGTACACGCGATAGACAGGTGGATTTCATGTAATATTGTTATTTTCTATTAAAGAGTTAAATTGCTGAACTTACTTATAAAAATACCACTTATATAATGACAATTCATTATATTTAATATGAGAAATATTTAAAACGACGCCATTGAGGCCAGCGCCAGCGTGGTGACATCGTCTGTCTGTATACTTGATGGTTGTGGGTTCCATTACCACTCGGGGGAATGATTATATTTAAATAATTTTTATTTTTTCGATCTGGTGACCAGACAAAGTGTGGCTGTGATTTCCGTCACTCAACACGCAATATCACGAAAAGTGGAGGTGTGTCTTGACACTAGGTTCTGGCTATACTGCTCAAACTCTCGTGAAAAAAGCGTGAACAAAAAATCTTTTAAACAGTCTTCTAAAAGTAAATTGTTTCATTCATTTTAAATCGATGAAAAGGTTTTAATATTATATATATATATTATTAGTATTTACTTGCATTTAGTATTTACTAATTGATAGATTAGAGTGCAGGCAACGGGTAAAAATGTATTTTTTCGTATAATAATAACTTGCTCAGACAACATTCAAGCCTTACAAAAAAATATTTAGCATCATTACTCCGAAAGAAACCAAAAATTGAATGGTAAAATTTGTTTTTCTCATGTGCGCATAGGAAATTACCAAAACCGGACAATAGGCGGCAGCACAATGTCTTAACTAAACAGCTGAGTCTTAAGCCTACATAAATCCACACAAATTGGAGCAAAGGTAACACTATTTGGGAATTCCGTTACACTTAAGACGCAACGAGTTCAGCTGCCCTTCTGAACAATTCACGCCACCCTTCTGTCAGTCACTGTCATACCATTGTTACCGAAGCTAGGGTACTTCCGTGTGCGAAAATTCAAGAAGAACGATCCCTTCTTGCCTTTTTTTTAATCTGAACTAGTTTTTTGCATGTAAATCTTGATTTATTCCCGTCAACAATGCTTGGGAATTGCTTCCAAATATGGGGTACGGTTTCATACTGTTACCTTTAAATAATAGAGCTACAATGAACTGAATTCGACTTGATGTTATATTAGAATTGGTATACTTATAGAAGCTCGTATTTCAAAGTCAATTCATAGAGTATGCTAACAAAAGTAGTGCTCTTGACCTCGTTGACGAAACGGTTTTCAGAAAAATTCGGAACTTGCATCAATTCAAGTCCCGATTTTCTCTGAAGTAAGCTAAATTCTTATTTAGTTGAGAAATGTTGAGAAAATTGAAAATTGAAAACTGAGAAATCTGTTTTTAGTCAACTTAGAAAACATATTCCTTTTTTTCACAAATTTTTTTTAAATAAACTGCTATACATTTACTTACACTACATACGTACTAGAACCTAAGCAAGGTGTGGTACCAGGGTACCTTATAATTATTTTATGGTACGATTTGACGCACAAGTTACGCACGATAACAAGTTAATTATTTATAAAAAAATAAATATATATTTTTAAATAGGTTTTACAGCTTCATGCTTTTGGCCTGCATAACAGGGTTATCAGAGATTCTCCTTCCGCACGACATTGTATGTTAGATGGCATCAGAATGAATGATTATATTAAAATTATTTTCATTTGAAAATAATTTATATATAATCATTCCTCCGTTTAAGTTTCGAACCCACAATTGACCGCATTTGCAATAAGACGTTGTCCCACTGAGCCACAATGGTATCAAAATATAAAATAAGTTTATAGACCTAAAAAAGAATAAGATTATCAGTTCCATAATCTATCGAGATTAGAATTCAGATTAATATTTCTTAAGAATAGAGCACTTCTATGCTATACATCTCTCTCTCTCCTCTCTATTTAAAGTTATATAATTCTTAAGCAGAATTTACAAGGTGGCGGTTTTGATCACCGCCTACATCAATGTGAATCTTTGCTGGTACCTTAAAAATTTTAAGGTATCAATCACAAAAGTTATTAGTCACTATTTAGTTTTAATATTGATATCGTAAAACATTTGGACATTTACTTAAGGATCACTCAAGCTATGAATATGTACCTATAACTTTAACTTTAATATATTTTATAAAATAAGTATTTAGCTTATTGTCCCCTTTCTTAAGCTTTCTAATAACATATAACGAGATAAGCGGAAAGTGAGATTTCTTTCACCTTCACGCTTTTTCGCATAGCAGCCAGAGACAACCTAGTGCCATGACTCCATTTCCCCCTTTCCACCTATTTCCACGCTCTATGAATGCCGGAACTCAACACCGCGCCGCTTTGTGTTGACACTAGTTTCTTTATGACCATTTTTTTTTATACGTGAGGGAATCCTTTACGGATACCCGCCCGATCGGGGACTCGGACGCGGTTATGTGGGACTCCAGACCGGCAGATATGGGCCGTCCGTTTACCCACTAAAACCTCATGGTGCTCCTCCTCCACCGCCACTGGCCAAGGCCACAGGGACTACAATCTTCCGTGAACCCTGGCGTAAAGCTGCTTTTATATATATAGGAAATCTAATAATACTACGACGCACGTACTTTAGACTTTTATATACATACATACAATAGACAGGTGTATTTTACCAAACAAATAAATATTAAAGAAACCCGTATTTACGAATCCATTTCACATGAACACTTCAAGACCCGCTAATTGCGTTCCTATAACTTGTTTCCGAAGTGACTAAGGACTAAGGACTAGGGATCCCTCAAATTGACGTTGTTTTGACCCTTGCACCCGACACAACCGGACTTAACAATCGTGCGTTCACAATACGCCTTTTTATTATATGCGAATGTATGTAGTAAATATTGATAAGGATTTTGGGTAACTTAAAAAATGGGAACATGTTTAGCTTTTAGTTAAAAAATCCATTTTGGACAGGGAAGATTTGGAGAAAAACGGAGGATGGTTGGCCTTTTGTCAATAATGGATCAATATTCAAATAACTTACTTAATATTGCTTATACTAAATATTAGTAACTTTAACTACTAACATAAATATATAACTGGCTTTTTATTATTCTAAGTTCCCCTGAGTCGAATCAAGTTTACCAACCATCTATCATATGAAACGAACTCTTCAATATTTTAATGTTAGTAGGTATTGAGTTTATATTAATAATACTGTCAAATGGTTAAAAATTGTGACTAATATAATATTTTTAAATGATTTCTTATTGAAACTTTATAATTATCATATTTTTAGAAAAAAAATGTATAAAATTTGAATGCAACGGGATTCGAATTTTAGAGAAGGTATCAAGGTAAGGTTGAAAATATCATTGAGATGCTCTTTATCTAATAAGACAAAGCAAACGAAAGCTATTTTCATGTGAAGGCCATCGTGTCGCAGTGGGACAGCGGCTGAATGTAAACGCAATTTGTTGTGGATTCGATTCCCGCTCGGGGAAATGATTATGCTTAAATAATATTAATTTCTCCCTTCTGGTAAGACAATGCGTTGCGTTGAGGACAGTAATTGAGTAGCTGAGTAGTAGTAGAGTAGTTGAGACGCCACTCAACATGATCAAGATATTAGGTTCTCTCTGACTACCCTGCTATGCGGGAAAGTGTGAAACTGCCCTTTTAATATAACTTTTACACATATTAAATTAATGAAATATTTTTCTTTCTCTATGGTACAATAAAAAGCCGTAGCGAAATATTTCTGTACTATTATAGTGTGGGTACACTTAAGATAATACCAATTTCTATGAAATTGTTGTAAATATTGACGAATTTAGTTTGAAGTATGATTAAATCAATTCAGATACTGGCCACATGATTTTCGTAATTTATGATTTCGATTTACTCTATATGTCACCTCTGTACACCATAATATATGTATATAAGAAATGTTAAAATACAACAGATTGTATACAATTATTTCAGTTGTAACATCTATAAGTGCAAAGTTAGTATGTTTAAATCCTAATAAAAAGCGGACTTAGATAAAAACTAGCTAAAAAGTTTTTCAAATAAGTTTAATTAAATTTTAGTTTCGGTTTCAGGCATGTATTTTTTATAATAATAAAAATAACTAATAGCCCTGTTGATGTGGAAAATACGCGTTGCCATAGCAACATGTTTGTCACTTTATTATCAATTTATTGTGTTTCTAATTTATTATTGTAAAAATAATGAATTTCTGCACTTCTTCTCCATGTAAACTAATAATATACCAAATTTCATACTCCTCAGTACAGCATAATTTTCGTAAAAGTAATTATATAATCTTAAATATAAATAAAAACCGTTGTCCTGGTGCAGTTCGATAGTACCTTGTAAAGGCTTTAGATTCTAATTCCGGTCTGACGAATATTCATGGTTATAATATAATAGTTTTCACGGTCTTGTAAGACAAGTTTAGGTACCCAGTTTTACTTTACTTTTTAGCAGCTTTACTTTTTAATTTTAGTAATAACAGTAGTATATAATCCTAAAGGCATATTTTAAAAATTAAACGTGGAGGATTGGCGACAGATATTTTAAATATACAAAATGCATCTAAACAACAAAAAAATATAATTAAATTTTGCTCCCTTATATTATATTAGGAAGTATAAAGCAGGTGGCAACATTTTTAGAATTTATTATGATTTTCGTTTTGCCATAACGCACCATAGTTACATTGATTGAAGTACATTAGCATTTGACCCTCTAATAACACGTCTCAGTTATTACTGCGCCCGCGCATGTCACCCGTGACAGCTAGAAATGAATAAATTGCATAATTTCAAACCGCTGCGATATAACTGGTATATTATTTTTTTGATCATAATCAATGTAAATTTTATATATAATATAACAGCGATTTGGTGGTTTTTAAAGAAAAATGTTTTGATAAGATATCGTTAAGCATATTATAAAGTTAAAACGTCTTATTTATGGCGAGGCCATTATGTCGCGGTGGGACAGCGTCTGATTATAACAACGATTCATTTCTCCTCTCTGGTGACCAGGACAAAGTGTGGCGTTGAGTTCCACCACTACCACACGGACGAGGACGGAGTGTCTTGTGAAGTGTACACTAGGTTCTCTCTGAATAACCTGCAATGCGGGGAAAAGCATGGAGCTAATTAATGTGTTTAATTTTCTACGTGTATTTTCCATACAATTATGCAATAACCAAAGAACTGAACTGAATTCGTTACTACCAGCGTTCAATGTTATATAATAATCTTAGACAAACGGAAATATAAGTAAATCAGAAGAAAAATATTAATTCTATCTAAAAATATTTTTTTGATATAAAATTATTTAAATACATTACAATTTATATTTTACACGTGTACAAAATAGATTAATACAAAAAAGTTACATGTTAAGGGCGTTGACAGCTAACGTCAGTTTGACATTGACACTGTCCTTGGTTGTCTGAGCACACACAATACGTAAAATATATCAGCATCTGTATTTATTTAGTGTTTATGCGAGAATAAACATGAAATACAAGCTTGATTAAATATTGGTGAGAGCATTTTATAGCTTGAGGTTACGTCTTTGTCTTTTTAGCAATTTTAAAGAAAACGTGTTACAATTAACTGCATTTTGAACCCCCGATGCAAAAAAAGGGGGGAGCTTATAAGTTTGATGTCAATGTCTGTGTATCTTTCTGAGGCATTGTAGCTCTCATAGGGATGGACCGATTTCCATGAGGTATGGCTGAGGTATCTTTATTAGCCAAAACCAGTTGGTTTCCTTGCCGTGGTTTTTAGCTATGTTTAAAGAGTATCAACTCTTCTCCAAAATGATATATATATATATATATATATATCTATATATACATATATAGGTATTTATATTAACTGTTTTTGTTAAATTGTAACTTGACTGTACCATCTAATATATAAAATCGTGGGAAGATTAAATAATGTTATTTAAAAAAATCTTAAAGAAGCACTACTGCTCAAATAAAAAAATCTAAAATACCGAAACACCTACTTATTTTATTTAACTATTAATTACAAAACGGATATACAAGAAAGCTAGCATACAATTATCGCCTACAAAAGTCTTAACATCAAAGAGCCATGCAAAAAACTAATAATTTAAACTATATAACAAGTAAAAAAACCCCTTTACAGTTTCTTCCGTTTACGCCACTAATTAAACGAAAACTATCAATTTATTAGACCTTTTAAAACTTAAAGCTCCGTTTACACCAATTTTAATTACACTAAGCTCCTGTAATCAGATATACTACTTAACCATAAAGTCAAGTAATTTGAGTACTAATTATATAAAGAAAGCTTTAGTTTACTATTTAAATTTATTAGTGTTTTATTGGTTTTAAAACAAGGTTCAATTTAGCTTGGCTGTGCAAAGTTTTTTAATGTTGCGGTACGCACAAAGGAATCAGCTGCCGCTACTCTATTATATGAATTGGAATAAAATATTGCGTCTTAAAGGAGTTTTGTTTAAGAATTTCGCAAGACGAAATGCGGTTAAACTATTGTTAGATGTAGAGATGTGGCTTTTATCGATATTTTTGATATTTTTTATTTTAACAACTTATATTTTAAATACATTTACTTTTCCGCTCTGGTACCTAAGATATAGCACGGCGTTTAGTTCCGCCACTAAATACACAATGCCTGGATTTCGGACGGAATGTCTTGACACTAGATTCTCTCAGACTACAATGTTATGCGGAAAAAAGCATAGAAAGGAAATATAGCCTTTGTAAAACGATATGGTTTTAGAAATTTAAAAACTACTGCCGACGGAAGGAGTATTTTAAAAAGTCACTCTCCTCTGTGTGTAATGTGTGCCTAATGTTTTGTTATATATATAAAAAAAATTACCGCTTTACGGGCGTAATGTTGCGCCCGGAATTAGCGCAACTCTACGCCGCGTTTATATGACAAATCACTTCATATTATATTGTATATATAATTATAATTCACTTCATATCATTATATTGTATTTGTGTTCTTTCAAGCATTCATAATATGTTCTTACTTACATAAAGACAGTTAGTTAATAATGTATTTATTAATTCTTAATTATGGTTTATATTAATTATATATAACTTGAAAATGTAAATTTAATATATATTACATAAATTTTTCTTCAGTCATTACCGAATAATTTTGCAATATTTGCTGCTATTTGGGAATTATTTCTAAAATTAATAAATATTTTTTAATCCTTGCATTTCTTATTATATCGATCTTTAACGTATCGATATTTACGCATCACCATAAGCCAGGTGCGGCGCGTGCTATGGACATACCTATTTGCTTCTCGTAAAAAAATATGGACATGAATACCTATAAATTTTACGCTTGTATTTATTCAAATATAAATTCTATTGTGATTTTATTCTGGTATAGAATTTACAGAAAAAAAATAGTTTGAACTTGTATTCAATATGAAGCTTTTTCTACTGTACCTGTACCATATATGTGCTTAGTTTAGTTTCATTTATCGTATATTTTTGAGACTTTGAGAATCGGACGTGGTTATGTGGGACTCCGGACTGTCATAGTACTTTTGAGACTGTGTTAGCTTCGGTTAACCAGGTCGAAGAAACGATATTATTTAATTATCAGTTTAATTAAATATTTTGAACGTTTTTGAGTATACAGTATAGAAAATTGCTGCAGGCGCAATTTTTATGTCGTAATTAAACACTTCTATAATAAAACTATTTTATAAGACAAAAAACAACAGTATTTAAACCAATATGAATATCAGATTGACTTTTCACAAATTTCCCTCTTCCGGAGATAAAAGTTATACGTACTTCTCGCTCACTTCCGGTGCCATCTTTCTTTCTTTATGTTAGCCTCTTTTATCATATAAACGTAACAATTTGTCATGGAACTTACGTACAAAGGCTATAAATCGACATATCAACAATACAACTATTGTTGAAAACTTTGTATTTCAAACTTATCTTGAAATCAAAGTCTTGATGCCATATGGACATAAACTGTGTATAGTAAAATTATACTTATTTAATGAACTACAAAGACGAAAATGCTATAAAAATATATTTCCAATTAACAATAGTTGAAGGTTGTAAACTTAGAGCTTACTGTTGCGTTATTTTCTTTAATACAAAATTAAGTGTTTATTTGAATCTACACTTATTTAAATTGAAACCTTATCGTTGTTATTATAAAGTTAAAATTAAATTACACTTTTATTTTACTCCATATCGTATAGTAGGCGGCTTTATTTCTATTGACAAAGGAGAATAAAAAAAATGTAGAGCATTCTTGACACGTGGCCCAGCTGGATATATTTCTTAAATTTGTATAGATTTTTTATATGTATAAAGTCATACGCTCCATTTTTGTATTTTACCTTAAATCTTGTTTTTTTGTTTAGTATATAAAATAAATATAATATTTTTTTGGTATTTGTTTTGAAAGTGTTATTATATACACAGTTAGGAAATTGAAAAACATATATTTAGAAAACGTTCCTTTCCCACTGCGTTTAAATTTTTATACGTTTGTTTTTTTCATTTGTTTGTTTTTTTTCAGAATTCTAATTAACAATTCGTCATAGTGGTGCAGTTGCAACACGTACACTGCACGCGATGAATATTGGTTCAAATTCCCAAATATACCAAAATGTGTTTAGTCTGGTAATTTATTCGCCTACAGCTGGAGAATAAGTATAAACATGTTTCTGAAACTCAACTAGCCGTTTTCTAATATCATATATAATTTTGATTTTAACAAGCTATTGAACTTATGAGGTTATCGTTACATATCAAAATACACAAGATATCATAGAATATATCAATAACAGGCCTATCTGATACTTCTAAGCAAAATGTTAAATTTTAACATAAAATTTGCCTCACCAATTAGAGATTTGGCTGGATACTTTGAATTTAATTCTCAATTTAGGTATATATTTAAGATTTTCCGCCACTTTGCCAAATGGATAAGATTAAAAAAAGTATCGTCGTAGAATAAACTAAATGTCTGAAGACAATCATCAATACAACTTTCTAATAAAAATAAAAACAAAAATCAGCCAAATGTTCAACAAATAACCGTTTCGTTAAGTAACAAAACTTTAATCTAATAATAAAATTAACTTTTTTATACTCGATTGTAATCGCTATCCTGTCAACGTCCAAATGCTTAACTGTGGATTAAAAATACAATTTTCATCCTTATTTCTTTTAAAATAAGGTTTTAACCGGCTGTATATATAAGTTTGGCATAACACCTGTCAAAGTTCTCTTTTACAAAGGAAATGTTGAAACATCATGTGCTTAAGGAGAACAAGCTGTCGATAAAATTAGTGAATGAATGCAGTTCACGGTTCATTTGTTTATTTTTTAAACATAACCTGCTAACGGTGATGTATAGGACCAAATACAAAAACACACATTTATAGATTTTACAAAAATACTGAGTGCAAACTGGCTTGCAAATTGCAGGTTATTTGCTCATCGACCTGCAAAGCTCTGCCGTCATATTAAAAAGGGTAATGAATAGTATTAAAGAAGAAAAAAATATATAAAAGAACTTGCTTAAAGTTGTATGAACAAGTAAAATGGCGTATTACACGAGAAATCGTATATTTGTTACTGGCGACCCGCGGCTTCACCCGTGTGAACTATGGTTTTTTCTTAAAACATTGAAATTAATAGAAAAACTGAAAAAAATGGACGAATAAAGTCGCCTATGTTCATTTCGAGACGTCAAGCACCTATATCTGTATAAAATTTCATCACAAGTAGTTCAGCGGTTTGGCGTAGTGTGATGATGTAACAGATAGACAGTGTTAGAAAATTATATGAATTATTTGTTATTTATATATTAATTAACACGTGACGCAAAAACTTTGTACCCGTTTTTATGAAAATTACGCAGATGGAGAAGTATGAAATCTGGCACAAAATCCATATCCATACTAATATTATAAATGCGAAAGTTGCTCTGTCTGTCGGTATGTCTGTCTCGGCCAAAACGCTGACCCGATTGTGACAAAACTTTATCTTGGGATGAGCATAGGCTACTTTTTCTTCCATTTTTTAGTTTTTCCAGGAAATTCATTGTTTGACGAAAATGCCGTTGAAATTACAAAACAGCTTTCACGCGTTCGAAGCCGCGAGCCGGTCGCTAGCAGCTTATGTAGGGAAGCAGTACAGAATTTTAATATTTTTCTAAAGACAAAATCATTAAATTAATGAAATAAATATAACAGATACTATATTTAATGCCTACTAGTAGGTACTTGCATCTGCCACCCCTATCCAATCGCTATGATTTGACACTACAAACAATTTGACTCATCACAAAGCTATTAGAGAGCGTTAAGTACAATATTTTGTAATAAACACTATTGTCATACTTTATATGCGGGCGGAATAGCATCGGGCCTTCCTTAGGTTAATGCGGGTTCGATTCCTGGTTTGTTTTGCGGTTGAGGTATTGTATGACGGTGGGTCAGGTTAAGGTATTTTTATTTTACTCGCAAGCTTAATAGGAGGGGCTAATGTAGAGACATACTGGTATATTTATGCCGGCGTTAAAAAATATATAAAAATCTAGGTCAAATTATATAAATATTTCGTTTAGTTTACAATTTATTAAGCTTTCGTATACAATTTATAATTTATATAGTGACATCTATTGATTAAATGCAAAACTATTACAAGAACATCAATAAGGAATAGTTATTTTTTTTAATTACGCTTAAATAATGGAAAGATGGCGTAAATTATATAGAAAGCCATCTATTTTATTATTATCTTAGATAATTACAAAAACCAATATTAATTTACTAAAAACATTTTGTAAACACTTTTAAAATCTTATTAATGATAAGAAATAAAACCCATGTTACATTTTAAAATGTACATTAGCTACATTAATTTCATACTTTCTTTAATACAAATTTATTTCATTTTTTACACATTCTAAATAAACAAATTCACCATATTGGAAATCTAAATCTTTATCTGTGATTAGTTATCATATAATTAACGTAGTATCTGAAGGCCTGTGATTGGTTATAAGCCGTTACAACTCGGTTTCACTTGTTTGGCCATTCAAAGGAACAAGAAGTTCATAAATATGGTGTGCTTAGTGGTGCAAGGATGAATAAAAAACATTTCCACAGTTAAATGACACTACCCCGTAGTGAAGTGTAGTTACAGTATTTTTTAACACTTTTTAAAGTGTTAATCACACACTTAGGAAATTGAAAAAGACATATTTAGAAAACGTATAAAAATTTGAACGCAGCGATTAAAGCTTGAACGGTTTTCAAGAGGCGCGGGTTTGAACCCGCTGCGTTAAACTTTTTATACGTTTTCTAAATATGTCTTTTTCAATTTCCTAAGGTACAGTATTTCTGAAGAATGCCCATGGATGCTTTTTGTGAATCTTGTAGGCGTATATAGCCAATTCTAACGTGGACAGGAAGTTGCGCTCTTAAAGTATATAAATAAATTCTAATTACCTTACGACGACTTTGTTAGGATAAACTAATTATAGTAAGCAGGCCTAAACTGTATTATAGTTAGAAACAAATTTGATCAAAATTTGTGATTTAAGCGAGAAAGCGCGCCGGCGACAGTACGAAATAGTAGTGTAGTTCGAGCGAAGAAAGCCGTGAGCGAGGTACTAACTGGCAGCAGCCAATTAGCTTCTTCAAAGCTTCTGTTCGTCGTGCTGTAGGGAGTTCTTCCTCGTTCATTACGAGGCTTCACGCTTTTTCCTACACTCGGCTTTTAATACTAATTTACAAAGGACCAGTAGCTTGTCAAAGAAGACTATCTGTTTTCGTTACTTCCTGACTGGCGGTCTGTAATTAATGATTTCCAACTGGATGAAAGCTAAATTAAGGAGAATCTACCATTCAGTTTCATTTTGTCACATTTCCGTACTTTTTAATATAAATTTTCCTTTTTGTTAAGTTTATTATTTATTAAAATTTATTAGCTATAAATTGAGAAGATTCTTATAGTGTATATTTTATATATTTTTTATTGATCTATTAGCTATGATAAATATAATTTTGAAAAATTACACTTTACTATGGGACCAGTTAAAAACAAAAATTAGAAATTTTAATTACACATTCATAATTTTAACTATTTATTATATATTATATTTTCTGTGGTTTAAAATTAATTTTGTATTTTTTTGTAAAGTGTAAATCACACACTTAGGAAATTGAAAAACATATTTTTAGAAAGCGTATAAAAAGCGATTCCAAGAGGCGCAGGTTCCAATCTTGCTGCGTTCAATACACGTTTTATAACTATTTTATTTGTTGTATTTTTTTAAGTTTATTCTTTATTAACATTTTCAGCTATAAATTGAGGAGATTGTTATAGTGTATATTTTATACAAAATACTTTTCAAATAACTTTTCTGTGCTACTTTAGCTTTGCTTTGCGTGGCGCCGTGTGACAACATCTGACTGTATACCTGAATACCTGAATTGTGATTTTGATTCTTAGTCTGTGAAATGGTTATATTTAAATGATTGTAATTTTTCAACAACTAATATTTTGGATTTGGACGGAAAGTGGAGAACGGAGTCTTCTGACACTAGCATTCTCTGCCTACTATTCAAAAGCTTAAAGCTGTAAACAAATTAAATTAAGCATACCGACAAGTTTATATGTAGAAAAAGTGCACAAAGCTAACAGTTTTAAATATTAAGCACATCAAAGCTCACATAACAATTACACATATTATATAATTTTTTCTATAACGTGATTGATTTAGAAATTGGTTACAAAACGCGTATTTTATGCGTAAACAGTAAGTTTTATATCTAAACCTGCGATCCGATCGCGACCGCGAACTATAGCTGTTTGTTTCATCCCTTATTGCAACCCTTTGGAGGTTGATTTTTAAGAAAAAAAAGTAGCCTTCAGTTATTAACTATATTAATGCCCAAATTAACCACATTCAGTTAAGCGATTTAAGTTTTTCATACAAATTTGCATCCCTTATTTTTTAACCCTTTAATCAACCCTATTTTTAAAATGACCAAATGTAGGACCTTGTGTCATCAAATATCTTGCTGAAAAAAATTATCGAAATCGGTAAAGCGGTTTAAATTCTTCATACAAACTTTCATCCATTCAAGCTTGAAATAAGTTTCAAGCCTTTAGGGGTTGTTTTTTGATAAAAAGAGGATCCTGTGTTGAAACCTGGATATTTAACTATAATATCCAAACTAAATTTTAAAATTATTCAATACTTAAAATAACCTCATTAGATTATAGTTATATATATATATATATATATATATTTATATTTATATATATATATATATATATATATATATAATAGCATGTATTTTAACATTTATATCCAATTAACGACCCTCTATATAAGTGCATTTGCACTCAGTGTGACTGCTGTGTGCATTTGCACACAGCAGTCACACTGAAATTAGTCTTTCAAATATAACAAAATTTATTGCATGTGCCAAAATCCCGTTAGTTTTGATAAAATCACAACAATATGTGGTATCCAGTTATATCGACTCACGATCAGCGCACGCATACAATTAATATTTAATATGCATCTGATCTAAAGCTACGATAAATATAATTTTTGCATATTTCACTTCACTATGGGGACCAGTTACAAACAAAAATTTGCAATTTCAATGACATATTAATTATTTTAAACATATCCAAATGAAATGGAAATTGAAAAACGATTTATTTTAATAATTATATTTTGTCTGGTTTAAAATTAACATTTGTATTTTTTTTTATTTTTTTCAAAATGTTAATCACACACTTAGGAAATTGAAAAGCATATTTTTAGAAAGCGTCTAAAAAGCGATTCCAAGAGGCGCGGGTTCGAATCCCGCTGCGTCCAATTTTTTACACGCTTTCTATAACTTAGTTTTACTGCTGTATTGTTTTGTTATACATATAATTTCCGATTTTCTAGAAATTTTCTTAGCTTGGACCACTTATTTATCATATCAATGTTATTTAAAGACATTCAAATTAGTAAGGAACATTGCAATAGCAGGAAAACTTTTCGCTGTAAATTGTTAACAGTAAATTGGTTGAATATTAAAACATATTTTTTAGTTTCAACCTTTTGCCCGCATAAAAGAATAGTCATAGAGAACCTAGTGTCTAGACACCCAGCCTACAATAGAGATATTACGTGTTGAATGGCGGAACTCAACGCCGCGTGCGCAAACGTAATTATTTAAATAAAAAAAGACACTTCCCTAATGAACTAAATTGAAAACAATACCATCTGCCATAAACAATTTGTTCAGCAATTAGAAATACATGCGCATGCGTTTAAAAATGCATTAGAAATGTAGGGCCAGGGTCATCATTAAAATTATGAATTGTCCAAATGTCACACGCGTGCTGTACTGTTACATCTGTGGATGGATAGGGTTAGTTAATTGTTCGCTGAATATTATGTCCTTTTCCTACCAAAAATATTATTATTTTTTAACACTTTTTAAAGTGTTCATCGCACACTTATAGAAATTGAACGATTTTCAAGAGGCGCGGGTTCAAATTTCGCTGCGTTCCAATTTTTATACGTTTTCTAAATATTCTTTAGTCTTTTTCAATTTCCTCAGTGTCCGAATAACACTTTAAAACATCGCCTACAAAAATACTTCCGCGAAATATTCGTGAGAAGTTCACACATCCGGTTGATTAAATTTTGCGTAAATCAAATTACTATTATAAAAACTGTTACTATTATTATATTTATACTATTTTGTTTTTACAAACTGTTTCAAATTTTCATTCATTACGAATAATTTATAAGTTTAGTTGAAAAATACATAGATTTTGAAATAAAACTATTTTAAACGAATTGATCGCGTATAATTTCGGTATTCGAAAATACATTTTAGAACCCGACGTTTCGAACACTTTACAGTAGTCCGTGGTCACAGGTAGACTGAGGTGGCACTTGTCAGTCATTCGATACAATTATTATCTCAAACTACCGCCAACGATTTCTTAGCGATTAGCGACTATTTTAAACGGATTAGCGATTAATCCGTTTAAAATGGTTTCATTTCAAAATATGTTATAATCGCGAAAATCAAAGAACTTATTAAATGCATATTTAGAAAAAGTATAAAAATACATATTTAGGAAACGTATAAAAAATATATATATTTAATAAATAGCATGCTCTCTTGCCAATCGATTGTTCGTAGAATAATCTTTGGGTAGCAGAAATTTGTAAAATCTCTCTACAGAGATTCTAACAACAAATATAA
Source organism: Podotricha telesiphe (assembly GCA_038994665.1). Taxonomy (NCBI): domain Eukaryota; kingdom Metazoa; phylum Arthropoda; class Insecta; order Lepidoptera; family Nymphalidae; genus Podotricha; species Podotricha telesiphe. The sequence continues at coordinate 368,723 of JAOYRR010000063.1, read as the reverse complement.
GTTTGTCTTTTTTTTCATTTATTTGTCTTTTTCAATATTATTATTAATTTACACACTAAGAAAGGAAACTCCTCTTAGCATTCCATGAATTCACTGTGTAGAAAAAGGACCCTTTTAAATGCATTAATATCTCCACTAACCCAAGCTCCACTTCGATTGACGTCCAGAGATGAAATTTGGCATGTAGTTCGCTTATAGTTATTAGATGTCCGATAAGAATGGATTTTACTACAGAGCCGTATTAAGGAGGTCTAACTAAAAAACAAATTTCTGAACTTGTCTTGTAAGCAAAGTGGAAAAATAAAATAAATTTAAATGTAATCGAATAATTCTTCTATCTATAATGAGGGAACTAGTGAGCCTCTTGCGTATACAGACAGACGTTGTCGGACTGCGCCACGTCGGCCTCGAATTTTATACGTTTTCTTAAAATATTTTTACTATTTTAAGTTTATGAATAACACAATATATTTTGGTAAGAGTGTCTTGACACTAGGTTGTCTCTGACTTGTGTGAAGCTAAAATAATCGACATAGCAAATCAAGAGCGATAGCGAAAACTAGCATCCAACCCTTCTATTATAAAGAAATTCATTATTATTACAGTAATAGGCCATTTGCACAAAGTATACTCCAAATTCAATTTTCAACAATTAAATCCTATTCTATTTATATAGTAGTTTTTGTCTTTTAAACCAGTTTATTTCGAGTGGACTCACATTACGTTTGACCCATCAGTTTATACAATTGGATGTGAGTTAAACGATGCGTTTTGCCTCAAGCAAAAAGATTTTCTATTGTTATCATTCGAATGCTTTTTTTAACATTAAAATAATTTGTAATATTATTAGAATGTAATGAATGTTACAGTGGTTAGGGTGTACACGCTTTTTTATTGCAGCCTCACGCTTTTTCCTGCAGGATAGTTAGAGAGGACCTAGTGTCATAACACTCCGTTCTCCATATTCTGCCCGAATCCGAGATATTGCTTGTTGAGTGGCGGGTCTCAACATCGCGCTTTTTGTTACCAGAGCGGAGAAACGAAAATAATTTAAATATAATCATTCCTCGTCGGAATCGAACCCGCGTATATAATTTGACGCTGTCACACTGCGCCCATGATACTTATATTTAGTAGTAACAAATTGTAAAATTGATAAAAATACGCTTTACACTAACATCTGCCGCCCGCATCGCCTCGAGATAGTGTGAACAAACATCCTCTGCATTTCATACTAATGGAACGTACAAATTCAACTCACGGACAATTCATTTCTAGCAATTCTCTATACATTGAGCGGTTGAAATAATTTAATATTGCTATAACTAAATGTTTTTTGTGTGATATTTGTGATTTTTGATTTGATTAGGTTATTTTTTATTGTGTTTTATGTATATTGTGTTCATTTAAAATTTAGCATATTTTTATTTGGTTTTCAATTTTGTTGATGCCAGAAATAATGGAATTTACTAGTGTGTAATCGAGTCGTAACAACTAACCACTACTCGGTTCTACGGTTTTTTTTTCGTGGAAAAAAACCGTTGTCCGAGGTTTAGGACAAACTGTTACATAAAAGTCAGTCTTTTATGAGAAATAAATATCTTTAAACATATAATATTGTATATTTAAAAAACTTAGGATATAAATGCAAAATCTTATGTCGTCATCAATATTTGACAGAAGCAGCTAAGTAATGTTTAAACATTAATTTTCATTCTCTGTCCGCGTCGATTTGCAAAGTAGTGTCCAAACACTCTGACCTCTCTCTGACTACTTTGCTACGCGGAGGAAACACAATAATATTATTTTTAAATTAAATTAAATATATAAATAATACCTAGTATTTTGTAACATCTAAACTAGAAAAGCAATGTATACTTAACAGATTAGTATTAGCACCGTGCGCATCGCGTTATAACGTCATTACCTACATTGTCATTGTCGCGACAATTATTTATTGGGGTGTAGCCTACTATTCATTATTTCTCTATACAATTTCCAAAATAGACGCTATTTTATCGAAAATAATTTGGAAATAATTGTAAATTATATAGTTGAGTATATTATTTTGCGATGTAGTAGTTAGTACTTTTAAATTAGTATAATTGACATAACACACAGTAGTTTTTTTAGAATTAAAATGATGCATTTGTAAGTTGTTATACAAAAAAAATATTATACTAATTAAATATTGTTTAAAAAAATAATTAAAAACCGTTCATTTATTTTATCTATAATATACTTGTGTCTCTAATATGAACGATAAAATCCGAGGCTTTGTCATTACAGCCCTTATAAATTTTTGTTAACATTTTTTATTCTAAAGAACCTTGTTTTGTTTCAATGTGATCTTAATTTTTTTTAAAGTGGCTTTAGATTTCTCTGTATTTACCAATTTTCTTCGAAAATCAGTTTTTTTTACTTCACGTCTTTTCCCGCATAGCACGGCATTCAGAGAGAAGAAAGTACCAAGCCACTCCATTCCCCACTTTCCGCCCGACATCGAGACATTGCGTGTTAAGTGGCAGAATTCAACGTCGCTCAATTATAGTATTTAAGCTTATTATGTTTATATAAACAATAAATATCAATTTCAATTTCACGGAAGCCAAAAATTGTTTCATAAACGTCTTGAGGAAAACATCAGAGGAACTTACTCGTGGGAACTATCGTTTGGTTCGTGTCACGAATGTAGGCGTAACTCAGTTTTCGACCCTTGGAGGTCTTCAATTACTTAGGGATGGCCATTTATTGCCATATTATAGAAAACATTTTATAATAATCAGGATTAAAATTTTCTGAACCAGTCACTTGTAACAATATAGTCAGTGTTATATTTAAGCTATATGGTGAAAACAATCACATGGACATTGGGCTGATGCAGTAATTATTTTTCAACCAGATCTGTTTAGAATTTCCTAACTAAAACTTTTAATTCCGAGCTTCATTCATTCACGTCATGCTTAACCTCTTTCAACTATCGTTTGGGTGTACTTTCGCTTCTGCAGCCGTCGGGCATTTCCAAAACTAGTGTCTTCGGAGTTCTCGTTTTGTCCATTCTCAAAACGTTTTCTAAAGTGAGTTAGCTCATTTTCAATAATAAAAATCATCATCATTATCATCATCAGCCCTTCTCAGCCCATTGCTAGGCATAGGCTTCTGCAATGGCGTGCAACTGAGCTCGATTTATAGATAGGAAATTAGACTTTTTTCAGAAACGGACGGAAGTTCGATTTTCGCGACTTTTGCAAATTTTGAAATTAACTTGGTCTTGGACTTGGACTTGGACCACGGACTACTGTTAAGTGTTCGGAACGTAGGGTTTTCTAAAATGAATTTTTGAATACCAATACCATATACGCGTTTAATCCGGTTAATTTAAGTAGTTTCATTTCCAAATAATGAATATTGTCTTCAAAAAGTCTGGGTTCAGTTCTTGCAGAGTTAAGCAATTCCATACATATGAGTTGTATATTATAATAAGTGTACTTAATTTTATGTACTGCTAAAGCAACACTGCTTTATATGTTAGATGCAAGATAATGTCGACCCAACATCGATGTTTTTGATGTTAAAGTTAGTTCATTTTTATGGCGATTTTAATACCTTGTCGTTTTTATTATAGGGATTTAATAAGGATAAATTTAGCGTATATAAAAGAGAAAGAATAAATTCAATTATTTATTTTCTATTATTCATTTACAAACTTTCTTTTCTCAGATTGGAAAAGTAGTGTTAAGACATTCAGTCCAAATGTTTTCTCGTTTAGAATTATTGCGTGTTGAGTGTCGGTACTTAACGCGTTTTATCTTATCTATTAAATTTAATAAGCTGATTGAGTTGCTATTTAACAATAGCATTTGTTATTTAGAAGCTTACCAAAGACGAGATAACTAATTTCAATATCAAAAAAAAATTAAGTACATTTTGGTCATCACAATATTATAACAACAAAACAATCAACATACACACAAAAAATCATTCTGAAAATGAAATTTCTTTGCCCTTTTATCTGAAACTCTAAATAAATTCATACCTTTAGTTTGAATTGAATGGTTAATGTGTTATATATGAAGACTATAAATGAAGAATTTGTTTGTCGATGAAATAAGTTGTAAATTATTAGACTTGAATGTAATTTTGGTTTGTAGCTGTTTATAGTTTATATATTCGATTTCCACATAGAATTTATCCTGTTACACATCGAAACAGCTTTGAAAAATTTAAGAATGACATTGTTCACTAAACTAGCCTAAAGTCTATATAACATAATGCAGAAAGCTTTTTCACATGTCGTCACACGTTTCGTTACAAGAAAATCTAGTAATCTAGTAGTATCTAGTAGAAAAAACCAGTCTAGAAACCGTCACTTCTCCACTTTCCACCCTCGTTAGAAACATTACGTATTGAGTGACGGAATTCAAAGTGGCATACATATTACAAGTTTTTTCTATTAATTTTCACGTTTGTTTGAATAAAATAAATATTTAAATATTATATTTTTATAAATCATTTCTTTAAAATATCTACAATATATTTTTTTATTTTGCTCCAGTCGCGAACAATATATACATGGGTTAGATATAAACAACGTTTAGGGCTTTCAGTACGATATAAATTCGTAATGACTGTAAGCAAAAATTGTAGTCCTAAATGAAATATATTAAAAGTTTTATAAAAAAGTTTAGTTTTATAAGAATATATAAAAAATCGGCAACCCTACAACATTCAACGGCTCGTGACCTAGTCGCGGATAGACTCAATAATATCCATAATAGATGTACGTAACGTGTAATTTACTCTTAAACGGTTTTACTATCAAAAGTACGGTTTTATAAGGTATTTTAGTCGAAGAAATTCCGTTATCATAAATATTTTTATACTTATCCAGATTAAATTTTTACGCATATCAGGCATAGATAGTCACAGGCAAAACTTAGTGTCAAGACACTCCTTTCCGCAATTCCGCCAAAATGCAATAAATTACGCGTAGAGTACCAAAACTCCACGCCTGTTTTACCAGAAAATTAAAATAATTTATTACAGAAGTGTGGAGGCGAACGTTAATTAATGCACATTTTAAAGGGTCGCAACTCCCATACGGTTCTCTGACCTCTTCTTTATGCAACGCCATGAGCAACTTGAATTCATGAAATGCTAAGGAGCTTCTGCTCTTAAAGATATTTAAGAAATATATAACAAAGCAAATTATTACCAAAACTTATAAACGAAACTACTTGAGGCTTTCACAATATATCTAAAAGGAATGCAAAAACTGGCAGAGAACTATACTCCTTCTGCCAGATGATGCAAGTTAAAAATACAATGTTGTAATCAAATACAATACGTATATATTAATATTAAAATTTCCTTATTTATGAAACATTACTAGCCCAATAATATAATTTAAAAATGGTAATAAAAATAATAAAAAACGATTAAAAATAACATAAATATTAGTTAACACCATCTCGTACATTTCAGGGCATTAGATTACAATAGGTTAGATGCTTTCGCGATAACAGATGTAACCCTTCCAAAGCTCGGACCGTCCACTTTTATCCCAATGGTATATTTTCGGTCACGTGCCCTATTGTTAACAATTTAAATTATTTATTATTACAACAAAGGGCGATTGTTCAATAATGTATAACCATTTTTGCATTAAGCGTGAGCTAATTATTTCGTTAGTGTAATTATGTACGTGTGCATATGGTTTTGTGCGTGTTTTTTTAATAATTATAGCTGCTTATGGAGTTAATGTTGAGAGGTGTAGGTCAATGCTCTAATTGTATTGATATAAAGTGTTTAGTATTTTGAGTAAAATACATTTTTTTTTATTTAATCAATAAATATATGTAGGTATCATAAGAAACTAATAATAATTCAAAGGACACATTAGATATAAAAATATTATAAAAGTTAGATATAAAAATATTATATACAATAATAATTTATATTTAATAATAAACTTATTTGTTAGTACAATTTGGTAGTAACTTTTCGTTTTCATGTATCTAGAAAATACTTACAAACAATATTATATTTTTATCTTTGTCATTTAAATTTTAATATTATTTGGTTGTAACTCAATATAATTCAGATTTTTGACGCCTGATTTCCTGTGGTATTTGTTTATAAAGCATATCTAAAAAAAAAAAATCGAACTTCATTAACACAATTCTCTTAATAGGAACTTATAACATTACTTTCAAAATCATATAAGATAAGAACATGAATACAGAAAAAAAAACCGATATATTCATTGTAAGTTAAGTATACAATAAATAAAACGCCGTTAATAGAAATAAATGACCCGCTTAATGAAATTCTGTACCAAAACCACGAAACAACGGTGCGTTACGCACTGGGACAAATCGACGTGAGCGATATTTTTGTATTCAAATGAGGAATATCTTAAGTGGAATCGAAATACCACGCGCGGTGTACGGTTGAGTACACGCGACGAGAAAAGTGAAATGATATAAATTTCTACGGTTTATGCATTATTAAATAACTAGCAACCCAACCTAGTTTCGTCAAGTAAATGGATATTTGTTTTATGTAAATTTCATAAGGGCAATTTAAATATGACGATTTATATAATAAGATTTTTGAGGCTTTCGCGATTTTTACACATTTTGAACCTCACATGTGACCTCGTACTACTGTAAAGTCTTCGACACGTCGGGTTTTGTAAAATATATTTTTGAATACTAATAATAATGTTAAAAATAGTTTAATTTCAAGACAATTTATATTTCAAAACACCGTTTCAACATTAAACGTCATATAAAATATAGCAATTTGTATTTCAAACAATTTGCACTTATAAGTTTTGAGTTTATCGCGAACAGACAGACATGCGTGGCGGTGGATTTTGTTTTAAAATATCTAGTGACAGTTGTGTTATGTCTCATTAATGGAAACGTTTGTCCTAGAAGGTTATATGTATATGACTGACAAGTTTTTGCCTAGATAAGTAAAATTATAAAAAAATGTTAATTTGTGTAAAAAAATATCTAAACGGAATTAAAACAAATAAAAAGTCATACAGGTTCTTTTAATCTAAATATAGTCATATAACTTATAGAGCTTAAAAGCTATAATAAACAAAAATATAGAACTATTTTGTATATGATAAATTATATATTATGTTCACAATGGTACCAAAAAACGGCATATGCCAGTATAACACTAATTTGAATACAGCAAGGGTTAGCATTTGAGGAACGGGCAGCCGGCAATATGGAACTATGAAATATATATTGTTTTGGTAACTGTATAAGGCGATACGATATTGTTGATATTTTATTAAATTGAGAGTATTTTATTGAAACATTCTCGTCTTCTATAATATATTGTACCTGAGTTCATTTAGAAAATGTTATAATAGTAAAAAAATAAACCACCTCAATAATAATATATCCGTGGTGCTTACAAACCTTAAAAAAAAGGAAAAACAGTTGCGAGTCCCGATGCTGTACCATTTACGTGCTAAATAGCTTACTTATCGCCGCTCTTAATCTAGAGGAACGATATTTTTTTCATATATTGTATATATAATCTTCATTTGGGTTCGAATCTAGAACTATCTCGTATATACATGTAATAGAAATGTAACTGATCACTGTCTGTACATGGAAGGTATATGAAAATGTTATAAGGGGCATTTATCAATATAATAGAACCCAAAACACTGTTTTTTTCATTTTCTTTTCTGTTTATCGGTTTATCTGTTTGTCTGTTTGTTTGTGCACGCTAATCTCAAAAACGGCTTAATCGATTTAAATGCAATTTGACTATTGTGTTGTGATAAACTTCCCTTTTTTATTTTATTATTCCATTTCAATCGGTTCTCAAACAAAAAAGTTACAACCATTTAAATTATAAATTAAAGGAAAATTTGTGATTCAATTGAGAGAGCCGCGAGCGAGTCGCTAGTCTATAATAATTGAAAAATGTATTTCTTACTATTTACGCTTTATGAATTTCTTTAATATTATATTATATATGTTTTAAAGTTTTAACTCCTATATCCTCGATCTTGTATAGGAAATATAGACGTTATTTCTTTCATTTAAAATGCTAAGGGTAATATAATACTTTACCTATTGGTAGAAGCTTCTGAACATATTGCTACTGACTGACTGTCCGACTGTCTGACTGAAATACATATAAAAGCTGTTTCACGTAACATTGGACACATCTGGTGCGGCGACTCGCATTCTTATAAAATAACATATAAGTAAGTAAGAATACGCTTAAATAGTAAGTTATGGATATGTAATAGTCTGTTGTTTGTACTTTATGGAATAATTTTCATATGAAAATATACGATCGATTCATCGATTGTAGATTTAAAAGTGTCCTCATATAACAAGAACCAATAAATATATAATATAGCTTCTGAACGTTCATTTATATAGGTCTTATATATATATTTTTTTAGTAAAATTATTTCTACAACTATACTATTTTTCCATATATATGCGTTGAAATATAGATCACTCAAGTGTGTCATATAAACTTGAACATTCCCTTAGGTGGGATTTGAATTGACAACAATAGTATATATTTAGCCATGCTACAACCATACCACGACGGCGTCTAATTTGAAAGTACGATAAAACAGACAGGTATATAAAATACTTGAAATATTGTTTAAGCAACTTGTTTGCTATTCTATTGGATATTAAATTTATAGTGTTCCCGTTCCCGTAGTCGTTTCTTAGTGCTCGTCTACACTCCTCAAGAAACCTACATGTCCGATTTCAGCTTTCTTTCACCCAGTAGTATCGGCTGTTTGTCTGTCAGTTAGTCAGTAACACAACAGTTATTTCACGTTTATATATACATACAAGCGACCCGCTCGCGGCTTTGCCCGCGTGAACTACAGCTGTATCGTATTGTAGGTGGTCTTTTGATAAAACAATGAAATTCCTGGAAAAATAAAACAAAAATGGCGAAAGAATTGAAACCTTTGTTCATCACATGAGCCTCAAATATCTCTATTTAAATTTTCATCACAATCGGTTCAGCGGTTTGACCGTGATGACCTCATTGACGGACAAATGGACATTGCAACTTTCGCATTTATAATATTAGTATGAATTGCATATGGAACATGGAACGGTGCATTTTAACATTAGCGACAATGTTTCCATAGTTATTCAATGTTTATCAAAAAAAACTATTGTATAAGAAAACATATGGAATTCTTTGACAGCTACACACTTTCCCCACATTCAGAGTCTTTATCGCTTTCCTCCCGAAATCAAGACATTGCGTGTTGAGTGGAGCAATTAAACGCTACGTTGTTTATTACCAGAGTGGACCAATTAGAATAATTTATATATAATTATTGCCTCGAGTGGGTATCGAACCCAGAAACAATCACGTTTACAGTCAGACTCTGTCTAAACTTATTTCACTTCAGTTGTCAATTATTTGGCAATTATGACAATGTATGAAGCAAAATATGGGCAAAGCCTTTTATTATCAACGGACATCAAAAACAGCAATCAACCGCAGAATTCATTTCGAAATTTGCAATGCTATTATGAGATATAATTTATTTGCGTATGAGGCAATATTACAAATATTTAAGCTTTTATTAAAATATATTGCACTAGCAACCCGCTAGCAGATTCGCCTGCGTAAACTACACGACTAAACTATTTCACCCGCTCACGTTTTCACTTAAGTCCCAAAGTTTACTTAAATATATAATTTAAATTGTTGTAATTTTTTTTGTTTATAAACACTTAATGTTAATAGTATATGTCTGATATATACATATACTTATTAGGACTTGGACATATCCCCGGATCCAGGTAGAAGAAGAAACGCTTAATATTAAGGGCAGATTACCAAAATACAATAAGTTCTAAAATTAGCGTGCACAAATGCACAGACAAATATAAAAAAAATTAAAGATCATTGTTTATAGTTTTGCTACCCTGATAAATGCTCCTAAAAATATTTTTTTCATATATCATATATGTACAGACAGCGACAGCCAGTCATATTTTCATTATATGAATAAATACATTTATTATGACATAGCAATGTTGTTGGGGACTTGGCGACTAAAGACGATGGTAACGATTTCAAATGTCACCAGCCAGACTTTTATTTGTAATAGAAATGTTTGTCCTATTTGGTTATACAAAGCCTGGTGTTGAAATTGATATCAAACTCTTCTCTCTCTTCTAATGTCCTAGAGTCATATAAAAGTATAAGTCAATACAGACATTGAAGTTTGAACTTTAAAAATAGTATAAGTATTTTTATCAGTTTATTGTACTTTATAAATGCGTATCTCGCATTATATAAGCCTAGCGACCCGCTAGCAGCTTCGCGTGCATGAACTATAGCTGTTTGGTATTTAAGGCAGCCTTTTCGTAAAAAAATAAATTTATGGAAAAATTAAAAAAAAAGAGAATAATACTTTATTATTGAGGCTACTGCCTATTGTTCATCCCAAGTATCTCTATATAAAATACTTTTTTATATAGTGTTTAGTTTGGCTGTGATGATGTCACAGCCAAACTAAACACAAACACAGTTACTTTCACACTTTTAATTTAATTATAGTCTCTTTCTGATGAAAGAGAGAGAATGTACTCTTAGTTTTTTTTTTTTTTGACGTTATACCTCATTAAATCGATTGTATATCGACATTATATGAATCGAAATCGATTACTGGTCAAATAATGAGTAGTAAATTCTTCAAAATAGAGGAAAAATCGGTAACGGAGTTTAAAAAACAATAAATATAATTATAAATAGTGGCATAAGCTTAACTTTAAAGCTTAACCTTTTAAAAATAAAGTAACTCTAGCAATTATAGCTTAGCTCACGTAGCCTTGAGGAGCTTTATCTGTGTTACATCAATTTAATAACTATAATAGACAGCCATATGGTATTTTAGATGCAAGATATAATTTCTGGTAATTTGTAGGTACAATTAATAAAAATGGAAAATATTAAGGAAATTATAGGCTTATTTTAATTATTTAATACACTTCGTTTAGTTTAATTAGTAAAGTATAAAATAGTGGAGTCAGCGTTTACCTAGCAGAGGTCAATAGTAGTGTGTTCAAATGTCACTTTAGGGAATAATAAATTAAAATTAAAATGTAAGTGTTCCGTTGTAGTAATTGTAATTTAAAAATCAAGTGAAATAATAATAATAGTAAAACTCTTTATTGCACACAAATAGAGTTGGATTGACAATTAAACTTATCTGACAGTTAATGATTTATCAGAATTTAGAAATCAAGTGCAATGGTTTATAAATCATTTGATACGTCAGTACAGATGGAAATTATTTAACTGGAGTTTAAGCCCGGTTAGCCTGAAGTGGTCAGAAATGTACAATAGAAAAAAAAATGCAAATTTTATGATATAGACAAATTCGTCAAATTAAAAACTGATCTATTTTAACATCATACATCAATAATCACATAAAAAAATCATGGTCATATTTCATGCAAGTTTACATTAGAATATTATAAAAATGAAACAAACATAAATACACCAAAATAAATGCTTAATTCATAGTATTGGAATTTTTGATTCGAATTAAATTGTTTTCTATAAAATTCTAAAATTCGGATGTTATACGTTCCGGCACGTAGTTGCGACAAAAGCTCAGCTTTTCAAAAAGCAATCTAAAGCCTCGTACTGCATTGAATTCTGTGTAACTTAATTTTAAAATGTTATACGATAGCAAATACGTTTATAAAAGAAAATAAAATTAAAACGCTTGAAATCCTGGGCGACTGGTATCAGGGATATCAGATTCATTATTTCTACTTAACTTAACTAGAACTTAGTGTCAAAATACTCTATCACTTTCCGAATGAAATTAAGATATTGCGTGTCGAGTGGCAAGAAATCAACGCCACACTTTGTCTTAGGGCCTCAGGTACCGCTACTCCTTATGCAATGTCTCGATTTGGACGAAAATCGCAGTAACTGGGCAGTAAGTTCTATCTGGGAAAAAGCGAGAAACTAAAAACAAAAACATATCTTTAGATTCAGAAGTTTTTATTCATTTATTTATTTTTTATTCCATAGACAAAGAAGTCAACCATAAATTACAATTTAACGTAACACCACCCTTTAAAGCGTAATGGGTATGAAATATAGCTAATTTTTTATGGTCTGCTTGCTAAGATATTATTATCAATTAGATGTGAGCCCTTCAGATCCTCTCAAGTGGAAAACTTTGGAAGGGTTAATATTGCCTATGGATATACCTTATAGGGACTTTTGAATCTTAAAAGAATGAGAGTGGAAAACTTTGGAAGGGTTAATATTGGCTATGGATACACCTTATAGGGACTTTTGAATCTTAAGAGATCTTTAAACGAAGTTGCTTTAATATTTTTTTATTTATGCAGTGCGTAATGTAAGTTAAGTGGGTAAGAGTATCCCTTTGGAACTTCGATCAACTATAATGGACACTTGATATATATGGATACTTGATCGAAGCTTTGGATGGTTTAAATTTGGTTATAATGTTATATGAATATGTTTTATAAGGTTTCTTAGCACTTATGTGTAGGACATAAAGAAGCTATTCATTTTTAGTAATTTTGATTTATCTTCTTTATATAATAATGCTGTAATCACTTAGCGAGTAGTTAAATTGCTTTAATTTTTTAAAGTGTTATTCTGACACTTAAGATATGAAAAATATATTCATAGCGAATAATAATCCTGTCCGATGTATGAATGTGCCAATTTTCGAATTCCTCCATAAGCATGGATCCTATAAATAAGGATAGAGATAACCTCCATCACTAAACACTCGATTCGTCGTTTTAAGTGACAAATAAAGAAAGGAGTAATATTTGGCTAAATCTTTTGTCTTTTTGTTACTTTAGAGAAACGTAAGGGACATGTTGAATTAAAATATTAAATACAAATACTTTGAAGTATGAAACAGCGTAAGTAATTTGGAAGCGATTCATTCGCATTTTGAATGCAAAATGCCCAAATGAATCCTTTGATTGCCCATTTGTTCAGTTTTAATGGCTGCCGTTTGACAAATTTCAAAGATCACGCTACAACCGTTTCAGCACAATGAAATGTATAACTATATTCAGTTATATATCTCGGTTTACCTTAGTATAAAAGTAATATGGTGGAGAATTAGAATTTTCATTAAATTTTATGTAACTATAAAATTTTCAATTTTTTTTTTAAATTTTTAAAGTTGACGTGTAAACAACACGGTGCTTAGCAAAATGTATATCACTTTAATTAGACGTGTATGTCAAAGATATTATGGTAGTGTGGATATTTTTTGTCAGAGAGACCTAGACCTAGTCTCAAGATATTCCCTTCTTAACTTTCCGCCCGAAAACGAAACATTGCGTATCGAGTGGTGAAACTCAACGCCGCACTTTGTCTTAGGTACGAGAGCGGAGAAATGAAAACATTTGAAATATTTCTAATATAATATTTTGGCCTTATTTTGGGGCTATATATTTGTGCGTAAAACAAACATCCCAAACCAAAATAACCCTAACCCTAATACCATGTTTATGGGCCATCGAACTATGGGGTGCTTAAGGCAATAATCCTCAACCCTTCCAGTGAATCCGCGTTTTCGTTGAAATCCGTCGGTACTTTAGACCCTTTATGTTAGAAGTTTAGAAGCAGCCTACCCCTTGTTTAGTTTTTCTCCCTCTTTTGATTTTGAAATGATTTGACAATTTCATCAATTTTGGGACAGCTATTGTTAAAATATGTTTTAGTATAGAATATTTGGAACATTTAAATATTATGATAATGATGAAAAAAACATTGTTTACTACATAAAGTGACTGAGTAAAAACTGACAATGATGTCCACATCATTGTCAGTTTTTACTTAGTCACTTCACATAGTCACGTTAGAGGAAATGCTTAACAAAATTATTCCTCTGATTGGTTCGTTAAAGAACTTAAATTGGTTCTAATTTGGTGATTATGTAGAAACAGACAGTATCTAGGAAAAAATAGACAAAATACAAATAAAGAAATATATCTAAAATTAAAATTATTTTATTTACTCGCCCTGGTACCTTAAATAAAATTCCGTCATCCAACACACAATGTCTTGTATTCATAAATAGATTTTCATGGATTAAAATAAAATATTTAAAAATATATATAAATGTTTGTATTCTTATAAACATATAGCTTTAAAATTAAAGTCACTTATTAGACAACAAGGGAGATCTTGGCAAAAGCAAGCTTAATTAAAGAAAATATTACACCCTTTTTAAATAAAATATACCTCTACAAAAAAGTATATAATTTAAATATTTGCAATAATAATTATAATTAAAGTTAAAAGTTTCATAAAAATAAGTGTCCAAATTAAAAATATTCCAATTAAATTTCTAAAGCGGTAACAATCATTCATCAATCACCTACTTTCGCATACAAAATGTAAAGTATAAACTAAATAGCTCTGACATAACACTTTTTACGGTCAGATGAATGTATATGCTTAGTCACGTATTTAAAAAAAAAAATTATATCTATGACCAAAGTCGGTCATTATCCTTTTGTGATGCTAAAGCTATTGTTGTAGTTCAATAAACAAAGATTAAAAACAACATAATAGAAATCTCCAACGATCGTTACGCTATTTTGGATCGTATTTTGTAGATTTAATATTAATACTGATATATATGATTAGACTGCTTTAGATAAGGATAAGTTATTTTTTGGAACATTGTCAACTCGACGTGTGACTGGAGTATTAACGCAATAGTAGGTTAAGTTAGGTTAGGTTAGCCTTAAGCCGCCGCCGGGTTTCACGGAAGCCTGCGGCCTTCCCGAGGACCCAGCTAGTGGCAATAGAGGAGGAGCTCTGTGAGATTTTAGTCGGTATACTGATGCAATGAATCTGCCATTCTGGAGTCCCACATTGTTATGTGGGACTCCATACGGACGGGTTCGTCCGAGTCTTCTATCGGGTGAATATACAAAAAGGATTTCCTCCAGATAAAAAAAACTGGGTACTATTAAGGTAGTTGAGTATACTTTGTAAAATGTTTTTGTTAGTCTGGTTATAAATAACAAAATATATTTGACTGTTAAATATTTTCATTGCACCGCCATCTATTTAAAATTTAGAGAAATTAAAAAGTACTTAAATTACTTTTATCATAATATAGATGGCGCTAGACTAAGAGAGGATTTTTTTTACAGCGCCATCTATGATGTAGTTTTGAGATTAACATAAGAATAGGGTGTAAAAAACTTTGCGTAATTTACTAATGGATGTCTCTGAGAATATAACTGATAAATTATCTTTAAATATATCAAATTTTGTATTTTTATTTGTAACGGACTCAATCAAAAATTAAGTACGTCAGAAAATTTGTATCACCTGAGTAACATAGAAGCCATCGTGGCGTAGTGGGATAGCGTCTTACTGTAAGCACGATGGTTGTAGGTTCGATTCCCACTAAAATAAATTATTATATTTATTACTTTTATTTCTCTGTAAGACGAAACGTAGCGTTTAGTTCATTCACTCAACACGAAAAGTCTCGATTTCGAGAACGAAGTGAGTCTACACTAGGTTCTTTCTAACTACCCTCCTATGCACGAAAAAGCGTAAAACTGTTGAGTCTTAACTCTAGGTTTTTTTTAAATACTGTCAATAGATAAAATAAAGATACTTTGGGAATAAATACTTTCAAATGTTATCGCTATCTATACATAGGTAAGGCTATATATATATATAAACGTAATTGGTTTCGGATTCGATCATCATTTAATTCATTTGCAATTCTCCGTTCTGGTGTTGAGCTCCGCCACTCAACACGCAATAGCCCGATTTCAGGCGGTAGCAGAGGGCGGAGTGTCTTCAAATTAGGTTCTCTGTGATCTGTTATATGAGAAAACATGTGCAGATTCATAATTAATTAATTATATATGTAGATGTTTGACTCATTGAAATTAATTGAAAAACTATTTTTTTTTACGTATTATAGGTATTTTCAGTTTTCAGTTTCTAGAACTTCAAATATCATCTGCCTTTTGCTCAAGGTCATCAACAATTAAATGAAACAGTAATAAAATGTATTAAATAACATGAGCAAGTGTTTAATAGCTTCGAACTAAAAAAAAAGGCAATAAATTATAAGTGGTGTTATAATTTATGACTAATATAAGTTAAATGTCTGTCCATATTAGTTATGAATGTGATATTTTGCCTATTAATATAAAACTTACTGTAATATAATATTTATAGTTTTCCTTCCTGCAAGGTAGCGGGTTCAAATATTACACGTTTTGTTTTTCCTAACATTAATAGATAATAATAAGTTTTACTTAAATAAAATCTTTTTACAGCTTTACAGTTTCTTTTGTTAGTTTTTTTTTCAGCTTACAGAAAACCTAGTGTCGAGTTGAGAAGTGGAGCTCAACGCCGCGATTTCCGGAGCGGAGAAATGAAAATAATTTAAGTATAATAATACTTCCAAGAGGAAGTCGAACCCACTCTACAACATGGACACGTCAAACGATGGCTTTATATAATTTATATACTTTATAGTTTTGTATATTCGTTTATTATTTCGCCAATAGACTGAGAAAACGTTTAAAACAATTTACATCCATAGAAGGCTATCAGGATACTGATGATGAGATATTTATACCAGTTTTGTTCTAGGACAAGACCCTAATCTAATGCGACGATTTGCGTCGGATGACAACATTGGAAGTTTTTATTAGTAACTTATGTATTTACTTCTCATTGTCCTTTACGCAACTTTCGTAAAAAGTGGCTCATTTTACGATTCGATTCGTTTGTGTAATTGAAACCGGGGAAAGGATATTATTTTGAAATATTATTACCGCATAAATGGACCGGCGATCTCTAAAGGTTTTATTTTTTTAATTTTTTTTTTTTTCATTTCAGTTTTGATTACGGATATTATTTTTTTTTCGAGTTGTCGGTTTGTTTTTGATAATTTCGGTTACGAATATAAGACTAATGGGGAATTTAAGACAATTTCGACAGCAAAATTTAATTCCATTAAGTTTGATATTACTTTCAGCCCAGTTGCCTTTATTTTTTAAGTCAAACTGTATCTTGAAACAACATGGCATCATAAATTTAATATTAAAATTAATGAAAAAAAAAATACGAAATCACTAAAACTCATAAATAGAGAAATAGATTGCAATGATTTAGTTACAAAAAATATGTTTGCTATACCGAGACAAAATGCAAGAGTCCAATTAAGAATAAAACCACTTTTCGAACTAGAAAAATTAAATCTAAATCAGGCGTAAATCTAACTCCCCCTTTAAACAGAGCTGTCAAATCCTATAGCTTAATCTTTAATGCAGCAAATATTGACATATTTAAAGATTCAAACACATTATTTGAAAATTTCTGCAAACAAATTTCTGCTACCCAAAGATTATTCTACGAACAATCGTCTGGCAAGAGAGAATGCAATTTATTAAATATATATTTTTGTTGATATTTTTTAAAGTGTTATTCCCACACTAAGGAAATTGAAAGAGACATATTTAGAAAACGTATAAAAATTTGAACGCAGCGGGATTTTAACCCGCGCCCCTTGAAAAAAAAAGTTCAAGTTGAAAAACGGTAAACATGTTTAAAAATGTTAAAAAAAATAAATGGGCTAACCATTTATTTATTTTTTGTTTCATGTTTTCAGCGATATTTTCGTAAAACAATGAAATTCCTGGAAAAATTAAACTAAAAAATGGGTCAAAAAATAGCCTATGTTCATCCAAGACACATCAATTATATTTATATACAATGTTATGACAATAGGTTGAGCGGTTCAGCCCTGATGACGTCACAGACAGACAGACAGAGTTACTTTCGCTTTTACTTTTTAATATTAAGTACAGATGTGTCGCCTTGCCACAATGGCCTCATTATTTTAATATTATTTCGGTTATTTGTATTGTATGTATGTACGTACAGTTGTATATAGTTGAATTCTGAGACCCATCAATGTTATACTAGATATATATATAAGGCTTTATAAGGACATCGCTGTATACCAGTAAGTATCACGCAACTATACAATATGTATTAAAAATTTGCTTTGTATGTGTGTTTGGAGTATAAATTACATAATTGTTAGTTTAATCTTATAGTCTGATTGTATACTTCATCATATACTTGAACGCCTGACAGTAAACGTAATAGTTGTGGGTTCGATCCCGCATCAATGGAATGATAATATTTGTAAAAAGTATTTTTTTAACATTTTTTTAGTGTTAATCACACACTTAGGTAATAGAAAAACATATTTTTAGTAAACGTATGAAAATTTTGTGTGTGATATTTACATTTTAATTTTTTTTTAAAAAGTATTCAATAAATAGCATTCTCTCTGGATCTCTTCATTCAAACGATTGTTCGTAGACTAATCTTTGGGTAGCAGAAATTAGTAGAAATCACTGTACAGAGATGCTAACAACAAATATAAATTGTAATAAGCATATAAGAATTTCGACGCAGCTGTATGTAGAATGCATTAGGCTTAGCAGTCAGAGCGCTTGGACGGTTTCCAAGAGGCGCGGGTTCCAATCCCGCTGCGTTCAAATCTTTAAACGTTTACTAAAAATATAATATTTAAAGTATTCTCGTTTTCCCACTCTTGTAAAACAAAGCGCGCGGCGTTGAGTTCCGCCACTCAACACGCAATGTTGAGAATCTCATATATATACATACTTAAACTTATTTCCTCGTTTAGTACAACTTTTATTTTTATAAAGTATTTTTGTGTTTTTGTTTTAAATGAAATTATTTTATCAGGATTCATAGAAACAAATGTACGCGATTACTCCGGTTAAAACCAGTTAGTTTTGGGTTCATACGTAAATGCCGCCAATGTCAAATATTTGATAGAACGATAATATCATCTTTGACATTTGTAAAGTATTATTTACGCTTGAGGTATGAAAAACCGTATGTATGATCGTAGTCGATCGTAGTAAGATTCGAGCGCGCGCCTCTTGAAAGCTATCCAAGCGCTCTGACCGCTAAGCTATACTTCTTACACGCTATTACAACTTGTGTTTGTTGTTAGCATCTTTATAGACATTTCTACTACCAACATTATTTCTACGTAAGTACAATCATTTTCCAAGAGAATTTTTTTTTTTTATATTTTTTAAAGTGTTATTTACACTCTTAGGTTATGTAAAATATTATTAGAAAATATATATAAAAAATATCAAAATTTGCTACGTTCTCCTTACCGGTACGTTTTATCAGTTAACTTTGCGTTTGCTTTTCAACGTCTTAATCTTGACATAACCAAGGAACTCAAAAACTAATTTCGACCGTATTTTTAAAACATTTTGAACCTTCCTAGTTATTTGCCTTAGGCGTGAACATAATATTCATTTACATTTCTCCTTAATTTTCTAGTGAACGGTATTCGTCTGACAATTTGTGAGGTCTCGTTTTACTGGTAAAAAACGCTAAGTACCGCCGAAGTCAACGTGATAGAATATATATGTTATAGAACTGCTACAACTTAAGTTACGAAACGATACTCTTAGAGTGCAGTTGGAAATTACACTAACATTTATAGTTTTAGTGGGTACAGACTAGAAGACAGTCTATTTACAATTCTATATCTATTATATGGATTCTTGTAATAAGTGTGTGAATATCACTTCAAAAATTATATATATATGTATATATATAAAAATCAGGCATTTCGAATACGTATATATGAGGAATATATGTGCCCGCTTCTTTTGTGACTTAGCTCCTCTCTCCAAAGGTTATCTGGCAGAGATTGCTATTAGAAATAAGACCGCCTTTGCACGGTCTGTGTTAATTTACTTAAGAAAACTTTGTTCTTGTTTTTTTCTTACATTGTTATATGCAATAAATAATTAATATCTATCTATCTATATCTGTTTCGTTTATGAATATAAAAAAATCAGTTTATACGTTAGTTTTCGATAATTTATGATTCGTATAATTTGAAGAATTTAAGTAAATTTCAGCCACTAGACATCATTAAATACATCAACAAATGTCACATGAGGTGCCTTTACTTTTTAAAATATCTATTATTGACTGCTCTCATTTACAATTAGACTTAGAATTAGAACTTCAAAAAAATCACTCCCCCGAATGGAAATTGAATCCACAACCAATCACATTTACAGTCAGACGCTGTCCTACTTCGTACGATAGCCTCTGATACCAATAAAATATATAAACGTCAACTATCGCAAATTTCATATATCTCCGTACGAACCATTTTGTAATAATAGACAAAAGCGTTACTATAAAGATACTCGTGCTGACAGAAATACAATAAAATAAAATATTTCCTTTAAATTGAATCGTAAATAAACTTCAGATTTTGATTTCTATATTCTTATGATATGGTTGAATTAACTGTACTTCTCTATAATTGGTTTACTCTATGTTATAGCACTTAATACTGTTACAAGCTATACTGTACCTTATGCAAAAATATTTAAAAGTTATTTTTATATATCAACCAAACAACTGCCTCTGGGTACAGATTCCTGAAAAGAATTTCCCATAATCAAATTTGGGGCGTGACAAAATCGATTATACGCGGTCAAATCGATGTTTTGTTTTTAATAAAGAGCGGAACAATTTGTAGCATTGCTGCCAAAGTCATTATAGAAATGAAGATATATCTAGAAATATCAGAATTAATATTTTGTATCGGGTTTACGAATTTTAGATGTTGCCTGAAATTAATATTGCGATAAGTTAAAAAAAAAAACTTTGTAATTTTCAAGGTTATTTACTATATATATATATATATATATATATATCTATACCGACCAAGGAACTAAAATGCAAAATTTCCTCACACAGTTATAAGCACGATGTGAACAATCGTGAGAGACGAATGGATTCGATTTATTGACATTAGATTCTTTATATATTTAATATAACTGTACTAATGGGATAGCTTTGTTGCTTTACAGATCGTTCGTTCGAAAAATAAAAGATAATATAAATATATATATCAATAATGCTTTAGTAAAATATTCATATAACAATTCTAAACATAATATTCTGACACAGTTATAAAAAATTTTGACTGTCATGGAAGAAAACTCATTTAATCGTAGGCACAGTTTACGTTGAAAATATTGACAATTGAGGAAGATTACGATATCGTGGAATGCGGAAGCATACAGTGTTTTGCGTTCGTCATCTTGAAATGTCATTTATATTGGTATGTGAGCTAATAACAGCTTAGTGAGAGAAAAAAGGGTCCTGCCGTCAATTTATTCTAGAACATAAAGTAAGACAGTGAAAGCAACGCTTGCCATTTATAACCAAGCCAAGTTCAATTTATTATTCGTCGTTTCAGCTTATCGACACCCACTGCTGGACATAGGCCTCGCCCAAGGATCTGTATGACTGTCGGTTCTGCACTTCCGGCATCCGGTGGCCTTGACTAGTTCGTCGGTCCACCTGGTAGGGCCCTGCCCACTGAGTGTCATCCGGTTCATGGTCGCCACTCTAGAACCTTACTGCAACGGCCATCGGTTATTTATTAGGCCTGGCTATTTATTATTATTATTAGTTTACTTGCACACCACATTAAACTGACAAAAGCGATACGAAAAAAAAGCAAAGAAGAATCTAGCGTCAAGACACTCCGTTCTCCATTTTCCACCAAAAATCAAGACATTGCATAACACATATTTAGAAAACGTATAAAAAATTTAACGGGGATTTTTCGCGGGTTTTGATCCTGTGCCTTTTGAAAACCGTTCAAAAATGTTTTCAATAGGCTGCGTTCAGATTTTTATACGTTTTCTAAATATTTTTTTTTCATCTTCCTAAGTGTGTGAATCACACTTTAAAAACAATATTTAAAAAGAAGATATAATAATAAGTGGCGGAACTCAGCGCCATGCATTGTCTTACAATACCGAAAAAATAAAAATAAAAATAATATAAACATTTCTCCGATCTGATTATCGAACCCAAAACCAAACGCGTTTACATTCAGCCAGTCCACTGCTCCACGATGCCTAAGATGAATTAATAAAATTAAATTAAAGTACCTGTTGAAATTTATTAAGAAAACACACACAATAAATAAATACATAAGCAATGTTTTAAAATAGCACTAACTAGATACAAATAAAAGGACAAAGTAAATTGCCTTCATGTTTTTCTCGATTTCAATGCAGAGCTAAGACGCAAATTGAATATTGATAACTTTAAATTCCATTGGAAACTGCATAAGGTATTGGAAAAACCTTTAACAACTTATGTAAGTTTTTTTTTACTTATTCATTATTAAAAATAGTTTGAGAGTTTTATTTAATGTTTTTTTAAACGATTGACTGAACTCATCTTATCACTCATCACTCATCATCGTGAAGCAGTGAAGAAAGTGTTTTGTTAATGTATGTAGATATTTAAAAAAAGGCACTGTAATATTGTTTGGAAAATTAGTTGTTTTTAACAATTTTAATAGTAGCTGCAATTTTTACATTATAACTTTAGAGAAAAGTCTGTATTGTAATTCTTTTGCTTTGCAGTCCTTGAATGACTCTAGAGATCCCAGGACTGCAAAGGAAAAAAATTTAGAAGCGGAAGAATTTTCAAAACCTAACTAATGGTTTTGTATGAAAATCAACATTGTTCCCAGACGCACTACAAAGAAAATATAAAGATAAGGTATTTTAAGAGTTTTCAATATAATAATAGTGATCTATGTAAGGGCCGTCCCTAGAAAATTAAAAAAAAAAAATTTTTAGTAATACATTTTATTATTTTTTACTACTTAAAAAGTTGTATGTCATGAATGAATGAATGTAAATGAATGTATGGCATTTTAATAACTAATTAATACTTTGAATTTATAATTATTTTCCAATGTCACGATTCTACTGGGCAGGGAAGTGGAGAAAGGAGTGTATTGACATAAGCTACTCTCCAACTACCCTGAGGTGCAGAAAAAAAACGAGGGGTTTTTTTTTAAATTTTCATTTTAATTACTCTAAGTGTTTCTAAGTGTAAATACGAACACACTTCAATCTTAACTTTTTACATCATATTAAGCTATCTATGTAAAATGTAAATGTAATGTCAAAGCTCACACTTTATGTAGAAAGCAGTGTATTCAATTTAAAACTAAAACGGAAGCTTACACTTACACTTGGCACTTACCTTTGAATGGTAAAAATCTTTTATTTCTATTCGTAAGCTGTTTTTTCACATAAAATTATTTCCCCTTTTACTATAAAAAAGCTTTTATAGACTTTGGAGATCGTAATGCGATGTTAAAGAGCCTTATCGTTGTTTAAACTGGCTTATAGCAATTACGGTGTGTAATAGTGTATGGTCGGTACTTTGTCAGGGGCGACTGAAGATAGGGTCGTATGTGCCTATATGTTTATATATATATAACTTTTAAATTTCTATATTTTAAATTTCTATGTAGATATCATTCTACGTTTGTGCGTTACCTTTCCTTTATTCAGTGAGTATCAGAAAAGTTTAGTTATATATAGCTGTTTCATGATTTTCGTAAAGCAATGAAATTCCCGAAAAAACTAAAAGAAATGAAAAAAAAATTGATTATGTTAATCCAAGACCGTCAAGTATGTCTATATAAAATTTCATCACAATCGGTGTAGGGGTTTGGCATTGATGTCGTTACAGACAGACAGACATACATAGTTACTTTAGTATTTCTAATATTAAATATAGATTTGTACCTATTGTAGGTAGCGTTTCTATAATAATTATCATATAAATAACTAAATAACTCTTTCTGAGCAAATATTTAACATACTAATCATACAAAAGGACTCCATACACGAAAAGCCCTGTTCAAAAACATATCATAACAAAATACCGTGAGAAAACCTCTAAGAGGGATAACCTGTATCTGTCATCTCTTTTGCACATACCAAACTTTGTATATACCCGTCTCGTTCAACGAAATTCGTGACCATACGAATCGGCCAACGCGAAAGTAATGTAACCTTTTTGGTTTCGACTCGCTCTCATTAAAGAATACTGATGATTGTTTAAATTTTAACTGGAATTAAGTTTAAACATGATGATATGGATTTCACAAACGCTTTAAATATAGTTTAAAGGCTTTTAAAGCTTAACGTAAGTTCAATTCTCACAAATATATCTTATTCTATTATTTACTTAAATACATTACAGAGTAGAAGCGACCCGGTCGCGGTTTTCTTTTCGTAAAATAATGTAATTCATAGACAACCTAAAAAAAGTGGGAAAAAAACTAGCCTATGCTCAGCCCAAAGCCTCGAGTATCTCTATAAAAAATTTCATCATAATCGGTTTAGCAGTTTGGCTTTGCTGACTTCACAAGCAGACAGACAAATTTACTTCCGCATTTATATTGGATTATATGCGGATTAGTCTGAATTGTACCTATTGTAGATTCAGCACCACCCTCAACATGCATTTTTTTTGTGTAGTGTAAAGTGTAATCAATGCAAACAAGAATTTTTTACATTTTTTAAAGTTTTATTCGCACACTTAGGGAATTGAAAAAGACATATTTAGAAAACGTATAATAATTTGAACGAATATATACATTAACAAGAAAACTCTTAATTGAATTGAAAAGCAAAAAAAGGCAGTGGTTTATCTTACCAGAGCTGGGAAGAGCTGGGCGTTTACAGTCAGACGCTGTTCCACAGCGCCATCATAGCTTCAAAGAATATTATTTAGACGTAGATTATGGGTAGTTACGTAAATAACTTATTATAAAATATGTTTTTAAATGAAATAGAAATAATTTGCTTTTAAGAAACTTGATAAAATAAATTATCTTTGTCATAGTGAAAATTAAAAAAGAAATTAATAAGAGTCTTGACGTACTTTTCAAAAAACATACTTACTTCGATTTTACTGACGAGTTGACTGCCTAGAGCTATTTCTGTCTCTTCTGTGTTCTGACTGTCTGGAATTAATTTATAGCACGTATTTGGAAGGCAGAATTAGCAGGATCAGGTACGATAGAAAGAGGAAATCGGACAGTGAATTGCAATAAACATTTTAAAGGGACCACTAAATCCTACATTTGGTTCCAAGTCCGAAGCACTGTTCCGAGCTCCTTATCCTCAAAACTTTGGGAGGGAGGTATTCGTAGAGTTTACACATGAGCGTATATCTAAAATAAATTGAATGAGCTCTCTTAATTGTTAGTTTTTTACATTAGGTTCATACACAATAGTGCCCGCAGGTCAAGGTTGCTTACAACACAAATTATATGATAAAATCTTTTAATTTACAGAATATTTTCAACAAACTTGTTTGGTTACTACATTCTAAGAGACCTTGACAAAGACACATTTTCAATGTGGGAAGAACAACTTTCATTGCACTGTGGTATTTAACAAGAATTTCAGTACGTGAGTGAAAATTTTTACTTACATTTTTATTATATGTATATAGAATTATAAATATATAGATAATCATTTCCAGACACACAGACAGATGTAAATCCGTAACGACAACTTATTTAGATAAGCTAAACAAAATAAAAAAAAAACTATACAAGCTTACTTCGGCTTTCAAATACCATATATAACATAAATATATATAAAACGATATACATTACGTGAAGTAACAAGTGATTAGGGCTTTGTTCTACCTACGCAAGTGCACCGGAGCGTCACTTACTGCCCGGTACTCCCATTCATTCGGATATGTCAAACATCTTTAAGTAATTCAATACCATACTATCTTGTTAGACGTGTAACATTGCGCAATGGGTCTATGGTTTGTTTATTATATACGAAGGTAGCCAGTTCCAATTTCCACTTATCATAAAATTAAATGAAATTATTTTATTTCTTTAAGCACTATAGACAAGGCAAACGAGCGTTTGGGTCACCTATGGTAAGTGATCACCGCCGCCCACGACGCCGTGTAACGCTAGAACAGCTACAGGGATGTGGCCGGCCTTTTAGATGGAAATAGACGCGCTTAATTAAATAATTCATAGACTAATTAACTAAACTTATAATTCAAAGACGCCAGATTAAAAACGCCGTCTTTGTTGACATGAGTTTCTAAAATGGGCGGAAAGTAAACAAGTGACTGTTTTGACACCAGGTTCCTTCTGCCTTCTCTGATGTATGCAGGACAAGTAAAAAATAGCTTATAACCGATATAGAACACCTGAATTTATATAAGATTTAATAGTAAAAATAAAGTTTTTTTAGACAATAACTTCAAGGGTTATCAAAAAAATAATAGAATTTAGTAGATTCATTTATTTATACTGGGAGCCACATTGAAGTATTGTTTTCGTAATGTAACGTTCAATTTGTTTAGAAACTGCCAAATAAGTTGGTAATGTGTCCAAAATCTGATAAATAAAAGAATCAAATTTTCTACCATCAACAACAGATGGGATTAAATTGATTTTCATTTGACTTTGCTCTATATTACTGTTTTCTAAAAAACGAAGCCTTCTAAGAGACTCGGAATGATCGCGGACGGAAGGTCATTCGATGTGCATGTTAATTTAGACTGTGTCATACAACAGTGAAGCAAAGGGGTGTAATAAAAAATAGTATAATTTAAAAAAGACATATTTAGAAAATATATAAAAATTTAAATGCAGTTGGATATGAACGCGCCTTTTGAAAACCGTCGAAAAATGTATTTTTCAATTTTCTAGTGTGGGAATAAATAACACTTTAAAAATGTTTAAAAAGTATAATTTAATTTCATCTGTATATATTAAGAGCTCTACAAGTTATATATTAAAAGATTTATTAAAAAAAAAACAATCTATTCGTATATGCTACGGTCGACTACTTCTGAAATATTTTTTAAGGTTTTGTACTGACCAAATTATGCACGTATAGATATGTATCAAGGACATGCCCAAGTATATATGATATGTTATAAAACAGACAAATATTAGGAGGTCTTAGGTCTTTGCAAGTGAACAAATATAATTATCACATAATATTTTTTTATCACACAAATGTTTCAGTATGTACCACGAGTAAATAATAGACAGTACAGCATCAAGAATAAGGTACTTAGTTTCCTACTTGTCAAGCATTAATCAATATTGCGTACTTGCAAACGTAAACGTACGTAACAAACAAACGTACGTAAACAAAAAATGCACTCCTTAAATATGTAAATTTTAAACAAAAATATTTCAATTGATACACTAAGCTCTCTATGATCCTTATAAGCCTGGCATTAAGTACTGAAAATGGGAGAAAAAATGTCGTATAAAAAAAGGAACGATGTACCAACCATATGCCCGTAGTGTGTTAATAAAATGTAAATAAAAAAAAACAAATATTTATATTAGACGAGGTTATATACAAACATTCTCAAAAATATCCTCAATCGAAAAAGAAAACTTTATCATCACAGCTCTATATAGCACTAAATAGATTATAGCACATTATATTAAACACCTTTTGTTTACTGCAATCCTCATATCGTAGCTTAGAGGCTCTCGCGCGAAAACCGGCAGTCTGACCGCGATCGGCCAACGCTGCGCATGCGCCGGTTTTATACATAAATATCCCTACATAAATACACTTTTAACAAACTTTTGTGAAGTGAATATTGTGTTTTTAAACTGTTTTCGTACAAATTATGGTGAGTTTTATTATTTTTAACTTATAATATATAGTATATTGAATATAATTGTATTGTTTAAAGTTGGCAATTGTTTTCTGTATACTTTGTGTAGGTAATCAAAAAAATGTATGTGGAAGAATATTATAAACAGTTTTTTTATGAATAAACGATTTTTTTAACATTTCATAATAACTTTTTGTTTTATCATTATATTGGTTTCTTTATTCGTAACTATTTATAAACAGCTCTATAATTTGCCTTTTGTACTTTTGTATAGACTCTTGTAGATACTAGAACTCTTTAAATGTTATATTTGGAAACAAAAAATATATATAGACAATTAGTCATATAAAAATGATTGATAAATTTGTTAGACTTTCGATTTTAAATACATTTGTAAATTAAATCTCTTCAACTTGAGTGATAGCAACTTTATTAAAATAATAAAAAAAATAAACACATATCAATAAAGAATGAAGCCAAAATTGAAATATTGATTGGATTTACTTTGTTTAAGATTTAGATTATATATGCAAATTTATATATGCTTACTTATATGTATATGTCTTTTTCTTAAACTGCGTTGAGACTTAAATATGGATCAAGTTCAATAAGAAAATTCTTTATTGACACACATATAATTTGTTAAAAAAGGCCAACAAATTGTTATATTTTGTCCTTAAAAATTAAAATTCGAAATTTTCTTTATAATAGAATAATCTTAATAATTTGAAATATTAAAGGCTGAATAAGCTTAAGTCATTGTCAAACACTAACTTTAATAATTTCATGACATAAATCATGTCATGGCACTTGCCTCTACTCTATTTTTATATATCAAAGCCGTTTATTACGACTGTAAGAGCTCTATTCGTTTGCACTTGACCGGTTTCCCATATCCTTGAACTCCTTGCTTTACACTTGCTTTAATGATAACATTAACTTTATTGGATTTTCAGACTTAGCACACTGTGCTATAAATATATAAATATAAATATAAAAAGGAGATTTGATGAAATGAATCTTATTAAAACTGTTTATGCTTTTAAAAGGATCAAATTGTAATTAAGAAACGGGTTTTAAGTTAAAAAGAAAAACAAATTTGAAATTTAAAAGGATAAATATATAAATTTAGAATTAAAAAAAACTGAGTTTGTTAATACTATACTATGTACACTAGATTTTCTCACAAAGGGTGACAATAAGAGGCATTAAAAGATATTTTTTGATTATTAAGTAATATCAGTGACAACTCAAAGCGCAAGGGCAACAAGAGAGGACAACAAGGGTGTGTCGGATTCGGGCGTAAAATGGAGAACGAAGTGTCTGGACACTAGATGCTTACTGACTTCCCTGCTATGTAAGGAAAAACGTAAGGCGAAAGTGTAGTGTAAAAAACTCTATGTAATAGAACGCAAAACAATGGTATTTATATATTTATTATTCTGATTCTTTTTGTCTGTGCCCATTTAAATGCGGGTTTGACTGTTGTATTTTGGTAAACTTGCCTTAACATTTAGCGTTAATTTTGTTTAGATCAGTGCATAAATAAAAAAGGTGACAACAATTTAAATTATAAATTTAAGCAAAGTTTGTGATTTACTGCGAACGTAGGCTGGCGAAAAAACTAAATTATTTAGTAGTGTAGTTTACGCAGGCGAAGCCGCGAGCAGTTCGCTAGTCCTATATATAAATTCCCTTTGACAGAGACGGTATTATATTAAATTACTATTTTCCTTTGATATAAAGTGGGCAATATTACATCCTTGAACTTTAGCTGTCGCTTTACCGGTCTTTAAATACTGTTTTATATTAAACTTTCCTTGTCATTGTCCTTGATAGTGATATTATGGTATTGTGGTAAGTTATCTATTTCATTTTGATGTGTGTAAGTAATTTAAAGTATTATTTTTTACATAACAAATTAATTTTTTTCAATTACAACAAATTCAAGTAAAACTTATTGTTCGGATTTTCAAATATGTTCATTTCAATTTTAAACTCGTTGTTTCGGTTTTCAATTTCGTCATTAATTTTGAAACAATGAAGTTAATTTTCATTGATTTGAATTTTTTCTAATTTTGACTTAAAATTTTGATATCTTGACAAGTAATAGTCAAAATTATGGATTTTATGTATAACAAGAATACATTTTGGTGGCAATATATGCATATTAAGAACCTCTATACTCGTCAATTAGCTCCTAAAACCCGTAATTTATATATTTTTTTATGATTTCATTGAAAATGTCACGTCTAGTACTTCTGAGTGGTTTGGATTTGCTTTAAATTTCAAATTAAATTTTTTTCCAAATTTACGCTTTCCTCGCTTAGCAAAACGCCGCGCGTTGTCTTGTCATCAGAGCGGAGAAATTAAAATACTTAAATATAATCATTCCGCTGGCTGGGAATCAAACCCACAACCATTGACTGCAAAACTCTGACACACTGTGCCACGACGACCTCATATAGCTAAATATTTGTCTACATAATTATATATAATTTTTACTAAAAAAACCTTTTTTGTTTTTTAATTTTTCGTTCACAATACACGTCGATTCGGTCGATATTCGTTTGGATAATTAAACAAAGTAATATTATACTAAATACTTTCTGTTAACCTTCTAAATGAGTTAAATAATTAAAAACTAATTTACATACGATAGTTCTTTGCAATATGTTTGCATAATAAAAACGCTACGTTGTTTTTATCTATATTAAAACTGTTTCTCCATTGAATGGACCTACTGTTATAATACAATTTATAAATGTAATTATACTAAAAAATAATATATACTTGATTCAAATATATACTTTTTTAAATTAAAATATTCTTTATTAAGATCAAACTTGAACCTTGAACGGTTTTCAAGAGGCGCGAGTTCAAATCCCGCTGCATTCAAATTTTTATACGTTTTCTAAATATGTCTTTTTCAATTTCCTTAACACTAAGGCACTTAACACTAATTCGCACACGCGAAAAACAATAAAAAAAATTAAAAAAAAAAAAATCTTGATTAGTTTTGTTTGAAATATGAGAAAACAATGTGAAATATTAAAAGAAGATTCAGTGTTCTCCATATACCATAAATTAATAAAGACATTGTATGTTGCCTGCCCGAAACAAATAATAATATTGAGGCCCTCGTTGCGCAGTGGGATAGCGTCTACCTGAAAAGGACATTTTTGTAGATGTTTGGTGCTCACTTTGGAAATAATAATATTAAAGTGATGTACAATTCTTTGTCCTGGCCAGACAAAGCCAAAGGTCTGAGTAAACGAATTTGTGGAAAAACATTAAAATGCATCCTGTCTTTTATAACATATAATAAGAATGTCCACTAACTATAATAAGAAAGGCCACTCTGTTCACGGAAGATATATAAAAATATTATAATTGGCATTTATCAATGTAATATAACCCAAAGCAATGATTATTATTTTCTTTTCTGTTTGTCTGTGCGTTTGTGCACGCTACTCAGAAACGGGTTAACTGATTTAAATGCAGTTTCGACTATTGTATTTAAGTAAACTTCCTTTAATATTTAGTGTTAATTTAATTTCCATCGGTTCACAAATAAAAAAAAAATACCGTTTTAGACGTGTAGTTTACGCAGGCGAAGCCGCGAGCGGGTCACTAGTTTAGTAACATATGGTAATATATAGTATAGTGTCTCGACTTGGTCTTCTAGAGCAATATATGGTAATATATAGTGTAGTGTCTCGACTAGACTAGGTGTTCTTTGCCATAGCCCATAAAAACGCCTTTCTTTGGTCAGCTAGCCTAAGTAATAGGAATTTACAGACGCCATACTACAAACCTGTTTCTATTTTGTGCATATCCCGAGACTCGTCCGAATAGCTCTTTATTCTTGTACTCTGAACGATATTTCATTTAATAGTTGAGTCGAAATTATCATAACTTGTGGTTTAAATAGCCGTAACTAATTGGGTAGTGTTTGCGGGTTTGTTAATTAAATTGAATTAATGTAACTTGTAATAAGGAACATATTAAATTAACTTTTAAATTGTTTATTCAGTATGCCTTTACAAGCACCGCATCCGCAAATAATATATAAAATATCAGTATTGTCATTCTTACATAAAGTTTGAAAAGTAGTGCTGCAGAGTAAGATAGTTATAGAGTAATAAAATTTTCTATTTTAACATTTTTAAAGTGTTACAAAGCGGTTAAGAGCGTTTGGACGGCTTGCGACAGGCGCAGGTTCGAATCCCGCTGCGTTGTAATTAAATTACGGTCTTCAATTTTTCTCTACTTCTAGTTCTTGTCGAAAAAAGAATGCATGAATAAATTATAATAAAAACTTTTAATAGCTGCTCTTTTCAAATAAAATTTTACAATATATGTTTCCGCTTTCGGTAAACGCTTTTAGTTTCACGCATTGATTTCGTTGTACTAGAGCTATACTTAAATAAGATAACATAGCAAATTCTATGATATATATCATATATATATATATATATTTATTTATTTATCTTAAACACTTATGAAGTGTAGTGTAGTATAGACAAAAAGAAGTAAGTGACAACACTTAAAACACTTTTTATATTCGACAGATTGTATCCAAGTTAATAGAATCGTGAATCGTAAAATCGTCAATTTTTTATTGGAACAAAAAGAGGGCTCGTATAAGTCGATTTTAATTGATCGTAACATGAATCGATCCTGAATGGATGTTAGTATAACCTACATTTCCGTTTTCTTAAAAAATATGGTGGTTTTTATTTCTCACAGTCTAGTAACTAGTAAAAGTGTAGGTATATTTTTAGTAAAACACTTGTTTACAGTGATTTTTTCGAACAAAATTGAAATTGTTAAAGCTTTTTATTTAAACGGAAGTTTACCAAAATACAATAGTGAAAACTGCATTTAAATCGGTCAACTCGTTTCTGAGATAAGCGTGCACAAACGCACAGACAAACAGAAAACTAATTAAAAAAGCATTGTTTTGGGTTCTATTATATTGATAAATGCCCCTAATAATATTTTTTCTCATATATCTTCTATGTACAGACAACCTGTTACATTTTTATTATATGTATAGATAGATATAGAGTTTTCGTTTTAAATATATAATGATTTTAGTATAATGATTTTATAAGCAAAGTCAAGCTGAAGAAACCTGTACATTTCTAGGAAAGTATACACTCTCCTATCCATCCATACGGATCACCAAGGGAGATTTCTCGAAATTTCTATAGTGACTTCACTTTTTACAGTCAAAATTACGAAAAATAGCAAAATATTGAGCTTTGTTTATCTAGAAAAATATATAGAAGGTGTAACTAAGAGAGCATAAGATCACAAGGTATGGGAAACAAAGGTATTGAAAACGAAGGTCTGGGCGACAATTAGATACTCGTATATATAATTAATTTAAAATTACGAAAATAAACCATTTTCTATATAGAAACGGTGTGAAGGTCAAACATAAATTGGCCTTCATATAACTATATAATTACATATTGTCTGTCTATGTCAAATAACAATACAGGCTTATAAGAAATTTAATTAAAAAAAATAACCATAAATAGATAGTTCGCTAGTATGTTTAATAAAAAATATTTAAAAGAACAGAGAACGGAACGTTCACACACTGGGTGTTCTTTACACCTATAGCGAAGAATCTACTGTCAATACTCTCCGTTCCCCATTCTGCACTCCTTCTCTATATAAAATACAAATGTGCCAAATTTCACACCCCTCTGTACTCGTAATTTTCGTAAAAAGGAATACTAAGTGTTTGCTTCACGTTTTAATATATAAATTTTAGGTCAATGCCAATTTATCAATATTATTGATATGTTAATATAATTAGTTATTAATGCTACGTGATGGTATTGTTAGTATAGCTTTGATAATTAACCCTTTTGATATTGCCCTTGCCGAGAACAATTAGAAATTTTCTACTAATTTTGATTTGATGGCGCAGTGTAACAAGATGCTGCTGTAAGCGAGATTGGTTGTGGGTTCGATTTCCAATCAGGGGAATAATTATATGTTAAATATTTTCGTTTTTCTTTGCATCGTAATGTAATCCTATGCATTTGAATTTATATGCCTTAGATTTATGGTCAGGGGAGAGATAACTAAGGGTGGTATGGTTGCCTTTGAATTCTGTATTTTTGCATATATTTGTACTGTACTTATTTATTAAAAAAAAAATTGCCATACTTATAAAAAATCTCAAGGTATCAGGAACGAACCCGTGTCTCTTGGAATCTTTCCTAGTGCCGTGACTACTAAGCCATACCTTCTATCTAGCTAATATGTCGAAATTCTATAAGAATTTCGCTTGTTACAGTTTATTATTTTTGTAAGCATCTCAGTAGAGAGTTTTAAAAAATATTCGTTTGGTAACAAATAATGCTATATATAAAACTATAAAAAATATATATTATTATTTACATACTTAGGATACAAAAAGCAACAAAAGACATAGAGTATAAAAGTTCTGTACGTAGCAAGACTCGAACCTGCGCCTCTTATAAGATAGATATGTCTTTTCCCACTATCTTTCTGCTTTCTATTTTCTTTTTATATATATATATATATACCTTATTAATAATAATTGATTACTTAAACTATACGATCCTTATTAGTGACACCTGACACAACAATTTTGAAAAATAAACGTAAAAACCAATGACATTATAACGAAAATGTAGGTCACACGCTTTTAATTAATTTCACAGTTATACAAATTTAATTATAGAACAGTTGTGGACGAGATACTTACAGATTTATAATATTATATATTAAGTATAATTTTATATATTAAGATTTAGCGCGGCGTTTAGTTCCGCCACTCAACTCGCATATCTTGAACTTTGCTTTCTTCTCTCTACTCCTTGCGGAGAGAGGGGCATATCTTGAATTAGAGAAGAAACTATATATAAGTCTGTAAGCTGGTTATCCCGATCCTAATTCCATATCCTCCGATGGACACATAACTTTTTTTACAGGAACTACTTACCTAAAAATAACTTTATCCCTAGTTAATAGATGAAAAATAATAAGCAAATAAAAGGTACAGTATTGTAGTGTTCAATGAAACAATAACAGTATATAAGTGATAAACTAGCATTTCCCGCGACTTTGTTTGCGTAGTAATGGAGATTTTAATTATAAATTTCAATTTTATAGTAAACACATGATGGACTTTCGTACAAACTTTCGAGAACCCTTGAGGAGGTCTACTTAATCCGGCCCTGTCACAGAAAAAGCTGCTTAATAAGTAAATCTCTGCCAAATTTCAACTTTGTACATTAATCGGTTTTTGATATTTCGTGATCAGTAACGTTTTATATAGGTATTAAAGATTTAAAATGCATTCACAAAATTTACAGTTTGGACGTTGGGTGGCAAAACTTAGCTGTACGCCATATGAAATGACATCTCGCTTAGTCATCTTTGTTTACGGATACCATAAACAATATGAAATCTTATATTGAAGTTTGGCGGCTATTAGCGTAAACGATTAAAACAAAATAAATGTAAATTATATTGATTAATTTTCAGTATATTTCAATTTACGCAAAGAGTTTTCTATATTCCGTCTCATAGAACACATTGTCTATAATAGTGACGGGATAAAATACTTTTGATAACACTTATAGGGTACCTCAAAGATGTCGTCTTATTTGAAAGGTTTTTTCAATATAAGTTATATATAATAAAAGTTTTAATTTCCCGCTTTGGCAAGACAAACTACGGCGCTGGGGTCCGCGGATCAA
This sequence comes from Podotricha telesiphe, assembly GCA_038994665.1. NCBI lineage: Eukaryota > Metazoa > Arthropoda > Insecta > Lepidoptera > Nymphalidae > Podotricha > Podotricha telesiphe. Next base: position 333,315 of record JAOYRR010000063.1, on the reverse strand, counting down.
CACACAATACAATGTCTTGAATTCAGGCGGAAAATGTCAGAAAATGACAGTTTCCTAAAACGAGGTTATCTCTGAACCTGTTATGCGGAAAATAGCCATATATATATATATCCTTTCCCGTTATAATACAATATATTAATAAATACTTACGCCCACAGTTGCGTAACGCAAGTGCGTAGAAAAATGTACAGCTAAATATTGGTTGGGCAAATATTATCGTCATTATATTAATGGGTATGGTTTTTTACGAAAACTATTCAAGCTTCAAAAAATATTAACAGTTTAAATAAGGAATACTTTAAAATAAATAATAAACATTACATTATTTGCCATACACTTTGGCACATATGGCATAAACTTTGTTTTCTTCTATTCAATTCTCGGGACCGGACAAACATCAATCTATATAAAATAACAAATATAGACATATTATGTCACCGGTAGACGTTTATTAATTAGTCTATCTGTAGACACAATACTGAAATACACGTACTATTAAAATGATAATATACAAACATGTATATATACATTGTATACCAATATAAATACAATAATAAAAAAAACAATGAAAACCTAGTGTCCTACACTCCGTTTTCCACTCTCTTTAAAACATATTTCTCAACATACTTATATTTACTTTAATATACTTATAGAAGTTGATGTTAGTTTTCGACGCGCTATTCACAGTCCCTGTGGCGCAGAGGATAGCGCGTTGGACTTCTAATCCAAAGGTCGTGGGTTCGATCCCCTCCAGGGATGTTAATCGAATGTATTACGGTACATTTGTTTTTGGTTATTTTTTTATTGTTATATTTTAATATGAATTGTATGACCGCATACAAAATAATAAGGAAAAACAAATGATAACGTAACTTATTTGTTCTAAAAAATATGACTTGGATATAAGAAAATTTAATTTTTATTGACATTTGATTACTTTAAAAATATTATATTTTATTTTACTTATTTTGTTTTTATTTAATAATACTTTTTTATAAATTTTATAATTTATAAAAATATTACAGTTATATAAACCAATTATAACGTAAGTTATATAAATTTCCAATATTTTTTATTTAATACACAAATATTTATTTTTTATTGATATATTTCATTTTTGTAAAGACTTATCATTTCGATCATACATTTTTGATGAAACTTGGGTTGATTTGACAGCTCTTAGTTATAGTGGTATCAGGTAGATGGCGCTCATTCAAAAGTTTTTTTTTCAATCAATTTTATAGTTTTATAGATCTTAAACCTTTTTTGTACCATTTTGTTTGGAGTAATCAGAAATAACTAAGAAGAAGAATAAACCCTTCGTTTATCAATTTTATTTTTTGTTTCTAGATAAATAAAGTCCGTCTAATTAAATAATTGATACGAAAATATTATAAGAAATAATTTTAAATATACATAATATTAAAACGAGCTCAGTAATATATTTAACCCACTAATATTTTTAGCTAAACGCTTTTTTTCGTAATCAGAACGAACATCTCTATGTTCGTCAAGACACTCTTTTGTCTATTCTCCGTCAGAATGCGAGACCTTGTGTGACGCAAATTAACGCCATCAATTGTCTTGCCAGAGTGGATAAGTACAAATAATTTTACTACATATTTTAAATACTAATATAATTTATAGAAATTTTCCAACTAAACAGTCAAGGAGTCAATCAACAATAAAAACATATTATTTGTAGACAGTATTTATTCTAAATAAAAAAAAACCAAAGGTATAACAGTTATTTATATATTAATCGATCAGGTTTAACAAGTCCAGTTTAACGACCACCTTTCGGTCAGTTGGTCAGTAGTATAATCGTACATCTCTCTGGCGCTATAAAAACGTCGACAGGTCTGCTTTATATTTCAAAGGCCTACATACGAAACCAGACGTACTATAAGTATATAAATATAAGAGGTATACTTTTTATGTACTCATTTTATACTAAAACACTACTATTATTAGCTACACCTGTATCAATCTATCAATTTAAGATTTTTTTTGCCTCTATTTTAATTAGCCAGCTTATTATTATTTTAATTGTTTTTCTTGAAAATTGGACACGTGATGTCCAATGACATATCATATGACCGCAAGAAATAAACGACTACAACCACTGAATATGACAATAACTATAAATTTTAAACGAAACTAAGATTTACACTTCTAGGGAGAGCTGAAAACCCCTCACATTACTACTGTATCAATCACTTCGACTAGTAACCGAGTGTGCTCTCAATCATCTTAAATGGAACAGAAAAATCACAAAAAATTACAAAAGAAAAAAGACAGGAAACATATATATATATATATATATGATATGAGCAAATACTTTGAAGCCTGTCTTATCCATTAACGGGATTATAAAACTTGTTAGGACATTGTTAGTAAAAGTATAGCGGAACAAAATGATAAAACTAATTTAATTCATAAATACAATCTCAATGGAATCGCAACTTAACTCAATATCCCTTTTTTTAAAAAAAACTACTGTATAAAAATACAATTTATACTAAATATAACTATTATTATAATTAACAGTAATTTATCTCATCATTTCAGACTTATATTTTTTATTTCTTAAAGTGTTATTTGCACACTTAGAAAATTGAAATAGTCATTTTTAGAAAACGTATAAAAATTTGAACGCAGCGGGATTTGAACCCGCGACTCTTAAAAACCGTCTTTTTCAATTTCAGACTTACTGTATTTTTATAGACCATTACTAATTATAATTTAATGATTTATATCATCAGAGTGCCGCAGTAGAGCGACGAAAGGCGACCAATATTAATTATAAATTTCACGGTCAGGCTAGAAATCGATTAGCAAAATAAAACTGTTTTGTTTAAAATGTTTTTGGAAGCCTCGTTTTTAATGTTTGACACAAAAAATAAGTGTAATAAATCTAAACGTGGCGTGGAACTATTAAATTTACCAATTTGGTGTAAAAGTAATTTATTGTCTCTACAAATAAAACTTTATTTATTATGAATGTAACTTTTTATGGAAAAGCGGCATTTTAATATATCTTATTTTAGTAATTTAATTTAAATTTAATAGCTCCACAAATAAATTTAATTAATCTATCCATTTTGATACACATAAAACATATATTCTAGGTCCGCTATATATTATTAAGGCTATCTTCATGGTATTTGAGCGTGATTGTAAATTCGAATCTGAGTTGCAAGGATTTTTTGTACATTATTTTTACATTATTTCAGATAATGAGCGACGTTGTCCGCTACCCATAGAAAACGGAAAATTTAGTAACTTCTTTGCCCATTTCACAAACATAAGATATAAATAAAAAAAAAACTACAAGGCCATTGTGGCATAGCCCCTGATTGTCAAAGCGATGGTTGTAGACTCGGGGGAATGTTTATATTAAAATAATCTGATTGCGCCGGTATGACTCGGAATTCGGTAACGTCTCAAATTCAGGTGGAAAACGGAGAAAAGAGTGTATTGACACTGAGTTCTTCGGAAATTGAACCTAGGGAAAGGAAGATGTTCATAAAAATTTAACATTTTAAAGTTCACACACTTAATAGTAAGTCCCGCTGCGTTCAATTTTTTTTAAATAAAATTACTTTTTAAAAAAATATATTTTTTGGTTATTATATTATACATATATTTGAAATATAAAATTTAATTAACTATAAAATTTTATATTTAATATATTTGTATAATATAATAACTAAAACAAAGAATACTACAGTGACTCTACCAATAAGCTATATTAACAAAACGCGTATTTGGATGTGTGTTTTCTATTTGAACGCCACACTGTAGTCTAGGAGGTCAAATCAATATAAGTGACCTTAGAAGATAAGTGGCAATACAAAGTACATGCCGGTAGAGTATACCGTTGTGCAATGCTCAAGGAAAAATGTTCACAAACCTCTACGTAACTTGAAGTAATTTTGTTTATTTTTTAAAGTGGATTCGAACCCATAAAAATATGTATTTAAATTTCCTAAACGTGTGATTATCACTTTAAAAAATGTTAAAAATATTTAATAAATAGCATTCTCTCTTGCCAAACGATTGTTCGTAGAATAATCTTTGGGTAGCAGAAATTTGTAAAAATCTCTCTACAGAGATGCTAACAACAAAAATAAATTGTAATACGCGTATAAGAATTGCGACGCAGCTTCATGTAGAACGCATGGCTTAGCAGCCAGAGCGCTTGGACGGTTTCCAAGAGGCGTGGTTTCGAATCTTGCTGAAAATCTCGCTTTTCTAAAAATAAATTATTTATATTTTATATTTAAGTATAAATAAATATTGAGGATATTTTTATTACTTTTTTCACGCTCTTCCTCGAATAGTAGAGAGAGGGTAGTCCGAGAAAACTTAGTGTGAAGACACACCGTTCTCTACTTTCCTCCCAACCATAGAGACATTCCGTGTTGAGTGGCGAAAATTAAAGGCGCGCTTCAGAGCTAAGAAATGTAAATAATTTATATAATACTTACTCCGAGTGGGAATTGAATCCCCAAGCATTTGCGTTCGCAGTCCGAATCTGTCCCACTATGCCACAATGGCTTCTATTTATTATTTATGTTAAGTACTGTAAAGAAAAGCAACATAATATATGTATGTGAATTATTATAATTATTATTATACATGAAGAAACAGCTTTGGATTCATATTTTTGAAAATTATGCGGAAAGAGTGTAAAATTTGGTATAGTTCAATTTTATACAAAAAATAAGTGAAGGAAGAACCATGATTTTAATAATAATACATTAAACATTACACATACTACTATTGGTTTAATATATATTTTTATATAAAGAGACATATACGTTGCTAAGAACGTGCGTTTTACACGTTAAAGATTATTATTATTATTTAATTGACAATTTTGTACATATGTGACAACTTCATGTACAAAAGTAGCTACTTAAGTAATAATATGTCCAAATAAAAAAAAAATGATAATAGTTTCAGCTCAGCATCAGTTAACCTTTCTCGAAGCTAATACCAAAAACCGAAAGCTACTAATTATATAAAAAATCTTAGACTTACAATTTCATGAGTACAAATAAAATCAAATTTTAACATTTTAAAATTCTATAATTTAATTAACTTGGTGAAGTCATTTATTGGGTCTCTATACTTATATTACTTTGACCATTATGAATGTTACATTTATGGAAAAATATCTTATTTTAGTAAGTTATATAGTATTTTAAAATGTTAAAATAAAATGTTTATATGAAATTGTAAACAAGTTTAATGGTCTATCATGCTAGTTACTTAAATAGTTAAAATTAATATTTATCGAACCCATGACCTACGGCTTAGCGCCACTTACTAATCATTAAGCCACAAGCCCAATAAAATCTAACTGTGTCAATAATAAAATCATTGTAGGCACATAATATATGGAAATGCCATAAATTCTAGAACACGCGTTCAAGGTCAGTGCGGCCGGTTCCGTTACAAGCATCCTATGTACCTGCAGTCTTTCTAGTCTTAATTACTTGTTTTATATAGAGATATACTAGCTTAAATCCATGGTTTGCATGCAAAATAGCTATATTTATTGATAATATGAGTAAACTGTGTGTTATTTATTTAAACACTATTTAAAAATATTTCTCGCTGCATGAAGTCTAAACTATAATTTTTTTTTTTTACTAAATATATCATATAATTATTCTTATATAACCATCAATATTTTTTCTTATAATCGGTGTATATATTTCCGACAAAATAAGCTAAGAAAGCAAATAACTAAAACTCTACCTGCTGTCATTAATAAACCTTATCAATTCCAGTCAATCTTGTACAGTAGTATTTAAGTACTAAAGGTGAAAAAAAAAATATTTAAGCCAGTTTATATGTATTCAAGTGGCATTTATTCTAAATTATTTATTTGTGATTTATTTGGTTTATTACAGATTAGCGACCCGCTCACGGCTGCGCTATGTATATATATATACACTACACGACTAAACTTAGTTTTTTCGTTCACCCGCATTCTCATTTAAATCACAAACTTTGCTAAAATTTATAATTTAAATGCTTTTTTATTTATAAGCCGATTATAATGAAATAAACAGTTAATGTTATGGGATGCTTACCAAAGTACTTTAGTAATCGGTTAAGCAGTTTTTGCCATTAGCGTGCACAGACACACAGAAAAACAGACAAGAAAATTAAAAAATCATTGTTTTGGGTTCTAATACATTGATAAATGCCCAGAATAATATTCTTTTTCATATAACTTCCAACGATCGTATTTACTGACAGTGTTCAGTTTTATTCTTATTATATGTATAGATTTTTGTAATCGATTCAATTATCATAGATTTTTTTCCTTACCGTAATAGATGCCCCATTGCTTTTGAATATAGCTTAGTTTACTAGACAGGTAGTTTTTATATAAACTTATCAATAAACGTATCCATTCCACCTCTATAAACACATTGTCTTGCTATACACATCCAAATACATCATTTTGCTAGAATTCATCATAGAATTACCGATTATGAAACCTTCATGGTCTTCGAACGTATAACCAGCGTTTAGCTACACATGCCAACTGAGCCTAATACCAGACAACGGTCAGAAGCTATCCTTATGATAAAGCGTGAGTAATCAATGAATCAAATTCCCATTATCGCGTTTCGGTCATTTGATAAGGACAATCAGTTCGTGCAAGTTCTTTCTAGTGTATTGTGTTTCGTTTGTGTATTATATTTTACTGAAGTTTATAATTTAATATTATATTTTATATGCAGTTTTAGTGCTAGTGTTGTGAGAATTCATATTGGATAGTGCTTGTTTATATACACCTATATACTACTTTTGTACAGGTAATTAATTATTCTGTATTAAATGAAATAAATTATTTGTTTATTTATTTTCACTTCATTGTACAACAGAAAATGATTAACAAAAGTGAGAAAAATAAAAATTCAGAACAATAATCACAAATGTGAAGCTCAAAAGACCTTATCTAATAAGCGATTTCTTCCCGGCAACCTTTTTTAGGGGTTGTTAAAAAATGTGAAATAGTGTGAAATATTGGTGGCGCGTATACCATATTAATACACAGGATTAGAAAAAGGTTCCAGAAAACGTATATAAATTTGAATATAGCGGGATTTGAACCCGCGGCTCTTGGAAACCGTCCAAACGCTCCGACTGAGTTCTATCCGGCTGTGTCAAACTTTTTATACGCTTGTTATACGTTTATATTATTATTGTTAACACCTGTTAGCATATTGTCCGACGACATATCCAGTGTTATGCTGAAAACGGTGACACCAAAGTAAACGCCTCCAAAAAGTAAATAAGTCTTTTATGATATTATAAGAATTATTACATTAGGATATGATAAACATTATTAGAAAACGTATAAAAATACAAACGTAGCAGGATTCTAATATATATCTAAAAAATGTGTTCTTTCAAGTGTGTTCTAAGATTTTAAAAATATTTAGTAAATAGCATTCTGTCTTGCCAAACGATTGTTCGTAGAATAATCTTTGGGTAGCAAAAATTTGCGAGAATCTCTCTACGGAGATGCTAACAACAAAAGTAAGTTGTAATAAGCGTATAAGAATTTCGACGCAGCTGGATAGAGAACGCATGGCTTAGCGATCAGAGCGCTTGGTAGGTTTAAAAGAGGCGCAGGTTCGAATCCCTATGCGTTCAAATTTTTATACACTCTTTAAAAATATTTTAAACATGCCCAATATATTTTTTTATACTATTGTAATATAAACAATGTTTGCACAACACCGCACGCTAGAAGCACCGTTGCCTTAGGAATGTGGATGACACTTTATGCAAAAGTGTAAGTTACACATATGTAATTGTATGCTAATTATACTTTAATTTAATGTATTTCTTATATAATTTATAATATAAAATATTGATTATGTGTAAATATGTGTATGTGTAAATACTTCTTCGTTATCAATCCAATTTCATTTTCCTTTATATTATAGGTTCTTATATCTATATATGTTTATATCAAAGATTGTAAAAAAACTATAGAGAATAGAATCATCTATTAATTAATGGAGCTATCCGCTACTTTACATATAGGCTCCTTAATTGGGTGGATTTGGAATGGTCTTTACACTAGGTTCATTGTTGTAAAATCCGGATATGTAATCCGGATCTTGCAGGGTTATCATATATATATATATATTAAGAATAAAGAAGTGATTAGCTATTTAAAATAGCTTTTTCCATATGGCAAAATCTTTAAAAATCCGCTTGTTTCGGTCGACACTTCACGCGAATATCAAATTACACTGCCTGTTACAAATTAAAGCGCAAAGCGTAAAGATTTAGAAAGCACGATAACTTTGGAGAAACTGTGCAAATTGATCGCTGTCGGTTATGTTCGTTAATGGTATCGAATTAAGATGAGACGGCCACCAGATGCTGTGAGACGACAATGGACTTCCTGTTATATTAAGTTAGTATGTAATCATTCATGTCATTTTCCCTGTTAATGGCCAGTGATGTGACTTTTTGTTATTCAAATATACTTGTTATCTTTTACGTTTCTCGCTGTTATTCTAAATTCAAAATATCTTTTATTTGACTATTCAAATAAAATATATTTTGTCTAAAGTCTATAGTTATACTAAAGTCTATACTTTTGTGAACACTTTTGAATTGTCGAATCGAATAAACGTAAAGCTACCACCAGCTCGAAAGGCAGTTCTGCTGAGAAGCTATGTTCAAGTTGACTTATGTTTTCTGAAACCTTTTTCTAATCCTGTATAAATAACATTAGATATAATAAAATACATAGATATACGTATAATATATAGATATAAACGCTTATATATATATATATATATTTAACTAAGAGAATTGTGCGACAAAGACTATGTAAAAGCTATCTCGTACGCTAAGGTTATATAACGTGTTCATAGAAAGAAGAAAATATGATATTTTATTGATAAAATTATATAACAAAACGTTTTAAACGTATCAATTTTTCGCATGAAGGGAAATTAAATTTTAGATTTCCTAATCAGGTTAGATTGTGTGCGGCGTTGAGTTCCGCCATATATTGCCTTTGCCTTTCTATATAGGAGGAGAAACCAGTTTCAAGACAAATAATAATAATAATATAATAGCTCAGTACTCAGTCCATTCAATTTCCATTCCTTATGGAACACTAAGCCAAGCTATAGTTCCTAAGCATTAGCTGATGACCATATCAGGGCAATTGTCTGTGGTTTCTACACAAATTCCACTTTGCGTGTTGAATGGCGAAACTCAACGTCGTATTTTGCGGGTAAATGAAATATGTTAAATTTTATCATTTGCCCTAGTGGGAATCGAATACAGAAATAATCACGTTTACGGTCAGGCGCTGGCAGACGCCACAGTGGCGTCTGATCGTCTAAAATATATCAATTTGTTTAATTACTATATAAAAGACTAGTTGTGCCCGCGACTTTGTCCGCGTGGAGAAAGACTGACAGACACAAAAATAGCAAAAAGTAATATTCTGGTATATGTAGCATGTATACATATGCATTTAGCATATATATACCATAATATTAATTTATTGACTACAATGGTTCACTATTTTGGCTTTAATGGCTTGAACATAAGATACTTACTTGATATTTTGGTCAATTCACACAATGTCTTTAAAACTTGTTGCTTATGTGTTATTCTGATGTATAAGCTATATTATTGTACAGTTTCATTAAAATCCATACAGTAGTTTTTACGTGAAAGAGTAACAAACATCCTTACAAACTTTCGAGCTTATAATATTAGTAGGATAATAAACATTATTTTAAACTCTAATCAGAGAATTCCAGAAATCGAACAGCTTCCTAGTCTAACAGCACTTCTAAAACAACGTCGTTTACGTTGGTTAGGGCATGTGCATCGAATGGAACCCTCGCGGCTACCATGACGTTTCATGCTTGGTGAAATAGCGAATGCAAGAAGTAATGTTGGGAGGCCATTGCTTCGCTTTAAGGACTGCGCCAAAGGTGATATGGCCAAATTCGGAGTTGACCACCACGGCTGGTAGCAACTTGCTGAAGCTCGCCCAGAGTGGCGAAAACGCTTGTTTAGGGGCCGCAATTCTTGCGATGCATTATGGTTTTAAGCAGTCGCCAAGAAGCGATACAAACGACATCTTAGAGGTTCGAGCACGCACTCTACTATGTTCACTCTTGTCGGGCCTGTGGTGGGGCGTGTCGCGCACGCATTCGCTTATACAGCCACCAAAGACTATTTCTCTCGGACAATGCGCTATAAATCGTCTGACATAGACGAAGGGGGCCAATATATATATATATACGATAGAATATATAAAAACTACGCTATAAAAACATTGTTCGTTATACGGCACAGAACGGTTCGTGTAACCTGATGGACGTCTGAAATTTTCAATTTTACTTTTTTCTTTCTTTTTTTTTTTATTTTTTTAATTTTAAACGGCCAAACGCTACGGTCCCTGTATCATTCTTTCGACTCGTCCACAGTCAACCTCTTTATAAATGCCCTCCAGAGGTCCTTGTGCGTTTTACGTAACCTTCCTCTAGTATCATTGATACTGTGTTCTTGAAGGTCAACCCAAAACTCCCTGTACCACTCTTACCCCTCACCTATGCGTTATATATCTTCCTTGCCATTCTTAATTGTATAAAGAGGCTAAATAAATAGCCTATTGGACCACTATTGATCCGTCATTTGAGATACCATATATATTAAAAGAAGTTTGAATTTATTTTAAAAATGCATTGCATCGATTGTATTGTAAGATTATAATAACTTATCGTGTAGTTTCTATGTAAATACGTGTATTTAGATAAAATATTTCAATACAGATAAGATTGGAATGGTTTTTCAAGCTATATATAAATAAAGATAGCTATTTTGAGTGTTTTTTTATTATCCCCATTATATATCTATTATTTATTTTTGATAGACATAAAGTAGATAGACATAGATAGAAAGTAAAGTTTATGTTAGGAAAAAGGAGTGCCTTAACGCTATGGTCTCTGCCTATTGAGTTGCGGGTACAAAAGTATAAAAAAAAACCATTAATACTTTAAATTTAAAACCAATACTCCACAGACAGTGATTTTACCTAAATTAAATGGGCAAAGCCGATCTGCCTCTAACCTGATTGGAGAATTTCCTATATGATAGATAAACTCAAATATGTACCCAAATCTGATTCGAACCCGCAGACAGTGTGCAGTCAGGCACTAAATTAAGCAACAAATTTATGCTGAATTTAACAATTTTTACAAGAGATATTTACGAAACACTTTACTTGATACAGTTATAGGGCCTAAGGGCTTTCCAATTGTATAACAAATAATGTTCAAACTTAAAGGCTTTTACACACTGTAGTACATATTATTGTTTTTTGTATCAAGAACAGTAAATTTCATTTATTGGAATCATCTATATGTACATATTAAATATAAAATAATATAAAATTGAAAATTAAACCTAAATTTATACGCTTGGAAATATTTTGTTTGCTATCTATATGGCTTAGCAGTCAAAGCGCTAAGACGGCTTCCAAGAAGTGCGGGTTCGAGTCGCACTGTGTTCATATTTTTGTACGTTTTGTACAAAATGTTTCTCATATCCTAAGTGTGTGAATAACACTTTTAAAATCGTAAAATATTGAACACTTTTTATTAAGCAGCGTTAAAAATTTTATACGTTACACCAGGACTGCTACTAGTACTGGTTTTCTAGTTAACCCAGCAATTACATCAGGTTAATTCTAAGAAAATATTGTATTCTCATCTAATTAATTAAATAAAAAAGTATTGTATTGTCATCTTCAAACAAATCAAAAGCCAAGAAATGGGTAACAATAGCGTTGAAAACTTTCCTTAAATAGACTGACAGATAGGTCTAACTGTAACTTAATCTAAAAAATACATACAAAAATTATAAAATTTGTATGAGAACAGCTTACCAAGCGCCTTTTGTTATCCGTCTATATAGATCCGTTGCCGGTCACGATCGATCTTGATACTTTTTTCTTTATATCTGACTCCAATTTGTTTTGAATTGTGTAATATAATTGTATTCGACTTATTCATTCATTGATAATGTCAGGTTTAATAAGCTATTGTTGTTTAGAAGTTACGTTTTAGTATTGCTTATAGAAATTTTATTACTTACTAGCGACCCGCACGCGGCTTTTCCTGCGTAAACTATATGACTTAGTTTCTTCAATCACCCGCGTTATCACTTAAATCATAAACTTTAATAAGTTCTTTGATTTTCACGATTTTTACACATTTTGAAAGGAAACTATTTTTAACCCGATTATTCGCGTATAATATTGGTATTCGAATATACATTTTAGAACCCGACGTTTCGAACACTTTACAGTAGTCCGTGGCCACAGGTAGACTGAGGTGGCATTTGTCTGTCATTTGATACAATTATTATTTCAAAACTACCGCCAATGATTTTTTAGTTGCCTCGCGTACTGCCCTGGATTCTTGCAAAATGAGCTGACTGTATCTTGCTCTCTGGTGTGATCAGATTGAGACTTCAAAGTTTTCAGTATTGGGTCCCAGGTGGTACAAAGTTTTCAACCGTCTTTATTGAAATTAGGGTGTTTTTGTATTTTAACAGCCTCGCGGATCATCCTTGGGATATATCTGTTTTCCTCAGCGAGAATATGAGGTGTATCAAACCTGCCCATTCTTGACATCAGAGATGTGTTCCTTCACCCTTACACCGAAAACTTGCATTTAATTCGGTTAAGCTGTTTCTAAGATTAGCGTGCACATACAGTTAAACAGATAAACATAAAAGAAAATTAAAAATCATTGTTTTCAATAACATATTTTTTCATTTACAGACAACGATCAGTTACATTTTTATTATATGTATAGTTAATAACATATCATCAAGTATCGTAAATATATATATACACGTTTTTCAGTGTACTTACTAATTATTATAAAATTACAATTTGTTTAAAAACTTCTTACAATTTTCTGCAATATTAAAAGTCTACATACATTTAATATATTTCTAAGAGGTCACCATCGAGAATCTTGTGGGTTAGGTTTCTACTCACCATCTATTTCCTTAACAAAGGCAGCTTGATGGCAGTAATTTGTAATTTCTTGCAGAACTAAGCAAATACTTATATTCCTAAAAATGTACTTAAAGTGAGATTTGGACTAGTATCCATAGTGCCTCATCGGTCATATGAAAACCAACAATTAAGACCCACTTTACCAATATTTGAACATACAATTTCGGGCACTCTCTTAAGATATTAATATGATTACAGTTTGAAGTCTGTCGAAACGGTAGAGTGCTTTTCGTGTGAAGCGTTTCTAGCTACTAGACCAGAAAATTATTCAATATTTCAAAAAAGCAGCTTCTCGCTTATTCTGCATAGCAAAATGGTAAAAAGAATCTAGGATCAAGATTCCGTTGTCCATTGACATTTGACATTGTGTATTTAACATTGTTATAATTAAAATATAATATTGATTATCATAATCAAATCTTTGCAAATTTTAATACAAATAAATTGAAGAACGATTTGAACGATATTAGAAGTGTGAAGTTAAAAAAAAGATTTATGCCTATATGTATTTATAAAAATATTAATTATATTTAAATTATTTTCAATGTCTTGTGAAAAATGGGGACTTTCTTGACATTTTTCTTCTATGCTATACGGTAAAAAGCGTTAAACTGAAAAAAAAGAAAATTATTATTTTTTTAATTTTCTACTTCTATTATTAATATTTTCATTAATTATGCAAAATCCGCTCTCTAAAAAGGCGTCAGAACTTGTTCGCACACATTTTTAAATTGATAAATAGAAAAGAGCAAAACTTGCGTGAAATTCGTATAGCATATTTAAGGAAGCCCTTTACCCCCTCTCCTCCCACCCTTCATCTCGTGACTGCTAAGTATTTTTCCTATCACTTAATTAATCACGAAAGTCTAGATAATATTATCTTATCTGTTATCGTATGGAGGCTTATTAATTTAAATATTCTTTGTGTGTTGCTTGTTGTAGACGTGAAAGAGGCTGGTGACGTCACGGGATGGCAGCTTGGATTTGGCTCTTTTTCGCCCTTCTAGGGTTGGCTGCAGCTCAGGGACCAGAAAAACGTAAGTCCATATATTATATAAAAAATATATAATTTTCAAGTCGATCAGTTTTTTATAATTGGCTATAAGAAGATTTATGTATTAAAAGTTTCGTTATTAGGTTCAAATAGTTTCATATTCGATGTATCTTCATTCGATGTATCTTCATATATACATTTGGAACTTCAAATTCAATAAAATTTATGAATTTGATGCTCAGTTAAAATTTATCCATTGAAGTTATAAAAAAAATGAATAGGATGTATTTCAAAATCAAGAGAAGCAATTTACGTCAAACGACTTATATAATGGTGAGAATTGTATTTTTGAAAAACTCATTGCGATTAAATACAGTTATAACTTGAATTATTATGTTATATTATTATAATATGGTTTCTATGAAATTATAAATTAAATATAACATTAAAATTATTAAATAACTTTATCACTACACCTATATATAGGTATAGTGCGAAATATATATAATCTATCTCTATCTATATATCTCTTGTTTTAATAATTTGTTCTGGCTGTTCATACATCCTTACCTCATATCAGTTAAGAAGTTTCTTTAATTAAATATGTACTGGAAATGCGAAATACGTAATAATTTTACTAAAACTAGTTTACGTAACTGCCTGTAATAATGGCGCTATTAATAAGTAAAACGCTATTGACTACAAATTTGTGTATGAAAAAAATTAAAGTTGTGTATATCATTTGGGGTTCTCTTACCTTTTGATATTATAAAATAAAATTGAGAAAAAGCCATCGTGGCGCAGTGCGCAGGCTGACTGTAAACTCGATGGTCTGCGGGTTCGATTTCCAGTCTGAGGAATGATTATATAAGTATATGAATTATTCACGCGCTCTGGCAAGACAAAGCACGGCATTGACTTCCGTAACTAGCGCATTATAAAAGTGAAAACATTTATGTGTTACACACTTATTTCAAAATATATTTAATGTATTATTTAACGATTTATTATAAGAGAAATATTTAAAAACGCACAAAAATTTGAACGTCTTACAGGATTCGAATCCTTTCTTGTTGGAACCTGTCCAAGCACTAGCCAATTTAGCTATACGATATTGTCGAGGTACAGCGAGTTTCTTATACACTTGTTGCGACTTATTTTTGTTGTTAGCTTTTATATAAAAAAAATCGCATAGGGTAAAGTAGAAACTAATATAAAAAATATCCATTACATCAGAATTAGGCTATACTTAATAAATAAAGTACACACAAAGGTGTTTAAAAATATTCAAACTTAAATAGCTTGTCACTAATGTTGACATAATCTAAATTTCCCAGTAGTGAAAACAAATAAAAAGTCGGTACGGTACTATTAACATTCCAGTATAATGATTTGCCTCATAACTTCCGTTCACTAATACTTCCTACGGCCTATTAAATGTTGTATTTCGTCTCATTTCTCCATTTTCACGTCTATATATCAAGAGTTTGGGCTAAAATGCAAGAGACATCTAAATATATGGTAAAACGGTAAACGGATTAGCTTCTATCCAAATCGCTACGTACTGAAATTTAAAAACATAATGATATATTTTAAAGCGTCCCATACTTTAAATATAAAATATAACACCCTAAATAGGACTTGAACCCAAAATTATATAAATGTGAGATAAAGAGAGAGAGAGAGAGAAGGCGCGGGTTCGAATCCCTCTGCGTTCAAATCTTTATACGTTTTCTAAATATACTTGTTTTATATAAACGCTCTAACAACGGCACCTATCATATTTACCTTACCAACACAACTTTCTTTCATAATGGATTTAAAATTTCACACGCCATACTTAAGTAATACAAAAAACACTTAGATAACTTTTATCGATGCAACTGAAAAACAATTTAATTGACTTATGTAATGAGAAATCGATTTTATTTCTTTTTCCGGAATAATCCAAGGCAATTGACTCGTCCTTATGCCATGTATAATTTCCATTCCCATTCACAAATATGTATGTAGCATTCGGTTATGTGTATTGTTTGAAATAAAAGTGAAAGCGTATCGCTTTGTTCATTGCGCAATGCGTTAGATGGAATGCATCGTTTTTTACATAATAATAATCCAGTAGTTATTACATCCGTACTTACTGTCAGTCAGTCAGTGTTAAAACTAAACGGTGGTTTTGGGTTTATATATACATTAATTTCATACTAACTCATTTTAAACTAACAAACTAAGTGTAAGTTAATGCTTAGATTTATTTAAATAGGTTATGGTAAAATATAACAAAAAAAAGCAATAATTATATATTTATTTCGATTTCACAGTTTTCTTACTTTTGTGTGAGTTAAGGAGATCAACCATGTAAGTTACATATATGACATTCTCAACACCAAATTTCTTGAACTGTACCGATTTGGTTGAAAATTTACAATAACAAGTCTATTTTAAGATTTTTTAAGTTAGATTACTGATATTTTAAATTTGGAAAACTTCTATAAGAAAAATACCATTTATTTGTACACAAATAATGCTCATTGCATTATTTCCGCAATTAAATTCTCATAAAATATTCTTGTGAAAGTTTGTCTAGGAAAAACTTATACAGTATGTTGGAAAAATGGCAATTATTAAATGTAATGTTGTAAAAGAAGGAAATGACATGGTATATTAGGACAATATCAATTTCCTTTTAAAATGCGACAATCAAAAAAATAATAATAATATGTTTAGTGCCTAAGAGTTGAACAGTTACCCGTTACAGAACAACAATTACTTATTTTTAACTTTTTTTTAAATCATACACTTAGGAAATTGAAAAACATATTTTTAGAAAATGTATAAATATTTTCAGCGGGATTCGAACCCGCGCCTCTTGGAAATGTTAAAAATAAGACATATATAGAAAACGTACAAAAATTAGAACGCAGCGGGATTTGAACCCACGCCTCTTGAAAACCAATCAAGCGCTCTGACCTCTAAGCCATGCGTAAAATATGTTCGACAAATATATAATGTTAAAAATATTTAATAAATAACATTCTCTGATGCTATGAAAATGCAAATGATTGTTCGTAGAATAATATTTAGGTAGCAGAAATTTGTAAAAATCCCTCCACAGAGATTGTAACAACAAAAATAAGTTGTAATAAGCATATAAGAATTTCGACGCAGCTGGATGTAGAACGCCTGGATTAGCGGTCGGCGGCGGTTTCCAAGAGGCGCGTATTCGAATCCCGCTGCGTTCAAATTTTTATACATTTTCTAAAAAATACTTATTTAATGTATATTAAGTCTGGTGTTTACGAACTATGGCACCCATTTTAAGATATAACTTGTGGTATGGATACCAGCACTGCTAAAATTTGAATAAGATTTTCGAAATTTGTAGATGAAAATGTATATGTCTGATTGGTAATAAAAAATACATAAATAAAAAGAAAAGAAAAAAGGAAATTAGAACATAGCCCCATTATATTCTATAGTTATTCATACATTTTTGTGTGTTACGTTTTAAAGTGTAGCTATTTTAATAGCATCGTCTGTTTCGCTGTAATCCTGCGCTTGTAGAAACGAACCTACCTCTCGCAAGAAGTAAAACCTTCAAATTGTTGTATCTACATGCATACACAACCTCTACAGGTTGTGTATGAAAAAGACATATTTAGAAAACGTATAAAAATTTGAACAAAGAACGCATGGCTTAGCGGTCAGAGCGCTTGAACGGTTTTCAAGAGGCACGGGTTCAAATCCTGCTGCGTTCAAATTTTTATACGAATTCTAAATATGTGTTTTCCAATTTGTGCGTCAAATATTTCGTGTCACATGAAAATAGGCGTGATTTGAAGTTTAGACAATTTTAAAAAGGGCTTATTATATTAAGAAAAGCATTTCAAAAATTATAGTCAAGTCTTTTCGTCAATTTTTTTTTATTGCTTTCTTAAATATTAGAAGAGACATTTATATGTAGCCTAATTGTATTGTGGTTTAATCACAACACAGAATTGAAAATGATTAGCAATTATATATGTACGTAGTTATCATTCTTGACAAATAAAGTATAAAGTATATACTATAAACCTGGATTAGAATATTTACAAATCATTTGCGTCAATGTAACTAAGTTTATATCTTAAATAGTTGCAACTCCTTAGATATATTTTCTTTCAGTTTTTTTCCACATAACCAAGCATAGCATAGGGTAGCTAGACAGGTCCTAGTGTCAAGACTCCACTTTCCACCCAAATTCGATACTATGTGTGGAGTGGCGGACCTTCGGCCTCGGGCCTACACTTTGCAAGTCGCGAGTCCCAGGCACTGCTCCGAGCCCCTCGTGGTGAATCCATAGAATGCCAAGAAGTACTTTTTTTAGTTAATGTAGAGTTCCTTTAAGAAAAAAGAGACGATCCTTTTATTTATCGTTTTTTAAGGTGTGATTCTAATATCAAAATATGACAAGTAATATTTAAAAGACAAAATTTAAAGAACAGACTCACAGATAAAAAGATTGTTTAATATAAATTAAACATAACTATGTTAATAGTAATTATTACCATGAAATTAAATTTCATCATTAAACAACACTCCCTATATAGATATAAGTGCTACATATGTATATCAGTGAGTCAATACCTTTTTTGAGTTTTTGTGTCAAATACCAGTTCTACATGCGATTACCTTATCAGTTTTGGTATTGAGGGCATACGTTTTGTAAAGTACTTTAAAAATTAAAGATAAATTATATATATTATATAAATTTTGTATAACAAATTAGCCTTTTATATGTTTTACATCTATATTGTTATATATATTTTGCAGCTTCACGCTTTTTCCCGCATAACAAAGTGAATTTAGTGTCAAGGCACTCCGTTCTCCACTTTCCGGCCGAATTCGAAGCATTGCATGTTGAGTGCGGGAACTCAAGCGCTACGACTTGTCATGATTATGAAAATCGAACTCACAACCAATCGCGTTTAGAGTCAGTCGCTATACCACTGCGCCACTATAGCCTTTGTGATGATTTAAGGCATAGAATTTCTTTATTTTCTTACAAAGAAATTGCGATATATAAAGTAGTCATTGCGGTCGCTCTCTAATAATATTTACAGTTACTTTAAATGTTGCGGTCTTCATCAGTCTGTTAGTTGAAATTTTATTAAGCATACCGTTGTGTTAAGTTTAAAACGAGCGTAATGCTTCTTAAATATGAACTAGAGATGACAGTTAAAATTTAACCGACATCAAATCGCCATATTATTGTCAATTAAATGACAGTTAAGAGCCATTTGACGCAATTTCGTAACGTTTCATAATATTTGTCTCAGAATATAGATAATAAACAGTTATTATACAAAAAATATAATTATTTGTGAATTTTTGTAACTTTCACTTTTGCTAGAAATATCATTTTATATAAAGGTAATGTTAAAACACTCCGTTGTATATTTTCCGTTATAAGAGACTAATGCAATGCAGCGTTTTGTCTTATACAGGTGAATGAAAATTTCAAAATTATCCTCCGAGTACAGATTGAACCTATTACTATTGCATTTAAAATTTATTATTTATGGCGTTAGAATTCAAGTATTAATTAAAATTTCAGAGTGTGGTTTTACAGCTAGTTGCAATGACAAACATGTTTTGGAGTTCCGTAACCGTACGAGAGTAAAATAAAAATTTGAACGCAGCGAGATTTGAAACCACGCCTCTTGAACGGTTTCAAGAGGCGCGGGTTCAAATCCTGCTGCGTTAAAATTTTATACGTTTTCTAAATATGTATTATAAAAAAATAAGCGTAATATGTATTATAAAAAAAAAGCGTAAAGCGTAAGCGTAAAAACCGAAGCGTAATCGAATTTGATATAAAAGTTTCTCATAGCTTTGGATACGCGCGAAATCTAATCGAGAGCCGTTAATAATAGATTCTTTAAATAACCAAGATGACTGCGATAGAAGTAAATATCAAACTTACAGAAATAGATAAATTAGTAGCCTAAATAACTTAGCATAAATCTGTCAAAAATCTTATATCCGTAACTGAAATTATCCGTAACTAACGGATAATCCGAAACAATTTTGTATCCGTAACCGAAACAGATAGAGTTCTTTCTAGTATCCTTATCCGTGTCCAGATTTTAAATGTTACACCAATACCATCTGTACAAGCATAAAGCAAATTTTACTATCAATTCCGGTATAATTCCGGTTCAATGTCAAATCCGGTAGTAATATTTACAGCCACAATATAATATTATCAATAGTATAAATAATTAAGATAAGCTAGTTGACACACTCTGCTTTGATTGAGACTAAGATGTTTAAACTGTCATGTTTATATATTTTATGTTGCTTGCAAATGTACCTTAGTGAAATCAGATTCACAAGGTCTAATGAGATAAGGGCATTATAAAGCAGTTAAAAAGAAAAATTATATTTCAAACTAATATTTTTTAATTATATAATATTGCTTGTATTATATATATTATTAAATATTTTTACTGATTAACGCCATCGTGGCATCGTGGCACATTTAACTGTAAGCACAAAGTTTGTGGGTTCGATTCCATTTAAAGGAATGATATATTGCGCTCATCAAATTCCACCACTTACTATATCGAATTGATTCGGAGAGCGTATATCGGAGTGTGGTGACACTAGGTTCTTTCTTGTGGGAGAAAATCCGTGAATTTTAAAATATATAATTTATATATGTTTTTTATTTACAAATTATATTATATTGTTACTACTCATAACTCGCTATTTTTTTAACATTTTTTAAAGCATTATTCGCACATTAAGGAAATTGAAAAAGACATATATTTAGAAAACGTATAAAAATTTGAACGCACCGTTGAACGGTTTTCAAGAGGCGCGGGTTTAAATCCCGTCTTTTTTCATAACTCGCTTTATAATTGTGAGTAATCAACAGCACTTGTTCACAAAAACCCCTTGTACTGAGACCGTCCAGACGTCACGTCGCGTCGCGTCGAGTCCTGTTTTGAAAATTGTAGCTGTAAACTAATTTTGGCTGTTTTTTTTAATATGGTATTTGAATTTTTTTAATGTGAATTTATTTCACCAAATTTGGATTTTGAAATGAATATCTTTAAGCGTATAAAATACATTCGTAATTAAATATTTGATATACCTATAATGTACTTTTTTTATAACGATGATGATGATATATGATTAAGGACGGCTTTGAGTCCCGCTACTAAACGCGTAATGTCTCGATTTCCGGCGCTAAGTGGAGAACGGAGTGTCTTGACACTAGGTTCTCTCTGACTACTCTGCTACGCGGAAAAAAGCATGAAGCCCTAATATAAGTACATATTTTCCCTTTCAATTTCATTCATCTGATCAAGCTTCTAAAACTTTTTAAGTAAT
Organism: Podotricha telesiphe; assembly: GCA_038994665.1. Classification (NCBI taxonomy): domain Eukaryota; kingdom Metazoa; phylum Arthropoda; class Insecta; order Lepidoptera; family Nymphalidae; genus Podotricha; species Podotricha telesiphe. The sequence goes on along the minus strand of JAOYRR010000063.1, from coordinate 311,827 downwards.
GAAACTATTTAACTTGAACAATTGTATTTGCTATTAGTAAATACTCGTTAATATATTTTTAAATTCGACATTTTGAACACTTAAAGAGTCTACCTGTGAATACAAAATACCTAACTACGATTCTATATCTTGAAGGCGGAGCTTAAAGACGCATTTTGTATTTACGTGTATATTATTATGACCACAAGCATTCTCCCGAACGAGTATCGAACCTACTCCCATTGCCTAAACTAACACCCCCCCACCCCCAAATTACCTAAATAATAATACAATTCTATCATTCGTAATATATAAAATCAGAGATTTCAATTTAAATAAGACTAGATATCATTGTTATATACGTTTCTATTGTCTGTATTGTTTAAAATATATACCGAATGATATGATAATAGCACGCACGATGTTCCTTTGGAGGCGCAAATTTTATCTATTGTTTCCTAATTAATATAAGGTTAGTATTCGGTCGTTATTTTCACTTTACTTATTTCGCATACTCTATTTTTATACGTATACGCAATACGTATATTTATTACATAAACAAAAATATATATACGATATTGGATCAATTGAGTCTCTTATTCTAAACAGTCAATAGCAAATATTGTCTTGGTTTTATTTTAAATGTTTAAAAACTGGTTCCCGACGGATATCCGAAGGCTAACTACGAAATATGTGTGTTAATCATTTTTTTTCATCATTTTTTAAAGATAAATCTCCAAATAAATGTACTCTTGGTACCTCATATATTTTCTCATATCAATCTGTTTTGCCTAACTTTTGCTGTCGAATTTGCTTGAAAATTTACATATGTTTCGAGGTTGAATGGCAATATCATATTCTCATAGATAGGACCGGATGTCCTTGCCAGAACGACCGGGGCAATAGGAAGATATTTTAAAGCGTTTTGCCGTTTTTTTATACTAATCTATACTTATAATAAAAATGTAAATGATTGCTGACTGGAAGTTTCATGTAAAATATATTATTAAAGTGATTTATCAATGTAATAGAATCTAAAACAATGATTTAAAATTTCCTTTTCTGATTGTCTGTGTGTCTCTTTATGTTTGTTTGTGCACGCTAATCTCAGAAACGGCTTTACCCATTTAAATGACTGAATTAATTTTGACTTTGTGATTGTGGTAAACGTGCCTTAACAAATAGTATTTACTTAATTTCAATCGGTTCATAAATAAAAAAGTTACAGCCATTTAAATTATAAATTTAAGCAAGGTTTGTGATTTAAGTGCGATTGGTTAAAAATCGAAACAGTTTAGTCATTTAATTTACGCAGGCGAAACCGCGAACGGGTCGCTAGTTTGTTAATATAATCAAAAATCTCAAACATTATCTGGAATAGGCAAGGAAATGATAGTGATAAAAACCTCTTTTTCCGTTTTCACTTGTTTTATAGACAAGTCCAAAGCCACACTTCATACTTTTATTCGTTTTTATACATTACTTGTATTTGTATTCTACAAACTCATTGAAGCATATCCTTTGATACAACTAATATATTTTAAATATAAATTTTCACCTAAAAACTGTGCGATATTTATTAAATCACAGTCTTTTTGTACACTGATACTAGACTAAATTTATTTATTTATTTTTAAATTCTTTATTGCACAATAGGCGTGTTTAGACACGCTCAAAAGCTTATATACCTAGCAATCTTGCTATATAGAAAGTAATTTGTAAAATAAAACGAAATAACTAGTAGTTGTGTAGAAGTATCATTTTTAAATTTGTACATTTATTTATAATTATAATAATTCTATATCAATGTACATTTATTACAGCTATAAACACATACAAAAACACACTACTATACCAAAATCCACAACAAATAAGTTTTAAAAAAAATATATTGTGTCTATCTTCTTTTAAGGTACTACTTTTAAGGTTTTAAGATACTTTGAGAGTAAACGAAGAAATAGATTTGTTAAAAGGTTATCACTTGGCAAATAAGTTGTACATATATTTTTTTTAATATTACATACATTGTTTTTCATTCTAATTTTAGAGGTATTTGTTGAACGGTTGAACGGTTTTCAAGAGGCGCGGGTTCAAATCCCGCTGCGTTCAAATTTTTATAGGTTTTCTAAATATGTCTTCTTCAATTTCCTTAGTGTGCGAATAACACTTGAACACAAAAATGTTAAAAAAATATATGCTATATTTTATAAAACATTTACTAATAGCTTTTTATTTTTGACACAAAAGCAGTACTTTAAAAATTGATTGTTTCTATTACCTAATCGAATCTCATATGCGGTACACATGTTTTTTAATTTTATTAGTATACAGTATACTTTCCAACATAATAAGCTAATTTCATACTTTCACAGGTAGAACGGGCAATATATGCCACGTGGATATCGATTGCCCGGATAACGCCTTCTGTCGCCAGAGTAGTTACTGCGTATGTAAAGATGGTTTCGTGTATGCAGCCATTAATGGCACACATAAGGGATGCTTAAAAGGTATTTTTTTAATTTTAGGTAATATTTAGATATTGGAATATCCTTTTTAACACATTTTAGGTCCTTTATAATTGCAGCTACACGCTTTCTCCCGCTTAGCCGGGTAGCCAGAGATAACCTAATATCTAGACGCTCCGTTCTCCACTTATCGCCCGAAACACAACACCGCGCTTTGCCTTAGGTACCAGATAAATATAATCGTTCCCCCGAATCGGAATCGAACTCACAACCAATCGCGTTTACAGTCAGACGCTGTACCACTGGGCTGTCGTGGCCTTATAGGTCTTTTTATTTTTAACATTTTAAAGTGTTAATCACATACTTAGGAAATTGGAAAACATATTTAGAAACTTATAAAAATTTGAACGCAGCAGGATTCGATGCCGCGCCGCCTTTTGGAAACCGTCCAAACGTTCTGACCGCTAAGCCATGCGTTCAATATCCAGCAACGTCGAAATTCTTATACTATTTCAACTTGTTTTTGTTGTTAGCATCTCTGTAGAGATGTCTTTTTTAACTAGATTATTGATTTTATCTAGTTATTTTAATTTGATATTCAATATCAATAGTTGTTAAGTATAGTTTAATTATTATTTATAAGAAAAAGGAATTGATAATCGTCAATATCATTCATTTAATATTGGCATATGAATTACATCATATCGATTCTCGAATTAAGCAATATTAAATTACTGACACACAAAAACACTTCGAATATATTGTTTTGTAAATTACCGTTTTAGAAAATATGTGATTTTTTATTTTCCACTATATGTGATTTTGAATTTGTGAATATTTTGTGTTTACATTCCAGAGGCACACAACGGTGAGGAATGCGTGCAACATATACAATGCCACTCCACTATGGGTGTTAGCTCCGAGTGTGGCAACGGCGTTTGCGCGTGCGCACCTACTGCGCATCTGGAGACCGACCGCTGTTATGAAACTTCAGGTTAGTTCAATAACAGCCTAGTAGCACAGTTGCAATGTGACAATAGTTGCGGATACAAATTTTACTCGTAAGAGTACTTACTTATACAGTATAATACTAGTATCCCCGTGTAGCCATTTTTAACTAGATTAATTATACGTACTAGACTAGACTTCAGACATATTTATTATTGTATGTTACCATCTCTCGTGTTTTGGATTAAGACACAAAATTAACCTAGAGTAAATGTTACAAAATTTTCCTAGCAAGAAAAAGGAAATTGTCAAAAAATACTTACAGTAGCATATTTATGTGTTGCGAATTCGATGTTAATACAGTCTTGACTGAGGTTGAACCCACCGTGGCCTACTGTGACAATGTCTGTAAACGCAATTGGTTGTGGGTTCAATTCCTACTCGGGGGAATGATTATATAAAATATTCTTATTTTACCGTTCTGGTGTAACTAAGACATAGAGATCCGGTGAGTTTCGCTACTAAACACGCAATGACTCGATTTCGGGCGGAAAATGGAGAACTCCCTTGTTATGTACGAATACTGAAAAAAATATGTAAAAATACATAATTTTCATTTTAATTTTAAAGTAATCGGCGAACGATGCGTGGTGGATCAAAATTGCTTCTTGGAGCATATTGGACCGGAAAGAGAGGCGTTTTGTGTCCGCGGTTATTGTACTTGCCAATTGCAGTTCAGCCCCAGGGACAATGGAACTAGGTCAGTATTTGCTTATACGAGAATAAATTCAATTTCTTTATGAAAATTATAAATGTATAAAAAAATAAAAAAAGCTTTACAAATATATGTTACAGATAGACAATATATCTAATCTTATAGTACAGAATAAAAGGATAGTTAATTAAGAAGTTTTACGACTGAGCTTTTTGGATTCAGCTACCTACTAAATTTAATATTTAAACATTATAAAAATGGATTAAATATTAGAAACAATATTTAATATATTTGTTTAAATATTTTTAAACATTTTTAAAGTGTTAGTCGTATACTTAGGAAATTGAAAAAGACATAAAAATATGAACGCAGCGAGATTATACATTTTTATACTTTTTCTAAATGTAACTATTCGTTTCAATTTCCGTATTAAAATATATCACTGAACTATAAATAGAAAATGTATAATACAATAAATTTTTGGCCTTGTTTTCAGATGTGTCCAAGACGCAGTATTGGGTGAGGCGTGTGAGGATGAGTTACAGTGCGCAGGAGTCGGTCTGGAGTGTCGTGGTACATGTCGCTGTAGAGACAACTGGATCGCTAACCAAGATATCAACGCTTGTGTTGAATGTAAGCTGATCGTAAAATATCTTCACCATCATTCAGGGGATAGAAACAATTACCAATCTCGTTTGCAATCAGACGCTGCCCCATTGCGCCACTATGGCCTCAAATATTTATATTAACACAAAACTAAGATTTAAAAACCCGTGTTAATAAAGACATTATTTTTTAAGATAGAAATTTCACACATCAGATGTTTTCCGTTTTGTCAAGACCTAACATTATATTCATATAATTAATTTAGATGAATAAAATTTAAATTCTTAATAAACCACAAAAATCTATTACAGCGGCAAAAGCTCTAGAAGACGTTTGTGAATACGATGTGCAATGTGATGGATTAGCGGGTATACCAGAAGCTCCGTCCCCAGGAGCTTCTCTGTGCTTGGGCGGTACCTGCGCATGCGCATACGATGCGAGAGCCGTTGGGAACCCGCCGCGGTGCTGGAGACGCAAACGACCTGGGCAAGAATGTAATCGAGATGAGGTAGGATTTTCAGTTTATTTACTACTAGTCACCCTCAACTTTGCTTGTGTGACCTTTATGGCCCTTACCATCATACCCATAAAATTTGTTTTCCCCATTATCCCGTAAAATCTGTTTTCCCCATTATCCCGTAGGAATTTCGCAAAATTATCTCTAAGAGTTCACTTATACTTCCCAAGGTACTGTATAAAAGAAGTATATAAAAATAATATTTAAAAATTTTACTGAATTTATTAATCAGTTATATAAAGGTTTTGGTCAGCTCCACAGTATATTTCACAATAAAATACCTTATTTTAATTTAATATATACATTTTAACATTTTTTAAAGTGTTACTAAAGGGAAAATAAAACATGTTTTTAGAAAACGTTCTAATAAGTGTATAAGAATTACGACGCAGCTGGATGTAAAACGCATTATGTAGCGGTCAGAGCGCTTGGACGAATTTCCAAGAGGCGCGGATTCGAATCCCGCTGCGTTCAATTTTTTATACGTTTTCTAAAAATATGTAAAATATACTGTTTAATTAAGTCAATATATACATATTTTTTCTTGCTAAATAAACAAGTTTATTACTAAATAACAACACAAGCTGTATTTAGCAAAATTATATTTATTTAATATTTCAATATTTACATAACACTTTAATTTTGTGTCTATTCTAAAGGAATGTGTATCAGAAGAAGATGAGCCCGGCTATTGTCTCGCCGGTCGCTGCACCTGCAAGACTTGTACACCCGACGCAAGAGATTTTGGTGGAGCTAGTACTGTCGCACCGCCATTTGCAGCCGCCATTTTGTGTTTTGCCGCCATTTTAGCACGCTAGTGGCCATCTTCTCAATGTTCTATTGTTATTCCCTTACATTTTCGTCAGTACCATTAAAAAGCCAGTTCTTTGTTGCAACACTTTGTAATTTGGAAGTTGAATTTTAGAGTTTCTCATGTAATTGTATTAGTAGATAGAATGGCTCCTGTAAAAATAATTCCAGTATCAATATATTTAAGGTGATTCCACGTTATAATAAATCAAAAACCTCGTGTTGAAATAAATTTAATACATAAAACATTAAAACTATAATAGATAATGAGATAAATTTATTAAAATACAGATTAATCGCGAAATATATAATCATTGTTTAAAAAATATTATTCAGCACAAAGCGGCGTCGTTCATTCTCGTTGTTTTTAATTTCAAAGTTTATTATAAGTTTGTACATAATATTATCACTGTTGTTTTTATTCGTTAATGTTAATTAAGAGTAGATCTAAAGCTTTCACTGTTTGATGGTATTTTAAGTGCAATTTTTGATGTTAAAGACCGATATATAAATATGGGTAGATTATGCCAAAGATATGTACGTGAACTAATTGAATGTAAATAAAGGATATTTATTTAAATATTTTGTATTATTTATAATCTTTTATCTTCTTTAATCTTCTTCTTTGATCTTCAATGAATAGGTTATTAGTAATCTGAAAATAAATTTGCTAAAGAAAATTTGACAACCCATTCAACTATGGTATTTAATGCAACAGTATGTAACTATACAGCATGGCGCAGTGGAACCTTGCTTCTTCTGACTGTAAAGGCGATGATGGTGGTGAATTCAATTCCCTTTCGGAGGAATGACAATAAGATATTTTCACTTTCCAACTGTGATTGCTCAAAATTGTTGAATTCAGAAAGAAAATGGAAATGATTTTTTTCACTAGGTTCTCTCTTGTAACCTACAACGAAGCTGAAAATAAAAGATGTAGTTATATATTTTTTTATAACATATGTTTATAAATATAAAAAAAATCAAACTCACACCTATGTTCAATATTTTCTCACACGAGGTGTTAAAGGAATATCAACTTTCCGAGATCCAGAGCTCGTTAAAGAAGAATGTAAGGCGTTTCTCACACTAGGCGATGCCGCGGCGTAGACCAGTGGATTCAAAGCCGAATTAATGTAACCTAACCAAGTACACCACTGCCATGTGGTCTCCCAGATGCAGTCGTAGAGTGAATCTGAAATGGAAATAAAGCTGTGGCGACGAATCGTACAGCACTCTTTCTAAACATAAATTTGAAAATATATTTTTCTGACTTGGTAACGTAGAAAATAAAATGTTTCCAATACATTAGAGGCCCTCATAGTACAGTGGGGTAGCGTCTAACTGTAAGCGCAATGTGGTTGCGGGTTTGATCCCCGCTCAGAAAATGATTGTAATTAAAGTATTTGCTTTGATCTGCGCCACTCAACATGAAATGTCTCGATTTAGACAAAAAGAGGAAAACGGAGTATCGGTCATCATATTATATGATGATATGATATAAATAATCTTAAAATGTTTAAATATTTAAATGTTATAAACAAATATTTGTCAAGTTATATGCAGCTATATTTAATACTCACCTAAAGGCAGTATTACAAAATAAGGGGTCCAGCAGACTAGAAACAGTCCCATCAACATCACAATGGTTCTAGTAACACGACGCTGACGATCGATGAAACTTGCACTGAAAATTTATATACGTATGGCAATTTATCATCCATTTCCAGTTCCGCATTTTTGTATATTAGCACATGTTCCTGACTTTGTTTTGTCCTATTTTAATGTATGTGGTCAAACTAAATAGCTCAATGATTTCAAATTTGGTAGTTATACAAAAAATCTTCAAAAATAAGCTATAAAACTAGGCTCCAGCACCCAACATGCAGCTTTCATCTGCATAGCACAGTAGGTAGGGACGAGACCCGAACTTTGCGTGTTCAGTGGCCGAAATGAACACCAAAGTGGGGAAATGAAAATAATTAAAATATAAACATTCCCTCGAGTGCGATTCGAACACTACACCACGATGCTACGATACTACATCTGATAACAATGCCTCTAAATTGACGAAAATCACATGATAAAGATAAACGGGAAAGTCCCTATTGTTTCTTGAATATGACCCACAACATGCTACAAAAGGAGTAATATAAAAAAAATTACCTATCTATATATATTTGATATCTATATATTTTTATAATAATTAGTTGTATTACAATACATTAAAAATATTTATTATGAAAAAAACTCACTGATAGCAACATTTTCCAGTCGTCGGTGCGGTACAGGCCATCGTTGTAGTTGGTAAGTTTAAATATTGTCCTTTAGGTGATACACACCTGGAAGACAATTTACCTTGAGATAAGTAATATTCCTAAGAAAAATTATCGTACGAGAAAGTGCAGTAGAAATATGTATGAAAGTGATAAGTAGGCGCAAAATGTGAGAATGAATAAATACGTTAATAAAAATCTATATACATATAATAAAAATGTAACTGGTCGCTGTCTGCACAAGAAATATATATGAAAAAAAAAATTATCAATATAATAGTATACAAAATAATGATGTCTTGTCTGTTTGTCTGTTTCTTTATGCACTCTAATCTCAGAAAGAGCTTAACCGAATTAAAATGCAATTCTGACTATCAAATTGTGATAAACTTTCCTTAAATTGTTTATTTCATTTCAATCAGTTCTTAAAAAAAAAGTTACTACCATTTAAATTACAAATTTAAGCAAACTTTGTGATTTAAGTGAAAACGCGGGCGGGCGAAAGACGAAATAGTTTAGTCGTGTAGTTTACGCATGCGAAGCCGCGAGCTGGTCGCTAGTACGTTAATTCTGGTATCTTAAAGGTTTATATAGTATCTAGTTGCATGCAACTTCTATTTATCACATTGAATATTTTTTGCTAAGATGGCATTTCTTTATTTCTTATAGCTTAGCTGGTCTATTATGATTCTTCAATCAAGTGTTCTAAATCTTTATATCAAATATTTTTAATAAAATTTTATATTATAAATTTTTTAATATGGGCTCATTTTTGTAAGGGCTTTTCCTCAACTTTAGAATTAAGCTGGTTTATTATGATTTACATCAATTGTTCTAAACATCGAAATCAATTATATCCTCTATTTTAACAAAGCTTACGAGCTATAACAACAAAAAAAGTTACATTACAATATGTCCAGTAGATACAAAGATGTAAGCATACATACAAACAAACAAACAAACAGACAAAACTTTAAAAAATCATGGATTCGTATTCTATTGCTGTTTTTTTCATGCCTCTAATTTTGCTTTAAGATACCTAAAGGGAAAACTCACGACCCCTTTTTACGAAAACTTTGTAGATGGAGGATTACTGTTTAACATTTATATTTATAAAGTAGAAGTGCCGGATGACAATATTTTATTTTATATAATTATGTATAAGAAATATATTATATTTAGGAAATGAAACTATTTTAACCGGAGTAATCGCGTATAACTTTGGTATTCGAAAATACATTTTAGAACCTGACGTTTCGAACACTTTCCAGTAGCCCGTGGTCACAGGTAGAGTGAGTGAGTCTAAAAATAGTTACATTTTAAAAATGTGTGATAATCGTGAAAATCAAAGAACTTATAATATATTATATATTAACAAAAATATAAATATTAATAAAAATAGCTATTACACACTACCATACCTTTCATATACACCTTTGTAAGTATAAAGTGACATAACCGTTGCCAAGACAGCATGGCATTTTAACGCGTCAAGGGGTTACTAGTAATATATGAATAGCATGTATTCCGAAATATTCTAAAAGTATATATATTAGTTTAAATATCATTTTGACGTACATTTTTTTATCCTGACTATCATTGGTGTCATCTGGTTTTGACTGTGATTTTGTCGTCGGAATATTTAGAGACGAAATCTGCATACAAAATATAAACATACAATTCCGATAAAACCATTGCAATTTCTTAGTTATTTTTAGTTATATATATAAACATCTTCTTTTTCAAATTCACGCTATTTCAGATATTATTATATATATATATATATATATATATAAGATATATCAGAGATATATTATCAAGATCTTCTAAACTTTTTGCCCGAAATGTCTCGTATTGAGCTTTGAGTGGCGCAACTAAACCGCTGACTTTTATATTGCCAGCCATTATTGCTGTATGGGCATCGAACCCCTAACCGTCGCTTTTACAGTAACACGCTTTTCCACAGCGCTTTCATAGCATGGTTCACAGCGCCACTATAGCATGGTACAATTTTAACTAACTACAGTTAAAATTGTATACTAATAAATGTTTTCAGCAAAATATATTTATAATAAATACACTTTAAAATAAACTTACATGACGTTCAGGGCAAGGAGATTTTCCACGGTGGGCCCGTATAAGCGGCGGTGCGGACAGAGCCTGGAGTATATATCCATACATTATGACCAGCATGGTCGCTGGCACGTAAAATGATAAGGTTATGCTAAAGAAAACGTATCTGTAAAAAAAACGGATAAACATGGCTATTTTTATGAAATTATGAAAAAAATATTATTAGGGACATTTATTAATATAATGGAACCCAAAACCACGATTTTTAATTTTCTTTTCTATTTTGTCTGTTTGTCTGTGCACGCTGATCTCAGAAACGGCTTCGATTTTAATGCATTTAAATTATTGTATTATGGGTAACATTTAGTGTTTATTGAAGACTGCAAGTGGCCATAGCGACGCTGTGGAACTCTAGCCCGAAAGTCAATGGTTGTGGTTTGAAATTTCCACTTAGCAAATGATTATATTTCAATTGTTTTCATTTTTCAGTTATGTTAAGATAAAGTACGGCGTCGAGTTCCGTCATTGGACAGGCAATCTTACAAATTCGGGTGTGTGGAACGGAATGCCTATCAGACGTTCTCTGCCCGAATAGACAGAAGCCTAGTCTACTGCTATGTAAAAAAAAAATAAGCTGCAAGATCTTTTTTGTACTCTTGTTAGGGATTAGTTACATAATACTTTTTTTTTACATTTATGGACATTATAAGTAATCATCTGAAGTAACAGCTATGTAAAGCCAAAGTATAATTTGTGTCCGGAGTCATCGAAACCTACTAATGCGTTCAGAATACATACCAATTACGTCACGGTGCCATCGACGCATATATTGTATGTAAAATACAAAAACACAAAATATATTGCAACACCCTTACATCTTCTTCTCTTTTTTATAATTTAACTTCACTCATTTTTCTTCATAGCAGAATAGTCAGAGAGAACCTAGTGTCAAGACATTCCAGTCACCACTTTCCACAAAAATCCTAAATATTATGTTCAATGGAACGGCACTCAACACCGCGATTTATCTTAGGTGCCAGAGCGGATAAATAATTAAAGTTTAATTATTCCCAAGATGGCCTCATATAAAAAAATATAAAAGAACTATTTTTTTATATCAATCTAACATATAATAAAAATATTATCAGGGACATTTATTAATATAATGGAACTCAAAACATTGATTTTTAATTTTCTTTTCTATTTTGTCTGTTTGTCTGTGCCCGCTGATCTCAGAAACGGCTTTAATTTCAATGCATTTTAATTATTGTATTGTGGGTAACATTTAGTGTTTATTATATTATTGTGGGTAACATTTCAATCGGTTCATAAACAAGAAAGTTACAACTATTAAAATTATTAATATAAACAGTTTGTGATTTAAGTGAGAACGTGGGCGGGCAAAAAAATCTAAATAGTTAACTATGTGGTTAACGCAGGCGAAGCCGCAAGCGGGTCGATAGTTACATATAAATGTTAAAATTATCGTTAAAATTATCTTCCATAAGTCTCCAATTCATTCAGACATTGTTTCAATTAAAACTCATACTTCCATATTACATTTCCATTTCATATATGAACTAATACGACCAGATAACCACTATATGAAAATTGACTCACCCAGTATTAATATTTACTGAACAAGCTTTCTCCAATTCTCCAGGGTGAAAATGTTTTGGAGACGGTATGAAGGCGTTGGGTAGGGCCACTAGAGTAGCAACTGGCCAAACGAAAATCGCAAGGAGCCTAGCTCTCGTAGCCCTACGAGCTCTAGCCAAAGGGCTTGTGATACCAAACCATCTCTCCCAGCCTAAAGCACATAGAGACAATATAGAGGCAGTGGAGCATAACACGTCTAGTGTACTCCAGCATGCACATATTCCTCGATCTGTGAAAAAAATTGTGATTTTTGTATAGAAGCAACATTTTGAAAAAGACATATTTAGAAAGGTATAAAAATTTGAACGCAGCGGGATTTGAACCCATGCCTCTTGATAACCGTTCAAGAGGCTCGGGTTTCAAAGGGTGGTTTTCATGAGACGCGGGTTTAAATCCCGCTGCGTTCAAATTATTATACGTTTTCTAAATATGCCTTTTACAATTTTCTTAGTGTGAGAATAACACTTTAAAAAATGTAAACCAAAAAAGCAATATTTTGAATATGACATAAATTAGAATTTGAATATTATAAAAGAATAAAATTTTATTTAGTTATTTTTAACAATCATACTACTGATTATTAATTAATATTTTTTTGTGGGTTAAAGTGCCAAAAAAATTAACGAATCGGCAATCGTGGCGCAGTTGGACAGCGTCTGATTGTAAGCGTGATTAGTTATGGATTCGATTCCCATTCAGCAAAATGATTTATATTTATAATATTTTCACTCTCTACTCTGGTACTTAAGACAAAGTGACATTGAGTTCCGTAACTCAAACTCCGCACTCTAACTACCCTGGCATGCAAGAAAAAAACATAATACTGAAAAAAGAACATTCGATGAATAAACAATAGATACCGTTAATACTCATATTACTATGTATATATATATATATATATATACATATACATAAATACATAGTAATATGAGTATTAATATGACTATTACCGTTAATACTCATATTACTATGTATATATATATATATATATTTTCTTTTTTTTTGGTAGCGTATTGAAATTTAGTGCATGAAATATAAATGATGCAGGCTGCCTTTTGGCTACCATTGCCGTTTAGATGCTGGCCAAGCAATTTAACTAATTATGATAAACTGATGTTTTAAATTTCTTTAGAGGTTCCATATCGTTGTATCTTTTTTGTAAAGCATTTGAATTACATTAAAAATAGTATGTCATAGAGAGAATAGCAAGTGAATAACGAAGGTTTGATTAGTCAAGGCATATTATGACTGAGTTCTCCTACAAATGCTATTAATATAGTACTAATGTCCACTATAGTGGAAATGTTTCCACTAAAAATATTCACATTGACTAAACACATAAACCGGGTTTGAGTTTCGCCATCCATAATTTAGAGTCACTAAAATTAGCTAGGAATAGAGAACGGAGTGACTTAACAATAAATTATTTTTCTTCTATCCTAGTAATTTACTTAGAAGCTGTATAATTGTAAATCCTGTAATTAAATTGATTATATATTTATAACATTTGTATTTTTATAGTGTTATTCACATACATAGGTTCTTCACAATTCTCCGTTTCTCGCCTAAATGTGAGATATTGCGACTTAATGGCGTAATTTAGCACCGCTTTTATTACTATATTGAAATAAAAAAAAAATACTCACTCAGTTTAAACACAAACAATTCCCTCGCCGCAGCTAACGGCTGTACCATTAAGCCAACCATCAAATCAGCTAATACAAGACTAGTCAAAGGGTAATGGGACGGAGCTCTCCTGATTCTCCACAAGGCTACCATCACCGCACTGTTGCCCACTATAGTTGCTATGGTAACCACGGACATGGCGGTACCAGCCGCCCACCATCCTGTTGTGATATCGCCTCGTGGCTGCAACCCCACTTTTAACTGGTAGTCATGTCGTTATTTTCAATATTATACTTAATGTTGCACTCATATATCTTAATTACTGATTAACTGATGTTAAGTAAAGTATTTATTAACCCAAAATCGACTTAAACACTTTAGATGGCACACGTCATTAAAAAAATCGATCCTTTAAAAATTTAAGCCAGACTAAAAGATGCTCATTGTTACTAACATTATATTAGAAAAAACGTATATTTATTTGATGTTTTATATTTTCGTTTATAAACGGCCATCAGCAACAGAAATATTGTAATATCAATAATTAAAGTATGACTAATATATTAAATTATTTTGTAACAGTAAACTACATTGATTTGTTCGTTTAATTAATTTTATTGTATAATTTTTTATTATAAATACATAAATTCAACGAAATAAAAATGTGTATAAGATTTTTTATAACACTTACTTCCACTTTTTATAACCATTGCAATTTGACAAATTTACATAATTTCCAAATACACTATAATATTGTATCGCTGTTTTTTACAATTTCTTAAAAACATACGTATTGATATAATGTCAACTGCCTTATACACTTTAAATGTATAAAAAAAATACAACAAATCTACGGGTAGATAGAAAAAAAATTATTGACACACCATAAATCAAATTTGATGTATATTTTTTTTATCTGTGTGTATTTATTAATTCGTCGATTGCATGTTAAAAACAGGTATGGTATAAAACTATGCCGGCCCTAATAATAATTAATTTGAGGACGATTTGTGACTTATGTCATTTGAAATATATAATATACAATACAGGAAATATACTGACTGACATGAAGCCGTCGTGGCGCAGTGGTGCAAAATCAGACTGTAATGGAAATGGAAATGGTTGTTGGGAATTCACTGCCATGAACAGAACTTAAAGTTTTTTTAAGAAAAATACACATTTGTTCAGGTTTTAGATTTTTTTCAATATAATTAAATTATTAATGAAGCTCATAGTTGACAAAACGAACCCACAGCCTCCGACGTTAAAGGCTAATTAATTGGTGGCACTAATTGGCTCGCCAACGTGTCTAATATATACGATAAGATTATGAAATTTGGCATAGTTAAAATTTATTTGGAGAAGTGCAGAAAGCCAATAATTATTATGATAATTCATTACAAATACATTTAATTAATAAAATTCATATTACACACACACTACCATGTGTTTGAAATACACATCTATATAAAATGACATACGTCAAAGGAGGCGTCTTGTTATAATTATTAAAAAAAAACAACAATACTTAATTTTATTCCTTTATTGTCAGTTATGGGGAAAATATTTAAAAATTATTCTCCACAATTTTAGAATCTTACAATGAAATGCATTTCATAAAAATAATGATAAAAACGTATTTACAGTTCTAAACTAAAAAAGATCTTATACTTTACGTAATAGTTTAAATACATTGTTTAAATTTGAAGGCACACTGAGAAAATATTATAATTGTGCCTTAATTTACATGCATTGACGTTAACTTTAAAAATGTGCCAAGAAAACTTTTTTTTTTGATACAACAATACCAGACATGGCAAAGAAATAAATTATTGTGCCTAATACATTTCTAGTTATGACATTACAATAGAATTTGATTTGTACTTTAAGAACAATTTTCCTATACTTTGTTTCATTACTCTTACACTTTTAACTAAAGAATGCATTCAAAGGAAGCACGCGTTTCGTTATACGTACCCTACAAACTAATAGTAATACACAATTATCACTAAACATAATTAATCAAAAGACCTGGAATCTAAGCTTTTTATCGACGATAAATAAAAAAAACTTGGCTCATTGGCACATAACAATGACACAGAGAAAAAAATACATATAATAACTAATGCCTATAAAAAAAACGATGTAGATCCTTCAAAATTCGAGTCTCATTAAATATTATTTACACTATAGGCGAAGTAGACGCGGGCAGCGGTTCTAAAATACTTAATTAAAACTTAAAACATCTTATTATTAATATAATACAAATGTGTGATCGACAATTGATTTCTCTAACAAAATTGAGCATCCGGTCCCGTCGTGTTAAAGCCTTCATGGAATGATGAGATCTTGCTGTACTTTCGTACTTTTGGAATAATTGTTTTAAGATGACCTTTGGGACAATATTTTCAATACAAGGTTTATTATTTATTGAATAAGTCACCTTTAAACATAACATGGAAGCATACATGGAATGATTGAATAGCGGAAAACAATACTTATATCTAACACTGAAATCGAAGCCTGCCTATGAGTATGAATATTACAATTTGTCATAAAGCAACAGGCATCAATTTGAGTTAAAATAATTAAGCTAAACCTATAAAATTTACTTAAAATTATAAAAAAAATCTACAATACAGTACATTACGTGCTAAAGAATCACACATAAATAATTTCCTTTCACGTCAGTACGTAAAACAATCTCATAAGTTGATTTCCCATTTAAATATTTTGTAAACAAGAATAAAAACACATACATATAACAATAACAATTAACTCACGATGTCTGTTCGTGTCGTCGTCCGATCGATCACGAATCGATATAAGAGTTTCGATTAATCGACTCTAAAGTCGATTCAATATTATTTAACATTACAGTTATATATTTTAATATCATTTTATTAAAATAAAAATTTATTCATGTTAGAATAAATTATTTTATAATCATTCATAATCGCTTCTTGTTAACATTAAACATATAATCAATCTGTGCTTGACAGTGACAGATGAAAATTGATTTTGACATTTACTTTTTTTTTTCAACCTGTCTTCCGATACATACATACGTCACAGTTACATCTAAAACTATAGTTACACCAATGTTCTTGTCATGGGATCCTTCTAACTACGACATGGCTATACAAATCAGTCTATCTTCTGCGGCACTCTAGCACCTTGACATTTCCAAAACTACCAACTATCCAAAAAAACTACAAGGCGCTTATGTATAGCAATACATTTCATATACTTGCCAAACAAACGTTATAACAAATGTGAGAAAGCGAGCACCCTGAAACATCGAATCGACTTTTAAAGTCAGATACAACACATTTCATTGTGCAGAATTTAAAAAAAAAGAAAAATTAAATTCTAGTTATAATAATTGAATTGTGGAAAAGTGTGTAAGCGGCGTTGTTTATTTGTGAATCTATATATAGAACGCTTCGGTGGCACCTTTGTTGGTCTGTTGTATGTCATTGGGGGAGAGCGCGGCGCGGTCGGACCAGTCGGAGTGCGGCGACTGAGTGAGCGGCGTCTGCGGCGACGGCGACGACCAGTGGTCGGGCGACTCCGGCGACGGCGTCGGGAACGTGTCGCCCATGCCCCAGCTGCCGTAAAGACCTGTAAGGCGGACGAAGGGCTTAGTTTGTTTTTAGAATACAGACGAGGCGGATTAGTGGGCGGAAGCTGATGGTCCACCCCGTGTCCCACCAGAGGAACTAACACTGCCGCTGGTGGGCAATTCCACAGTTGTGTGGCATATGGCAGGAAGTTCCTACAAAACCTGTCAGTAGTCAAGCCACTTATCTAGATTGTGAGTGCACTAGGTATTCCAGTCTATTATGTAATGTGCGGTTGGAAAATTCAGTGGCATAAATCAGGTCACTTAGTCGACACTGTATATTATTATAATGCACGAGTTGTGTCCCGCGACTTTTCGCACGAAAACAAAGTGGCTTGACACTATATTCTCCTCGTCTACCAATTTAAATGATATGACGTAACTCACCCGACATAATGTTAGTGATGGCGGGATGCTGCGCGCCCTGTCCTTGTGCGAGCGCGGTGTGCGTCATCATCGCTTGCAGTTGCGCGTTGTGTTGGCCGTTTGCACCTGTAGTTATTATTTAAATAATTTAAATTAATCCCTTTGATTGGAAAATTAAAATTACATTATTAAAAATTCACTTATATTTCTGACAAATACTTTTTTCCATTTTAATAATTATAATTTCATACTTCATTAAAATAACATCTTCGTATTCAATAGAATGACCAATAAAAGCATATGTACATATAAGTGACTCACTAAGGTGCGCAAGCGCAGAGTACGTGACGTCGAGGTGGTGGTGGCGCAGCGCCGCCATGTGCGCGGGGGACGTCGGCAGCGACGGCCGCGACTTGCCCGGCGACGGGGAGCCTGCAGAAGGGATGCATTGTATAATGACTCGTGTGTTATTCACACACTTAAGATATTTTTTTTAGAGTAGCGGGACTCAAACCTGGCGCCTCTTGGAAACCTTTTGACAAAATGTATTTTTTTTACATACGTACATATATTATAAAAAAAAGTTGTGTTTTATATTCACAAAATATTTGTTTTTTTTTTCAAATTCAGCTTCTCTTCAGTCAAGACTTTTTGCCCAGCATCGAGACATCACACGTTAAGTGGCGAAACTCAAAGAAACGCTTTTTCTTCTTGATCAAGGAATGAAATGAAAATAATAATATTATGATCATTCCATCAACTGGGAATCCAACCCAGGACAAATCGCGAATACAATCCGATACTGTCCCACAGTACCACCATGGCCACTAATACCAAATATAAAAATTATATATATATAAGTTAAATTTAATAATCAATTCCAATTACCTATATATGCGTGCGGCGATGTGGTCTGGTTGCTGTGCGTGGGCGAGTGGTTGGAGTAGGGCGGGGACAGTGACGCGCCCAGCGCCCCGCCGCCGTACTGCAGCGCCTGGCCCGTCTGCGGAAATCGGTGTCATGTTAATATAGTTTTGTTTTTTGTATGGAAAATGTCTCTGTCGCTATCATTTTATATATTTACCAAACACACAATCAGAATTTGGCTTTAGTTATTTGTAATATCCAGCATTTCACGCATCATAGTACAATACAGAGCAAGAGACCTAGTCTATATAATTCTATTTTCCACTTTCCATCCGATTGTAAGTAATTGCATGTTGTGAGGCGGAAGCCAACGCTGACTCTTACCATATGCGTAAAATTAGAATAATATAAATATGATCCAAATGAGAATCGAACCCACATCCATCGCGTACACAATCAGAAAGAAAGAAGAAAAGAAAGTACATATATATATATATATATATGGATGTTTTGAAGCTACTTATAGTTAAATATAGTTTCTTTTTCTCTTTATTTTTCTGAATACTTTTTGTGCAAACATTTACATCAGAGATCAGAGCCTAGAACTATGGTTAAGTCAAACATCTCATCTACAACACATAAAATTCCATATGCGATATTAGTTTTGTAAATACACTAGTTATAGCCCGCAAGTGCGTCCTCGTTTAACTTCAGCGTCAGCGTTCTTTTTTCAGTTTCCGTAGAAATCGCTTAGTGCTCCATACATTACCGTCTAGTAGTTATCTGTCAGTATGTCAGTTAGAGTTTTATATATAAGTATATATATATATATATAATTGTTCGTTACCTTGACGCAATCGTCATAGCTGGGCGGCTGCTTGTGCTGCACGAGTTGCTCCACGGGGAACTGCGCCAAAGCGTTTGAGTACAGCGACGTCGCGTCGTACGGCGACGGTAGGTCCTGGGTTCGAATTTATATGTTATTATTTATGTTGATTAAATATGGAAGTATGTAAGGAGTGGGAAATTTGTTTAGCTAGTTGCTTTTCTTTGTTTCCTTCTAGCACTAGCTTATTGAATTGATATTTATAATATATCAAAATTTTCACATTTTCAATATTGTTTACTTATCCTAAGTCAGTGCTTGAAATATGATTGTTCTACTTTAATCTACTAAAATCTTTCAATAACGGGAACTTGTAAATGTATTTCAAAAATACGCTATAAAAAGCGTATGGAAATTATAACGATGAACATATATCCTAATAAATAAGCTTGGGCCAATATTAATTATTATAATATACCTTAATATATATTTATGATAGCTTTTTTTCCAAAGTTACAATTAAATGGACATTTCCAAAATGGCACCTAGATATAATAAATCATATATCTATTATACAGTAAAATATTATATACGATTTTTTTTATAAAATAAAACACGATGGCTGTATACAGTAAACTCCATACTAAATTTAAAATTGTCGAAAAACCTAAAATATTTTTGTATATAAGCATTAACTCCAGGGGGTATCGAACCCACAACCATCCCGATCTATACAACTGCACCATTGCCATAATTTCACTATTAAACATATGCCTTATTATTAGAGAAATTATATATATTTAAAAATAAGCCAGTAAATACCTGTAAATTTTGCAGTGGTGATTCAACTGGACTGAGACTGAATCCCAGACTCTCGACACTCTGTGGCACTTCTTGCGCCACCTTTTTATTGTTCTTTTTTACACTCGGCTTCCTGTACAAATTAAATTAAACATATAAAGTACGATTATAGTATTCACAATTCTCTTTATGGTAGTAGATTCAAATTCTGGTTTAAAAAGTCAACCCAGGTTTAAAGATTCGAATAGACTATTGCAAGTACTTTTGAATCGCCAAATGAACATAAAGCTACCACTGGCTTGGAAGGCAGTTCTGCCGAGAAGAACAGTTGCCCTTTTCAAATATAGAAGTTACATTTTTAGTATTTAATACATGCAATTAGCAATGAATATGTTGCCTTAAAAGTATAAAATGAAACGAATATAATATATAATATTGACTTTAGAAAATTTATAAGGTCTAATCTATCCGGCTATAGAATTATTGTAGCTTCACTTTTTTACCGTTAATCTAGAAAATGTAGAGAACCTAGTGTCGCGACACTCCGTTCTACACTTTCCGCCCGAATCTGGGACAGCGCGTTGAGTGTCTTGTCTTACAGGAGCGAAGAATTTAAAACCATTTATATAATGATATCACTTGAGCTATTTTTTAAAATTTTATATACATACCGTCGTATTTGAGATGCTTGAAGGTTATTGTCGTAGGCTTGCTCCTGTGGGCTGTCTGGTCCGGGCTTCGCGCGAGGCTTCTTAGGCTTCCCTTTGCTCGCTGTTGCACTGATAACAGTTGGCTGACTTATCAGTTGCGGATGGGGGTTTGGTGATGCTGAAAATTAAATGAGAAAATTATATTTTTGGACTGAATAATATGTAAAAAATTCTGTTATAGCTAAAACGTAATAAAATAATTTACTTATATATACTTTATTGTATACAATTTCGAACACACATGCACAAGTCGGGTTTATTGCATTTTGAGCCAACTCTATCAGCCAACCTTGTCATGTAAGAAATAAATGTGTAGGTGTGTGAAAGCAGCATATTTGTAATAATATAGATATTTATAAAAATAATATAACTTAAATAAACGATTTATATATAATTGAACTCCAACATATTAAAAAAATTGTTAGGAAAATTTCATTATTTTATGAAATTAAAATAGAATCTCTCTTAGCAAAACTAACGTTGAAAATAACAAAACATATACAAGCGAATCGGAAACTAATATTAACTTATAAAAAATGTTCCTAACAACGACTCTTGTCCCATTTCGACTCGAGCAAAAAGAAAGAGACAAAAACCACTTACACATCAAATGATGATGCTGCGGCGGCCTCGGACAGTGTTCGTCTAACAGCCTCACTATGTCGTCGTGCATTCTCTCCTGAGCCACGTCTCGAGGCAGTCGGTCCATGTGGTCGGTGATCTCTCTGTTCGCCAAAGCGTCTAGAAGGGCCTTACAAGCGCCGTAGGAGCCTTCTCTTGCACCGAGGAAGAGGGGAGTTTCATCCTGTACATAAAAAAATATTATTTATTAATTTTATAAGTTAGTGTGTATTAGTAGATACATGGTAACTTCAAAAAGACCAAAGTTCTGTTCTAAGTTTGTAAAAAAAATATTTGTGTACCATAAACCTTTCAAAAAATAAAAGAAAAGAAAATAAAACAAAGGATGATTTATCTCTAAAAGTAATATAATATAAGCGTTTGTGTGATATTTGTATCTATATACAACCATTATACGGACAATGTCGTACATAGATAACTTCAAAATGTATATTGGAATATTAATAGACAATATTCATAAGGTAAGATAAAATAAGCTCTTGCATATTTCAAGTAAATTAAATCATTTTGCTAATTTTTATTGTTTTAATTCAAAAACTACATTTAACTCATCAAAAATAAATGTTATATTCAAATCATATATATATCCTGCATAGGAGGGTGGCAGAGAGAACCTAGTGTTCAAATACTCCATTCTTCACTTTTTGCCTGAATTCGAGACATTGTGTGATGAGTGGCGGAACTTAACGCCACCAAGAAATAATTCTCCATGAAGAAATGAACATAACTCAAACATAAACATTCCTCCGAATGGGCATAGAACCCGTAACAAATCACTTTCCTATACTTTCCACAAAAACAATTAGATCTTTAGTGAAATTAACTAATCATCAATTCACATCTTATTATATTATACACCTCACACCTAGTTCATCCAACAGAAGCACTAACTAACTGCAGACTACGAGTTCATTGTGGTCAGGCAAAATCACCTTTTCCCAAGCAATAATATTGATGTAGTAAATCTTGCCTTATCATCCTGGGCGTCTCTGTTAGCTCCGTGGACCAGAAGCACGTTGACAGCATCCACGTTGTTGACGGCCGCCGCCCAATGCAGTGCGGTCTTACCGCTGTTGTCAGCCGCGTTTATATCAGCGTCGGCATTTATTAGGTCCTCCACCATGCCCTCTATTGCTAGTCTGCAAGGATAAAAAAACAAAATGGCATTTGATCTGAGAACTCAGGGGTATTTATAGGAGTAGGGGTATTATAGGGGTATTTCAGGGGTATAACAAATTGAAAGAAAATATCAGGAATAGGGCAGTATGAAAGATATTCTGGACCAGGCCAAGGCCCACTCGCAAATGACGCAAATATATGACACAAATATGTTATTTTTATTTGAAATATTTTTTATTGTTTTAAGTAAAGCTTTAAATTATAAACAAACTTTGTAGTATTTTTTAATTTACATTAAATTTTCATATTATGCTAGGTTACGGATGTTTTTTTCCTTGCTTTAGATACATACATGATGAATTTCAAATCATCGTCTAAGTCTGAATTTATACACAGACTATATATAAGAACAAATAAACACCTATATCATATTATTAATATAAATTTTCCCACTATTAGAACCATTTAGATTAGACTAAGAATAGAACCAATAATTACTAGTTTTTAATAAGTCTGCAGTTATTACTGCGCCACAAAGACAAGCATCTGTTTTAATATATTTTACATGTAAATATATAATAACTAATTGTACTTACCTAGCGGCCAAAATAAGAGGGGTGGTCCCATCATGCATTCTAGCATTCAGATTAGTTGCCCTATTTCTTAAGAGGATCTGGAACACTCCCATAGCATCAGCCGCGACAGCTGAGTGTAGAGGAGTTCTTCCGGTATTGTCTTGTGAATTGGCATCTGCTCCTGCATCTAATAGACGTTTTGCTGCATCCGCTCGGGCGTATCTGTATATATGTGATTTTGTTAAATATGTCATGCGTGAGTAAATATCAAGCTGATTAGGCAAAGGAGAGAGTATATTAATATAAGAACCATACAAGTTGGACAGAGTCCAAGAGGCGCAGGTTTGAGTCCAGGTAGGTTAATTTTTTATACGTTTTCTTAAATACATATTTTATGCTATGTATGTATGTGCACGGCATAGTTGAAATTTATCTGACTGTCATTAATTAATTTAGGTTGGAATATAAATCGGAAAAAGATTAAGGTTTTGAATATGTTGTTTAATTACTAGAAGTACCTGTACTTACCTACTCCTGAGTAGGAGATTTAAAATTTAGTATGAAATATTTTGCGAAAACAATGAATATAAACACTTCAATGTCCATATAAATCGAAAACATTTTATCCATATTTTATTTAGTTCAAATTAAAAACCAAAGTTTTATATTCACTCACCTAGCAGCAAGATGTAAGCTAGTTTCTCCAGTTTTGTCCATAGCAGCGTTAAGCTGTGCTCCTTGAGCTACCAATTCTGATATAATATGAGCTGTCTGTTCGTCTTCGACGTCAGAACCAGTGTCCAAACCTCCTCCTCGTATGGCCGCTACCATAAGAGGTGTCATGCCTAGAGGACCTCTTGCATTGACGTCGACGTGACCGTCGTGCTGTAAAGAAATGGGCACCTATATATAAACATATAGCTTATTGAGATTCTTTTATAGATAAGTTGTAATTTTTCCAGTAAAAAACAGTATTTTATAAATATACCGAAATTACTTACGATAGCAGGCGGTGTCATCATACTCGGTGGTACTCTTGTATCTGTTACATCCAAATGCTGCTGAGTCCATACTCTAGGCTCGTGTCCAGCTTCCTCATAGTCCGTAATTGCCGTGTGATCTGATGCATATCCTCCAGGTGCACCATTAGCGTCACCAGGACCTCTTGGTCTCTTAGCTCTTGGTGGTGCTGACCCATCATCGTCTTCATCAGACCAATGTGGGGGACCCATATGACCACCGTTAATATCTACATCCATACAACCCATTGAGCCTTTATTGAGATTTCGCATCTCCTGGCCATCTGGCCCTCTGCGTCTTGAACGCCGTCGAGTTGATGAGTTGCTACGAATAAATCCTTCAGGGAACCAAGTTATGCCAGCTGCACGTTTTCTTTGAGCAGTAACAAGTACTCCAATAAGAAGACCTGCTATGAGGACTAAGATAACTCCAATGAAGACATATTTGGAATTTGTAGGTAAATCCGGATCCACGGGAGCTGTTACACCCTTCACTTGGAAAATGGGAAAATCTGGGGATAATGAGTGCTTTGACGCTGTAGCTGCTAAGAACTCAGCGGCTTCACGAGCTGAGAAAAAGCATTCTGATGACGACATGGTAGTACACTTCCTATTGTCAATTTCTAAATAAACTTGAACTCCCGATTGACCTCTTTCTGTGTAAATTATTTGATGTGACTTTCCAAACTCTGTATCTTGTAGACCAACATCTGTTGAGCCTTTCCAGGGAAATACCATGTCGTTGCCTAAATGATCTTTCTTTATTATGACAGTAGTTCTGAGCTGGTGGCCTAAATCCCGTAAGAATGCCACAGAATTTTCTTTGAAAGTCCTCATGTCCATTAGAAGAATAACAGACATGACACCTTCAGCTAAGTCAGGAGGCTCATTCTCGCAATCCAAACCGTCCCAATTACACTCAGCGTTGTTACATCCATAATCACAATGTCCATTAGCATAGTGCTTTTGACAGTATGCATCATATACAGGATTACATTTCTGAAGAGACTTTTGACAATCTCGACCGTCAAAGAGACAAGCTTGTGTGTTACATACTTCATTGCATTCTCCATTCATAAACACTTCCCAACATTTGATAGGTGCCGTGCAATTTGCCCAAGGGTTGATACCCAAAGAGCAATCATTGCCGTCAAATTCACAAGCGAATGTATTACACTCTTCATCACAGTGGTGATCGCCTTGTTTTTCTTTACAACCTAATTTGACGCACGTCTCTCTTTGGAAAGCCAAGTCTAGTTCTTGTAGAGAGAGCCCGGGATTTTTGCCAAATACTCCAGAGACGGGGCTTCCATATCCTCCTCTAGAGTGTGGGTCGTGTATATCACAGCTTTTGCCGGTCCACTGTCTCGGACAATAGCACAAATAGTCTCCAGGTTTGTCTATACATCGGGCGTCCGGATGCTTACAAGGATTGCTTAAGCACTCATTCATCGAATCAATTTCGCAATTGACACCCGACAGACCGGACGGACAGTCACAGACATAGTCTCCAATTTCCGACGTCCTGCAATAACCACCGTTTTGACAAGGATTAGAGTCACACGCGTAGCCAGAATATTCACAATTCTTTCCGTAAAACCCTTCTCCGCACAAGCACTCATGGCCACCTTGGATCGCAGTACATATACCGCCATTTTGACATGGGGAATTAGCGCAGAAGTTCACTTTGGCGTCACAATGCCGTCCCATATACCCAGGCTTGCAATTACAATGGTAGTCGTTTATCAATTGCACGCAGTCTTGCGTGCCAGGACTTGAGCACGGGTTAGATAAGCACTCGTTAATGTCTCCCTCACACCTCGGCCCTACAAATCCTGGAGGACACTTACATTCAAAGCCACCAACTTTGTCCATACAAGTGCCATTATTGTGGCAGGCATCTTGTTTACAATCATTCACATTAATTTCACATATTTTACCCAAAGTCCCAAAAGGACACGAGCAAGAGAAGTTGTTTATTAAATCGTGGCACGTTCCGCCATTTTGACACGGATTTGGCAGACAATCGTTGACGTTTAGCTCGCAATTTTGTCCTTGGAAGCCTTTTGCGCACTGGCATTGATAAGTACCAACTAGATCTTTGCAAACTGCGCCATTTTGGCATGGAGCAGATTCACACTCATTTATTTCCTTCTGACAGTACGAGCCGGTGTAACCGTCGAGGCAGTGACAGCGATGAGAGTTGCCGATGTCTTCACATGAACCGTTGTTGCATAACTGTTTCAATTTCACACCTTAAACAAATCATTTTTCAAATTAAGAAACATTTCTCATACTTTAATCAAATAAACACGTAATTTTTTTCACAATTTACTTCTTTATGTAAACAGCTGTTATTTTATTCGAATTGCAAAAAATAATGGAGTGAATGGGCTCTCTCTTTCTATTCCCATACAATTATATACAACTCACCCTTTCTAATGCTAGCATCCTTACACGAGACCATCTCCACGTCGCACAGCTTGCCGGACCAGCCCGGAGCGCACGTGCAGGTGTATTGCGGGCCCTTTTGCGAACAGGTTGCTCCATTCTCACATGGATTATTTTCACACCTACAAATGGATTATATAATATAATTCCTTTTTAATTTCTTTAAAGATTATGTTGAAAAATGGCCGTCGTCGTGGCCGGATAGACGGTGAAAAACTAGTGTTAAGATAGATTTTGAGACAATGATGTCTTATTAAAGCAAAAGTATGTAGGTATCCATATTTAATTATAATTTACCTTTTTAATGTTACATTACATATAAGAAATCAAATTTATTCAATAAATAGTTATAAATAATGAAACTATCAATAAATACATTAAATTTATAAAAAAAGATAATCTAAATCTTAGTAATTCTCTCCAACATCAACGCTTGTCCCAAATAATCCTAATTTCTATACAAAAAAAATAAGGACCAAAACCCACCAGTCAACAAACGTCTCGCAATGCTTCCCAGTATACCCGTAGGGACAGTGGCAGGTGTAATATGTGATGTGGTCGTGGCAAGTAGCGCCGTTGTCGCAAGGCGAACTGTCGCACATGTTAATTCTGAATTGGCAATTTGATCCCGTATAGCTGAAATTAAAAGTAATATTTAGTAAATCTAGCAGCCACTTTGTCGCGTAAAATAAGTTGCCTTGACAACGTACATGTCACTTTATTTATAAAGGCATACGTCAAAAGTCACATAAAGTATACTGTGGATAAGACATATTTAAAAATATACGAGTACTGTGGGTAGTTTAGTTTAGTTAGTATTAATATATTTCTGATGTTTTTTTTCAGCTACACGCTTTTTAACGCAAAGGGGGTGAGTCAGAGAAAACCTAGTGTCAAAACAATCCGTTCTCTGCTTTCCTCCCGAAGTCAAGATATTGCGTGTTTAATGGCGGTGCTCAACGACGCCGTTTATCTTATGTACCAGAGCGGCGTAATGAAACTATTTTAAATATAATAATTTGCCCGAGTTGGAATTGAACCCACAAGCAATCGCGATTAAAGTCACCAGCTGTATCACTGCGCCACCAATGCCTCAAAATTAAAAAAATATAGCTTTCTGCACTTCTCCATATGAAATGTCACTGTGCCAAATTCTAAACTCTTTCGTCTTCATAATTTCCGTAAATAGGGGGTATAAAGTTTTTCCTTTTCATATTAATACAATGATAATTGAAATATAGTGTTTATATGTTATAGTAGCAGGATTTGAACCTTCTACTTTGGACTAGTTGTCTAAAATTTTGTGTATTTTAACACAACATTTCGACACCTAGTAGTTTTATATCACTTTCCTTTATTTTACAATTTTTATGTGTAGCGGAAGAAATTGGCAATACATAAAACATTACATCAAGCGGTAACCCACAACTGTCAAGTGCTTCGAACCCAAGATATAAATACTATCTTATTACAAAATATACTAACTAATAACTTACCCAATTGGACAAGAGCAGTTGTACGAGTTGATGCCATCGACACAAGTCCCGCCGTTCATGCAGCTGGACTCCGTGCAATCCTCGTCGTTGGTCTGGCAGTTGATACCCGAGAAGCCCAGCGGGCAAGTGCAGGTGTACGACGCCACGTACTGTACGGGGGACCATTCATATGTTAATAAAGTTACACTTTCAACTAACTTTCCGGTCATTTAGAGGTGTTTATGATGTTTATTTTTAATTTACTGTACTATAAAATTATGAAAAAAAGGAGCCTCGCGCTTTGTCTCACATAGCAGTGTAGCCCGAAAGCCTTAAGATATTCCGTTCTCCACAGAATTTAGGACATTGAATGTTAAGTGACTCATTTTAACGCTGAGCTTTATTCATTTGAACGAAGCATAGTAATTAATTGAAATAAAATCACATCCTGTGAGTAGGGATCGAACCAACTACTATCACGTTTAGTCTAACGTTGTCCCACTGCGTCAAGATGGCTTATCTTGACGCAGTGGGACAAGTGGGACAACTTAACCATTAATACAAATATCACCAAGACATCTATACGAATAAATAAAATTAGTGTCTTTTTAAAACTTTTTTTAAAGTGTACACTTAGGAAATTGAAAAATGCATATTTAGAAAACGTATAAAAATTTGAACGCAGCGGGATTTGAACCCGCGCCTCTTGAAAACCGTTCAAGTTTTCATTAGAGTGTCTGTTTGTCATATTAAAATAATGCCTAATTACACGATACATAACACCATAATATTTTTTTACAATTTTGTCTATCTGTCTGTTTGTTCCGGACAATCTCAGGAGTGGTTGGACCGATTTTAACGGGACTCTCACTGGGAGATAGCTCATGTAACTCATGTAACATGAGCTGCTTTCATTTTCAAATTACACGCAGACGACGTCGCGGGCACAGCTAGTCTATAGTAATATTCATCCAAATACCTGATTACAAGTAGCGCCGTTCATACAAGGCCTCGACTGGCATTCGTCGATGTCGACCTCACAGTGCTTCCCGGCGAAGCCGCTCGCGCACACGCAGTTGTAGTCGCCGATACTATCCAGGCACGTTGCGCCGTTTTGACATGGAACTGAAATTAAATATTCCAAAATAATATATATAATGAATAGAAAAAAGAAAGAGGTTTTAAAATTTCATTCAACTTTATGTAAATCTAACGTTTTTATTCCTTTACTCTAACTGATACACCATTCTTCACCTCCCATATACTATCGAGGAATTATGTGTTAATTCGAACGGAACGCCGCGCTTTATCATTTTTAGAGATTTTTTCTCAACTTCACCCGTTTTCTCGCATAAAAGGGTCCTAGCACCTAGTATGTGGCACTTTCCGCCCAAATCAGTTCCAACCTCGTTTTGTCTTATTACCAACGCGGAGAAATTAAAATACGTAATTAGGGAACAACCATCGCGTGTATAGTGTCCCGCTTTACCACAATGTTCTTAACATAACATAAAACTATTTACAATAATATATGAAGGAAAGTATGAAATCCCCTTTTTACGCAACTTATTTTGACGGTCCAGTATAAAAAAATTTTGCATACTAAAACTTTCATCTCACTTACAATTATATAGGAATAAAACAAATACCACACAATATATAAGACAAACAGTTTTACATTTAGTGACATACGCGTTGCTAAGCAACGCGCATTTTACGCATCAACGGCTCTATTAGTTCTCGTATATATAAAAAATACTCACAAGAAGCACAATCGTCTGTGTTGATCGCGCAATCCTTTCCTTCGTAACCCCTCGCACAAAGACATGCGTAGGATCCCTCGGTGTTTATGCAGGTCGCTTCATTATGGCAAGGGGCGGTCACGGCACATTCGTCAACATCCCTCTCACAAAGGGCCCCCGTCCAGCCTACGGGACATTGGCAAGTAAATTCAGCATACGACGCCTCGGCTATACAACGACCTCCGTGACGACACCTGGAAGAAAAATTATTAATATTATTAATATAATATTGAGTTTTTTTTTTATTTTAGAAATAACAATTTTAAACGTAGCGGGGTTTGAACCCGTACCGTTTTGTTTCGCCTACTTTATATTCCTTTTTTTCTCATAGGATAAGCTATACATTCATATTATATCACAAAGCCAAAATTCTTACAAAATGTATTAGTTAAGCTTCTATTACATCAAACTAAACTCCAGTCTATATATATATACACACATAAAGTCTTTGACATTGACACACAAAATCTAGACATTACAACAATAACTCACTGATTAGGCAAGCAAGGGTCCAAAGTGTTTTCACAATTCCTGCCCGAATGAGGCGGGGCGCAGACGCAGCGGTAGCCGTTAACTAGGTCGATACACGAACCGCCGTGCAGACAGGGGTTGCCGGCGCAATCATCTATATTAGTTTCACAATTCACACCTGAAAATTAAAAGAAAACAATCTTTGCAAGTTTGAAGAATTAAACGGTAGCTTCACGCTTTATCCCGCAACTGTTCTATAAAGTACATATAGTGAAATAGAACCTAGTGTCTTGACACTCCGTTCTCGACTTTCCGACCGAAAACAAGACATTGCGTGTTGAATACAGCCAGTATTCAACACCGTGCTTTGTCTTAGGTACCAAAGCGAAGCGAAATAATTTTAATATAATTCATTCCCCCTAGAATCGAATCCAACAAAATGCATTTACAATTAGACGCTGATGATAGCCATTTTGAACTTTTTAAGATTAATTTAAAATTTAAATTATTTTTGAGTAGAAAATATGGTTTATTATAAAAAATTAATATGGCACATTTCAAAACACTCTGTTTTCCACTTTCCGCCCGAATTAAAAAACATTAAATATAATGGCGGAGCTAAATATCGTACTTTTCTTATTAGAGCGGGGATAATTAAAATAATTCAAACATAAACATTACTAACTTACTATTTCTTTCGTAGTTATTAAATAGATGAGTAAAAACTTTTAGTAATAAACATTTTAATACATATTAGTACTAACCAGTAAATCCCAATACACAATCGCATTTGTAGGCGTTAAGGCGGTCGTGGCAAGTGCCACCGTGCTGGCAAGGATTGGAGCTGCACTCGTCGATATCTCGTTCACAACGTTGTCCTGTTAAGAAAAAACCAAAATAATAATTAAATAAAAAAAAAACAAAAATAAAAAAGTTAAAATATAACAAGCGTATCAGAATTCGATTCGAATATCGAAGTAGCTCGATAAGAAGGTATAGCTTAATTGGCTAAAGCGCTTGTACGATTACAAAGAGGCGCGGTTCGAATCCCTCTGCGTCAAATTTATATACGTTTTGTAAAAATGTGTGTGTGTAAAACAATATTTAATAAATGGCATTCGATTGTTCGTAGAATAATCTTACAGTAGCAGAATTTATTAAAATCTCTCTACAAAAATAAATTGTAAAAGCGAACTAGAATTTTGATGTAACCGGAAGTAGAACATGGCTTCGCGGTCAGAACGTTTGAATTGGTTGGATCGAATCCCGCTACGTTCAAATTTTATACGTTTTCAAAAAATAATTTAATTTCCTATGTGTGAATCATACTTTATAAAAATAAAAAATTAGGTTCATTCTCCAATGGGGTATACCACAAAGACGTGGATTAAAATCTCAATAAATATATATATATATATATATTTTTTATCGAGATTTGAATCCACGTCTTTTGACTAATGAAGCCGCACTAACCAATTAAACTATACGTTCGCATTTGATGTGGATGGATAATAAAATATCAATACAATTACTGCTCCTTTCATTTGATATCAAAACGGTTTTCTTAAAAACTATTGACCTGAAATGATTTTTTTACTAAATGAATGTATGTATCTATTAATCGCATATTATGGTTAGTCAATTCAACGTGATGATTGTAACGATTCGTACACGACGAACTAATAAAAAGTGTTTATTTTTTGATGAAATTTCAACTGAAAATAAGAAAATACTTCTATTGTCTCATTTAATATATAAATTCTTACCTCCGTAACCCGGCAAGCAGTGGCATATGAACTGGTTAACACCGTCTTCACACGTACCGCCATTGATACATGGATTTGAAGCGCATTCGTTGACATCGGACAGACATCTAGAAGAAATTATTAATATATAAATAATCGTTATAAATTCAGCTTCACATAGGTTTGCTTGCTATAGCAGGATAGGCTGTGATAACTTAGATTCAAGACATTGCATGTTAAAAGGCGGAACTCAATGTTGCGCTTTGTCTTACCATCGCGAATTAGGAATTGAACCCACAACCAATCGCACTCTGTCCTAATTTGCTAAGATGGCCTCTAAAAATTATAAAGAATATCAAAATGTAAAAATGATGCAGATATAAAGGAAAATATTTTATTGATCTAACTGGAAAATGGGTAAAGTTTACATTGAAGAAAATTATTATTATTTTTACAGTGTTCTGACATATAAGATTCTGAGATTTTTATAATATAGCGGCAAATGAAGTTACAATAACATTTTAAAATACTAAAAAGTTATTTGCATCCTCTGAGGATAAGAAAAATATAAAAAAGAAACACGCAGGATTTGAACCTGTGCCTATCACTAATAGCGATGTGCCACACCAACATTTGAGTTTTAAAACAATGCTTAGTAGTCGCGTGGATTTTCGTAACGGAAACTACTCAGTCTTGGGTTCATTTCTTGGCCTAATAGTTTTTGTGAAACAAAAACATGTGGAAAGTTCAAACATAATTAATACCGTTGATGTCGTGGATCAATTAGCTTCGTACTAGAAATAGTGATATGACACACTATCACAAGCTGGGATTTGGACGTACCTAGCATCATAGTAACCCCGCGGACATTCGCACCGGAAGCCATTGATCCCGTCGATGCACTTGCCACCATTCGCGCAGGGATTGGACAGGCACTCGTTGATGTTGGTCTCGCAGTGCTGTCCAGTGAATCCCGGAATACACTCGCACGTGTACCTGAGGTATGATACGGTTATATTGTGCATTTGTGGGATTGGGTGGGATTGGCATGCTTTTTTATAGTTGGGTTTTTGTTTTCATGCAACAATCAGAGTTTTTAAAAAAAAAAGTTGTATTATACAGCGTGATTCGTAAATTTTGAAAGGAGAGACGAGCGAATAAAAATATTACTTAAAGAAAAAACTGACTTTTGCATATTAACTTACATATATAGCTAGAATATAAATATAAATAAAACAAGAAGGCTAAAATACTTTGCAATATCTTTCAAAATATATATATGGTTTTCATCTCAAACTTGTTATAGCTCATTCTTAATGACAACAAACACCTAGAATCTTCAGTTCTAACATTTAAATCACTAACCACTACACCAGGATAGTTAAATCTAAAATATATATATACATAAAAAGCCAAAAACGTATACATGCTATAATTTCTAAAAGCACTTACTCAAAGTAATTGTTGCTGCATGTGAAAGAAAAAATGCATTATATTAAAATAAGATATCAACAGATATTACATATAATTATTACATAAAAAAAAGCAAAAAGATAGAGAAATATGTATAATAAATGTGCCCTTTCTAAGAAGTAAATGTGATCAAACCCAACTCCATAGTAAAATATTAGTCTTCAATTATATTGAAAATTATTTGTTATATACTATATTTTTAATAAACATGTAAATATATACTAACGTAAAGCTGTAAGGATAACACCTGAAGAGCTTTTAAAGCAATAAAAGCAGTGTTAAAAAGCTTAATCCCAAAGTGTACCAAGAACCAGTCGGTATCACAACGATAGTTGCGGGTCCGAATGTCACGGTAATAACCATGTAGTAAGAATCCACAATCTAATAAGACAAAGTAGTGATTTGACACTACATTCTTTTCGTAAAACAAAGTACCAACCTGTTAATTCCATCGATGCAAGTGGCCCCATTCCTACAAGGATTCGAGTAGCATTCATTGACATTGATCTCGCAGTTACGCCCAGAAGTGCCGGCTTTGCACCGACACTGATAACCGTCTATTAAATCTTCACAGTGACCTGTTTGTGTGAAAAAATAATGTAATTTAAATAAGTTTTTTTGGTATAACAAATAAAGAATTGCAAGTAATGAAAACTACATTATTATAAAAAAAGACATATTTAGAAAACGTATAAAAAATTTAACGCAGCGGGACTCGCGCCTCTTGAAAACTGTTCAAGAAAACAAAAACTTCCACAGTTTTCAAACGGCGGCCTTTTTCAATTTCCTTAGTGTGCGAATAACATTTTAAAAAATGTTAAAAAATACATTATTATAGCCAAAGTGAAGCAAAGTTTGTCATAAGATATAAACTAAAATTATAATAAATTAGGTTGAAATTTAAAATATCCAGGTCGAAATCGAACTTCATAAAGTGAAAAGTATATTTAATTATATTTAATATCTGTATAGTATATTTAATTGAATTAACTTTGTGTTTTTTTTTAATTAATTTAATTTTAATATTCTGAGTACGACATCAGCCATATTAAATCAGTCTTAACTTGTAAGGATTGGTCCGCAGTAAGCCTATAACAAATTTAGATACATATACGAGTATAATTAGATTTTTTGAGAAATCACCTATACATATATATATATTAAACAAGTATTCTAATTGTAGTATAGAAAGTTGTATTCTTTGAAAAAGACATATTTAGAAACTTGAACGGTTTTCAAGAGGCACGGGTTCAAATCACGCTGCGTTCAGATTATTGTACGTTTTCTAAATATGTCTTTTCAATTTCCTAAGCGTGCGATTAACACTTTAAAAAATGTTAAAAAAGTTGTAGTCTTTATTTTGTTCTTTTTGTTTATCTAAACTTTATTTTATAGGCATAATTTACAAAGAAGTATAAGTATAATATATTAATTGAAAATAAAAATAAACTTTAATACAAATTACGTACCTCCAAATTGACAAGGATTAGATTCACACTCATTGATCTGCGTCTGACAAACTCGTCCAGTGTAACCGGGGTGGCAGTTGCAAGTGAAGCTGTTGTCCCCGTCTATACACTCTCCGCGATGACACGGGGCGGATAGGCAGTCGTTTATGTTAGTCTCACAGGACATTCCTGGAAAATGTAGTTAGTTTAAATATTTGCGATTGAACGACGTCAGTGTGAGTTCGAATGTCATTCGAGGAAAATTTAGTTTTGTAATATAAAGGTGCCGCTCTATTTAGGCAATGTGACATTGGGTAGATCCTGTCATACAATGTCTCTAAATATAAGAAAAGCAAAAAGTATATGGAATTCATCGTCTATTTCACCAAATGGAATGAGTGCATAAAATAAATTAAAATGTACTTACATAGCTTATAAGTAATATTTATTATTCAATATATGTTACTAATTATAGAACACCTAAGTTAATACCTTGCGGCACTCCTATGAGTAAACTACATAATATTGCGTATGCTTTGTAATAATAATACTCTCGACATTTAAAAAAGTCAATAATAAATAATAGTGACAGTAAAAGCAAAAACAAAAGACATTTTAGTCCCCAGTTAGCTTTCTAGATTGTACACATTGTAAAAGCCATATGTAAATTCACACATAATAAGAATATTTAAATTACAAAACACATTTCAAGCACGTATTTTTGCAAAACATAAACTCATAATCTCATGTTACAGCCTTGGCTTGACTTGTAATCCCTTGTTTTGATATATGTAGCACCCACTGACAAATGTCTCCACCGGACACCGCACGACTTTATACCAACATCGCCATTTGCAACCTTATTCTAGCAAAGTGTAAAGAACGAAACACGGAAACTAGCACAAACCTATTTACATAAGGCATTTGTAGTGGAGAAGAGTGGAGTTAATAAAATAATAAAGTATTTAATTCGCATGCATGCATGCATTTCTGGTTTCTGCATATGGCGCTGTGGCATAAGGAACCTAGTGTAACAACTACTTTGGCCTCCACTTTTCGCTCATTTTAGGGAACTTGCGTCATTCATGGCGTGGTTCTTATGGTTATTATAGTTATATTAGAAATGTTTCTGCGTACGTACTAAACTACAAATTTACACTTTTTTAAATTATATATTGAGTGAGCGGTATTTTTTTTTACGAACTTCAAATTTTTGAAATTTTCGAAATTATCGAAATTTTCTTTTGACCATTATGAGCTTAAATTGAAGCTTACCAGTATAACCTGGTGGGCATTCACACGTATATCCGGCGATAGAATCATGACAGGTACCCCCATTTCTGCAAGGACTGGAGGCACAGTCATCAATATTCACCTGACATCTTGCTCCAGTAAATCTGAAAACATATTAATTGGAGGCGTTAAAATAACTGAATTTTGAATTAACTATCATTATATATATTTTTTTTAACATTTTTTAAAGTGTTATTCCCACACTAAGTACGCATGGCTTAGCGGTCAGAGCGCTTGAACGGTTTTCAAGAGGCGCGGGTTCAAATCCCGCTGCGTTCAATTTTTTATACGTTTTCTAAATATGTATTTTTCTAAATATGTCTTTATCATTATATATACCTATCCATAACACTATTGTCTTACTTTCTCTTTTTTGTACCTCAAGAGAAGGATTCATTCATATATCGTTAAATTAATGACATTTTAATGTCCTTGTTATATTAATTCTCTTTAACAGTATATTATCCGGAGAAATTGCGAATGCTGTATATGCCTGTAATTAGTACCAGTTGCAGAACCAAAGCTATGAATATATAATTTGCATTTTGTAAATAGTTAGGTTGTACTGATGGCATTTCGGATAAATTAATTAATACTTTGAGATGATTAGTTTCATACATATCTAGATAGGCAAAATTGAGACATTGTGTGTTAAGCGGCGGAACTAAACGCCGCGCTTAGTTTACAATCTATATTATGAAGTAAATTTAAAAAGTGACTCAATTCAATATCTTACCCAATAACACAGGTGCATCTGAAGGCATTTATCATATCGTGGCACACGCCGCCGTTCAGACATGGATTGTTTGCGCACTCGTCGATCTCCACCTCGCATTGTGTTCCCGTGAAGCCTGAAATATATAGTTATGTCAAAGTTTTGTGCTATTTATTTCATATTCTCTTTAATTGAAATATTGAAATTTCTCGTATATTGTGATTTGAGTGAAATTTAGCACACAGTTAAAATTATATATATGGAAAAGAATATATAATAATATATGATGAATGCATATATACTCGTAATAACACATTACATAAATGTTACACACAATGTGTTTGACATACATTTTTCTGATAAAGCTACAGAAAGCTACAACCGAAATTTAATGAAAAAGCTATTTATCACAAACTTAAATTATTGGATTATGTAAAGACGTAATTGTACAATAGTAAAAAATTCTAGCGAATCTCACCTCTTCGAAATTGCAGTTGTCAAAAGCTTAGTAAAGAAAAACAATTAAAAACAACATATATTGTGTACGTACAGATGGCGTATGCCCATAAAACTATGTAAATAATGACCACAGCGTTCAATCTAAGCTGGCATGTTAATTAAAGCGTTTCGTTTTAATTAAAATGTCAAAGGGAGTGTATGGGACGTGTTGAATCGAAATGTATATTACTCATCGAGATATCCTCTTTTAGTGCTTTCCTTCTCTCCCCATTGCATTGTATGTCAATCAGTCAGTAATGTTAGAAAGCTTGTATGTAAAGATTACCTTGTTTTGGTACTCTAGGGTTTTATGAAGAAATAGATTGTGAAAACATTAAATTTCTCTGAAAAGTGAGTCTTACTTAGAATATATTATGAATATAGCTGACTGATTGCTTATGTTCCGGTAGTAATTTGATCATAAATTACATATGAAATCCGACATTTCGAACACTTTACAGCAGTCAATAATATACGTTATTAAATAGCCCCATTTAAAATATTTTTATACATTTCCCAGTGGTTTTTGTTAATAAGTCAAAAACGTTTTTCTTAATTTATCTCTAACCACATTTAAACAATAATGGTTTATTTACTATGCACTAGGCTTAATGAGATTAGATGCAACCTTGGTCGAAAGCTAAGATAGATCATTGTAATAAAATTTCAAAATCGTATAAAAGATTTCACAACACGACTATAACAATAACCTTTTAGCTTATTATCGAGTCCATAAGTATAAACTGTGTATAATAAATAATTTAGATTCCAATTTTGAGAGCAATAAAATATTATGCAAGCTGGCCTATTGAGCTTTTGCCGTACCAAAGAGGTTGTTAGAGGGGATGCCACGCCCAATGCGCGAGCGCATGTCGCAGTGGATGGTTGGTGCAAATTAAAAGTATGTTTTAGAAAAATGTATTGGATAGTTGATCTATTGTACTATTGTACTTGAGGATTGTTAGAAATGTATTCCGCGATACGCGCAATAAAAATGGGACCGATCCTCTTTCAGAAGATTGTTTATAAAATTTGTTAATTTTTCCGTCCTAAAATAAGCGATAAGGACAATGTAGTTTACGTTACCTATTAAGTGAAATTGTTTTTTTTTTATTCTATAGACGAGGCCGCCTGTACACCGACGACAAAGTTACTTATAGGTAATAATATAAAACAAATCTATATAGCCTCATTCATTCCCAACCTCCATGGATCCAACTACATATGCAACTTCACTATTACTTTTCTAGTACTCGTAAAGGGACTTCCAATTTCGCTATCGACTGTACTTACACCACACGCCGTTGTCACGATTTTAGACCAAAAGCTACAATAAGAATGTCCGGCGGTCGTAAGCTAATGCCGGTTTTATGCGCATATTTAAATGTTTAAAGTTGTATACAAGCATCACTTGGCCAGCTGCGTTCCGGGAATTAAATAAAAAACGCATAAGTTACAAATATCAACGGATCAAAGATGTAAAAGTGATCAAGTAGAAATTTCTCTTTTAAAGGCTTGGGAATATTTTGTGTTTAGTTAGATGAGGTACAGCCTTTTACCTATGTAGATGGAGAGTAGAGTGACTTAGCTATGCTTAGGATAAATAAAATAATTTACAGGAGTCTTCTTTTCTCTCGTTTTAAGTAATTACCTAGCTACCTACCAAGCTAACTGTCTAAACACTCAGTTTCCCCGTTTCTATTTTAAAAAAAAAATTTCTTCTCCGCTGCCTTCATATTTTTATACGTTTTTCTATATATGTTTTTTTTTAGAAATGAAATTCATTTAAATATTGATTATATTATATACTTCGGTATGGGGATCGAACCCACAGTCGGACGCTGTCTCACGCCACGATGGCATCCAAATAAATAGGAGAGAATGCTTTGAGTATTTGCTTTAAATCAAAGAAATTAAACAACCTTCGTATTCAAATTCATATAGATGAAGTATGCCATTAAATATTGACGATTATTACATTAATAATAATATATTTTTTCCTTTTTTTTCAGCTTCACGCTTTTATATATATATATATATATATA
Organism: Podotricha telesiphe; assembly: GCA_038994665.1. Classification (NCBI taxonomy): domain Eukaryota; kingdom Metazoa; phylum Arthropoda; class Insecta; order Lepidoptera; family Nymphalidae; genus Podotricha; species Podotricha telesiphe. The sequence goes on along the minus strand of JAOYRR010000063.1, from coordinate 272,187 downwards.
TATATATATATATATATAGCATATAGCATATATATATAACAGGCCTGAAGAATCTAGTGTTAAGACACTACTTTCTCCACATTCCGCCCGAATTCAAGACATTCCCTTTAAATTAATTGAGTATAAAAACACATCCATTAATCAATTCAACTTTGAAACAAAGGCAAATATTAAACCGACGGTTATTTCTAACTATAGCAATTTCTAGCAAATAACATTTAAAGTCCCATCTAGGCATAATAACGGTTGTTCATATAAAAACTGAGTGCAAGGGCCCATTAGGCGTGTTTGAAGTATGAAAAAAAATATATAATGTCGTCATACAGAGCCAAGCCTGCCCTTATTAGTTCACTTGCCAGACGAGTCTGGAATCACTCATGCGTGAGATAAGTGGTATAATACTACTATGTTAAAAATACACGAAGCCACTGCACTTTATACTGCACTAAGATATCTCATAATTTGATAGGACATAGACATATTTAAAAAACGTATAAAAATTTGAACGCATGGCTTAGCGGTCAGAGCGCTTGAACGATTTTCAAGAGGCGCGGGTTCAAATCCCGCTGCGTTCAATATGTCTTTTTCAATTTCCTTATATATAATAGGACGTTTCGATTGATTCATTTATCTTTTTAATAAAGTAAATTTTTAGTACATATGTATAAATAAGCTAAAAAGAGCTTTGGTTTTCGCGATTTTTACAAAAATTAAAAAATGAAACTATTGTAACCGCATTAATCGCGTATATTGTTGGTATTCGAAAATACTAAGAAATCGTTGGAGGTAGTTTGATATAATAATTGTATCAACTGACAGACAAATGCCGCCTCAGTCTACCTGTGACCACGGACTACTGTAAAGTGTGCGAAGCGTCGGGTTTTCTATAATGTATTTTCGAATACTAAAAATAGTTCAAACTGTATAAGCTGTTGGGTCTTTCATTTTCTATATTTACTCGGGCAAGTGTAAAGTCACTTCTACTTCTATTTATCTGTCATCATAACAAACACCACATTTTATCTATATTATCAGTATATAAACATTTTCAATATTGACTTTTGAACCCACAGCCATAGACAATAGTATGAATTCTAGACCAGATTTTTCATAAATGCTATAAACTACTAGTTTGATTGTAATTCATTTGATCCTCCTATTTAAAAGCTTGTACCGTAAATAAATTGAAAATAAATAATTTAAAAATCAATTATATCACTTTCTCTTTTCAACCTGAATTCACGAACGGTCTTTTTGATTTACCAGTATTATACACAACTCAAAGTTATGTATAACGTGGCTAAATTAGGTAGGACTATGCCATGGTTAGTTGTATAGGGTTCTGGTGTGTTCGCAATTTGACCGGTTAATGTTTTCCAATGAGTGCCTCCATCCGCATCAATGCATCGCTGACATGTTTTGTACTTGACAATATTCTGTTATGGGCATGTGGGTACTTTCATACTTAATATGTTTAAAAAAATACTTGGTTATATGTTTGGTACTATATAGATTCTATACATATTATATGAGAGCTTAAGTTAAAATGTGAATTTCGTAGATTTTTTACAGCTTCTCACTTTTTCTTACCTAGTCTGAAAACCCTCCGAAATCGAGGCATTACGTTTAGAGTGGCTAAACTCAACGCCGTGCTTTCTCTGGAGTACTAGAGCGGAGAAATGAAAATAGTTTAAATCATCATTCCCTAAGGGGAACCCACACCAGGTCGCGTTTACAGTGAGACGTCCCACTGCGCCACAATAAACTGGATAGTTATTTATATATTTTTTATAATAAAAATATTATGTAATATTTTAAAATCTGCTCCTGATTAAAATAAACCATATTCAAAGCACACACTCTTTTAAATTAGGATGAAATGCATATTTATAAAGTTATCAATCTGGTCAAATTACATGTATATCAAACCATTTCTACTTTAGAAAACGGACGAGATAATAAATAATAATATATAATAGTATCCGTACGTAAATACTCGCATATAAATGTGTCATAAATTTTGGACAGTTGAATTTGAAGCTGCACCTACATTCACAGATAAGGGACTACCAAAGATCGTAAATTTTATATATATATATATATATATATATATATATATTCACCTAACTCAATTGATGATAAAACTCAATTGATATGCAAAAAAATAATTGTAATACACACGTAAGGCGTTCTAATAAGGTTATATATTAAGTAAAATTGACTTCCAAGCTTCCGTCTAGCTCACTCGTCATGGGAACTGATTGAATGGTTACCATAAATACATGTATAGCCGTACTATCTCATACGAATTAAATTAGCTGTAAAAAACCTTTTATTTTTATGTGGAATATTGTAAAGCGCTTAGAGAAGCTAGTGTTATGACACTCTGTTAAACACTATGGGTTTACTGCTTACATTTTTTTTATATTAATAATATCTTGATTCGAACCCACTACCTATTTGTTAAAGTTGAATTATTAGGAGACTGCCACTAATCTATATTCCTTATATAAGCTGTATTAATCTAAGACTACCACAAAATTTGTATTTCAAAATACAAAATTCGAACTTAACACCATATCGCCCTACAAATATGTACTATTGATTTACTCATACAGACATACAGACAACTGTACGATTTGATATAAATAAATTAAAGAAAATAAATCTAAAAAAATCTAAAAACCTACAGTTTTTCTATCCATCCTTTCGCCCATCTCACTTTGTCTTATATAAACATCTAGCCATCAGGGCTAAAAGCTGAGTAGCAAATTGTATCGTAGGTTACAGAAAGTACCGTTACAGAAATCAAGTTGATAAACCATTGAATTTATAAGATTATCTTATTTCTTTTACGTGTTGCCTTCAGTGCGATTGGTACTTGTTTAACATTACTTATTAAAACACAGGTGGGGGTTCAAATACTCATTTTACGAAGTATAGTAATTGTATGAAAACCAGATATACTTTCTAAGAACGTTAAAAAGGGTAATAAAACTATATATAGCTAAAAACTAGGCTTTTACAAACTCACACCGTAAATATATGTAGTCAAAATTTAAATAAAAATAAAAAAGAAAATTGGCCATACTATATTATAGCAAAAAATATATATACAAATACGTTATAATATACAATTATTTTTTTTTAAAAAGAGATACTCACCAGGCATACAAACGCATCGGAAGGTGCCTGGATCATCCAGACAAGACCCGTCATTCCTACAAGGATGGCTCTCGCATTCGTTCACATTAGTCTCACACCTTGGTCCAGTGAAGCCAACTGAGCAGTTACATGCGAAAGAGCCTGGAGTGTTCACGCAGATGCCATCATGTTCACATGGAGAACCTGAGGAGTGGATAAAAAGCATTTACTTTTTGTAAGAGAATGTAGAAAATCCGTTCAAAATAAAGGTAGTTACGCAGTGCGATTCGATTCGTCTCTTGGAAGCTGTCCAAATTTTTATATGTTTTCTAAAAATATGTTTTTTAATTTCCTAAGTGTGCGAATAACACTTTAAAAAATGTTAAAAATATATATATATTTAATAAATAGCATTCTCTCTTGCCAAACGATAGTTCGTAGAATAATCTTTGGGTAGCAGAAATTTGTAAAAATCTCTCTACAGAGATGCTAATAACAAAAACAAGTTGTAATAAACGTATAAGAATTTCGACGCAGCTAGCTGTAGAACGCATGGCATAGCGGTTAGATCGCTTGGACGGTTTCCAAGAGGCGCGGGTTCGAATCCCACTGCGTTCAAATTTTTATACGTTTTCTAAAAATGTGTATGTGTAAAACAATATTTAATAAATGGCATTCACTCTTGCCAAACGATTGTTCGTAGAATAATCTTTGGGTAGCAGAAATTTATAAAAATCTCTATACAGAGATGCTAACAACAAAAACAAGTAATAAACGTATAAGAATTTCGACGCACCTAGCTGTAGAACGCATGGCTTAGCGGTTAGAGCGCTTGGACGGTTTCCAAGAGGCGCGGGTTCGAATCCCATTGCGTTCAAATTTTTATACTTTTTCTAAAAATATGAAGGTAGTTTCAAAGGTCGACGGAGACCCAATACCGAAAAAAACATCTATAATTTTTATTAAATTACTTATATTTATCTATATAATAATTTTTTTCTCTTGGGGTTATTATCCACAGCTATAAGCTTAAGACGTTGAATTTAAGTGTGATGAGCTTATGATTTATTATCGTCCTGGTATACCATACATTTTAAATAATTATTCTAATAGTCAATATAGATTAGAATAATTATTTAAAATTGCATCTAACGTATTTTATTTCAATGTATATTTTATCTTTTTTTACTAAGGCTTTATGCATTTAATTATAAAAATTTCTCACATTGCATTACAACAAGTTATTTTCTTTATTAAATAATAATAAGAGCTATGAAAAGAGAATATATTATCAAAGTTCAAAGACAGTTCTGAAATATATTATTTTAAATTAGCAAAATAAAAGTTAAAAAAAGCCTTTCAATATACAAACTTACCCTGTTCACATTCATTGATATCTTCGGAACAGTCCAACCCCTTGTACCCTGAAGCGCAGGAGCAAGTATAGGAGCCGTTGATGGGGCTGGTGTCGCAAATAGCGTCTGCATGGCAAGGGTTTGACGTGCAAGCGTCATCCAAGTGACAGAGGAGACCTGTTATAGAAACAAGAAAAGTTATTACCGTATTAAAAAAATAATTATTAGGTACTTTTGGGTATTTTATTTTAAAAAAATTGTATTTAGAAAGTACAAATATACGAACACATCTCGTCAAGTACTTGTCAAAACAATTATTTGTTGCTAAATAAATGTAAAGACTTACATCTCTATAAAAAAAAAACAATTATAGAAGCTTACCTGAAAGCAAAGCCATCGTGGCGGAAAAGGAATAATCTCAGTGTAACGAACAATGGTTGTGTGTTTAGACACCTTGTCGAAGGAATTACATATATAATAATAATTTAACTGACCCCTGTCTGTACATAGAAGATATATGAAAAAATATATTATTGGGGACATTTATCAATGTAATAGAACCCAAAACAATGATTTTTTATTTTCTTTCCTGTTTGTCTATGCGGTTGTGCATGCTAATCTTAACGGAATCGCAACAGAAAAGGCCTTAACGATTTAAATGCAGTTTTTATATTAGGCATTATTGTATTGTGGTAAAATTCCCTTTTAATATTTAGCATTTATTTTATTGTAATATCAAAAAATATATAATTTAATCAAAGTTTGCGGTTTAAGGGAGAACTCAGGCGGGTTAAAAATGAAATAGTTTAGTCGTGTATTTTACGCAGGCGAGTTCGCAGGCGTGCCACTGGTTTCATTTTTCTGCTTGGCAAAGCGCGGCGTTAGGATTCGCTATTAAAAATATCAATACAATCTTACCAGTCTTCCCTGGAGTACATTTACAGTAGAAAGCGCCAACACGATCTATGCAAGTGGCTCCATTAAAACAGGCTGCGCCGGCGCAGTCGTCGATGTTCACGGAGCACTCTGGTCCAGTCCACCCATTCACGCAGATGCAGGAGAAGCCACCCACTGAATTGGTACACGTTGCTCCATTTTGACATACTAACGGCCTGTTGATGAAGAGTATAAGTGATGTATAAAATTTTGTATATAAAATAAAAAAATGACACGTAATATCTCGAATTTTGGTGGAGAGCGGAGTGCCTTGACACTAGGATCTCTCTGACTGTATTAAATAAAGAGGTCACAGATAAAGTGAACCACAGTTTCACAATAGGCCCTCAAAGGCTAAGTTAGAACGGGCGTGCCGCGGGCGCGTGCTTGCGCACTCCATATCTGATCTTAGACCAGCTAAATTGCCAGTTACATTTGAAGTGAATACAGAGTTAAAATTATTTATTATACAAATAATTCTAATCATAAGCAGACTAATAAGTAGAATGGTTATTATATTATTTTTAATTTCAACTATATACATAGACTTACTGAATTGTACCTACAAAGAGCCTCATCAGTGACGAATCACTACGCTCTTAAGTCTATTTTATTTTATATTAATACTATTAATCTTTGCATTTTGTGCCCTTTGTACTTAATCAAAGAGTGTTATAATAAAAAAAAATACAAGAAAATGTTCAATCAGGACTTGCTATTCGAATGATTTACCTTGTATACACGGCATACACGTCAATAAATATTTCCAACATTCAAATGAGTTGTAAATCAAATTCCGACTTTAAGCTTCAATTTCTTTATTAGTGACTTAAAGCCGTAGGTGATAGACGAGTGTGTGGTTTTTAAACTCCATTTAAATAATAAGTTCATTCATTTCAAGTCATAGTATATTAAACTATTTTAACCGAACTAATCGCATATATTTTGGTATATTTTCCAATAATAAAATATACGCAATAACACATTTGTATTTAACATTTCTTTTAAAGTGTTATTTACACACTTAGGAAATTGAAAAACATATATTTAGGAAACGTATAAAAATTTGAACGCAGCGGGATATGAACCCGCGCCTCATGAAATTTAATGGTTTTCAAGAGGCGCAGCTTCAAAACCCGCTGCGTTCGAATTTTTATCTATACGTTCATTGAAATAGATTCATTTTAAATACATAGATGCACATTTCTTTTAGTAACTTGAATTATCTTTTCAAATATACATATTGACGAACGACAGAAAATTGAAAAATGATTTTATCTAAAGATTATCTTTTATAATTCGATTTAATGTAATATATGTGCAAATATAGACAATTTAATTTTTCCATACACAATATTATCGAACAAAAGCCTTAAGTTACAATGGTTTTTTAAAACAAGAACACTAGTCAAACTAAGTTTATTCAGTAGGTTGTTTAATATTTATTTTTGTCATTATAAGTTCATATAATAACTCCATAGCAAATTATAAAGTGCTTGATGCCATGTGAAAAACTTAACTTTACCACATAAAAGCTTTTTCCCTCATAACAGGCTACGCTAGAAACTAGTGTCAAAACACTCCGTCCTGCTTTCGAGAGGAAAGAATTCGAAACATTCCGTTGAGTGTCTAAATTCAACGCCGCGCTTTGTTTCACTAGAGCGGGAAAATAAATTTATACTCAGATCCCACTGATCAGACTGACCCACTCCACTACAATGGCCTTCTAAGTAAGTGTTATTGGCACACTTAGGAAATTGAAGAATGATAAGATATTTCGAAAACATATAAAAATTTGATCACAGCGGGATTTGAAGAAACGCGGGTTCAAATCCCGCTGTTGCCAAATTTTTATACGTTTCCTAAATCTGTCTTTAATAAATTTAATGTATCCTAGATATCTTACCACTCAGTACGCAATACCTCTAATATGCCCATCGGCAAGTGTAGGACAAAATGATTTACCAATAGTTGCTTTGTCTGTCCAACAAAATATTAGAAATATGTGAAAATACAAAAAGCTCCTCTGAAATAAGCTCGGTGCAATAAAGCCCAGTGGCACTGACCTCGACACGGAAGGCATTTGCCATCGCAGCCATCATCGTTAATCATACGTCGTTGCAGGTAGCTAAAACTTAGCTCTTGCTTTCCTATTACATTCACTTTAATAACTTTTTATATGATAAAATCATTATAATTTAAAATTATATTTCAATCACAATCACTTCTGTGTGTGCATAGGTTAGGAAATACCCTTTTTTGTGACTTTTTGTTTCCATAAGATTAAAAGTTTATATTAAACACAACACATTAAAAAGTAAGTTAAACGTAACTTGCTTTAATTATTTTCTTATAACCTTGGTCGTTGTAGCAAGTATATCGGGCTGATGCTTTGAAAATAAAACGTCGGGCACGTGTGCAAAGATTTGAAATTACCATACATGCCAGAAATATCGAAATATAAACAGAACGTCTTAGTTCAGTGTTCAAATCCGTCAAACCATTGTGAATTAAAGGTTAAAACAAGTTACAAATTTATGTTAAAATTGTTAAACACATAATTGTGATTATAATAAATAAAACAGCGTGTTCTTACAAACCAATTAGCCATAGCCAATCATCTACAATTAATTCCACCCATCATAAGTCAAAGCTTTGTAATTTGTTATTATGTAAGGCCCATAATGTATGTTTGTACAACAGCGAACGATTCGCTTAATTTCGTAAACGTGTAGTCTTTTTGAGGTTTTTTTTGTTAAAACTGAGGTTTAAGCACCGGATATTCGTTAAAAGTCGTTGTAATAAAATGTAATCCTCGAACGTTACATCATGTAAAAAATGTATATTATATCAGTAATATTAAAATTTAGATGAGACAGACAAATGAATTGTTAATTGGTAACCGTCAAAACTATTTATTCTTAATTTTATAATAAGGTTTTAATTCAATAATCATTTAAATGAAGTTACATTAAGCAGGTCCAATGTTTTCCAACTTGGCCTGTCAAAATAACTTTTATTTAATTGTATACTGTATATCAATTGTCTTTTAAACATACAAATATTGGAGCCAAACGATAGACCACTTGTCTTAGTGACAAGTAACGTCCACGTTTCAGTCTAATAAATTTCACCGAAACGAGTACAAGGTATCACAATATCTTATGTAGACCACATAAGGCAAGAAGGTGTGTCCATAAATGAATAATTCCTAACGTCTCCCGCGTCTGACAATCTTGAATTAAATTTACGATGGCTTAATACAGACAGACAGTTTGAATTTCATGAAAGCATTTGTTGTCACGATATCTATATATGAAAGAAAAGGTTTCGGAAGGGTTCTTTGATTTTCACGATTATTGCAAATTTTGAAATGAGCAATTTTAACGGATTAATCATATAATTTTGGTGATAAAGCTTGTTTTCGGAAACCCGACGTTTCGAACGCTACAGTAGTTCATTGGTCACAGGTGAGCTAGGGGATATTGCATGTCATTTTCGATACAAAGTATTATGCTTAAACTACACTTACGACGATATCTTAGTTACTTTTACTCGTAGTGCCCTGGATTCTACTGTAAAGTGTTCAACGATCGAGTTCGCAAGATGTATTTCCGAATACCAAATTATGCGTTATCCGATTGGTTTCATTAAAGCTGTGATAATATGGATAAAATATACAACAATTTCAATATTTTTTATAATGACAAATTTTTGATGTAACAAATAGCATTTTTTTATCATTCAAAATAAAAAAAAACTTCTTTAAGTGGAACTTTAGATCCACTATCGACTATTAAACATTGTTCATCACACTTCTACATATCACCTAACACATAAATTAGCAGTACTGTATATCCACATACATTTCGAATCTTATTTCAATAAGGTACATTTCGAACCTATTTCAAATGATTCGCCGACTATAGACGACCAAGATTAATGTGTAACAGATAACAACAATTTGAATACCGATGGGCTACCGCTGTCTGTAACAAATGATAGCTAAGAAATACCGGTAATGGAGCATGATAGAAATTGTTTTAATTCAAATATATTAATTAACTAAGATAATTTAATAAAGTTATGATTGAATAAAATGTATTAACACATATTGTCTGATAGGCAAGGATTAGGCACTTGTTAAAATTTCATCGATTTTTTTATCGCAAGACTAAATTCAAAGTTCGCTTCAATTACTAAGCAATTAGCATAATTTCATCGCTGAGTCTATTTGACGTTAAATTTTATATAATACTGTTGTGATAGGATTTATTCTATATTTGATCCATTTCTAAACGATGTGAAATTGGCTCATTCTGAATATTTCATTAAACCATCATTCAGAATAGAAACATTTGTATCTTCTAATAAGCGGCCTTATTGTTGAATTCTATCAGAGTTCCCATATACATTACGTTTCCAATTATCTTTCAGCCATTCACTAAGCTTTAAATACAATCTTAACAATCTCACCAATCTAATTTACATCAACAGCTTCTGTGTTTGAAATCAAAAAATCCCCTTATCACAATTCTAGCTTTCGGCTACCCGTTTATTTCCATTAAGCCTTCCGTTACGTAATTATGTACAAGACGCGTACCGATTTGGACAATTAATAATTGAGTGCCGACGGTAAAGTGTCGCTCATGAATAAACATGGCCGCTTTCTCAGAGCTTTCGATATTTGGGGATTGGGAGTGTGTTATAATGTTTCTAACACCGGATTCGTCTCAAGTGTTTTAATTGCTTTTTCAGGATCTGTATGTTTGTTATACACTTAAGTGTGAAACATGAATAAATCAACACGCCATTGAGAGCAGTAATTTCTTATGTCTTGGTAAAGATAATTCATGATTGACTGTAAAAAGCTTTAATATAATTTAGCTTATTCTTGATTTTCGTAAGAATTATATATGATTTATTTAATTTTAAAATTATCATTTTTACTATTGTAAGAAATTAAACTCCAAGATTGTTATTACCCAGCAAAACTCACAATAAAACGTAATTATTAAGACATGTTTAGTTTTTTTTCTCATTACTCTTTTCACTTTTAACGCTTAGTATATTTGACTAAAGGCATCGCTTGATATAATCAATTTCAAAACGTTTACGATCTTCAATAAACCTGACATAAATAGGGGACTATATAAAATTAATTGTTACTTCAGGACTTCGGATATTGTGATGGTGATTTTAATCTAACAAACATACTCAACACTCTCGAACTGCTACAATTTTTAGAAATTCTCCAAATCTTTACACCTTTTGGATGGATATCAGGTAGTAAATAAAAAACACCAAAAGTTCTTGTAATTGATATTGCGCAACGCGTTTATCTGTAATGCTTCTTACGTACCAGCGGGCCGGCGGATAGATAACATTATCCACTTCCTGGAACAAGAGAAACGTGAAAAACTAACCGTATGTAAATATAACAGAGAAGGAAAATCTATTAAAAAAAACAGACTTCCTTCGTTGGAAGTGCAGTGAAATAAGAGCGGAGAAAGAACTCAGCGGTTAAGCGTGCGGTTCTGACAGTTTTGTTCAGTTTGCTTCATTATACCTTTATAAATGTGGAGTTGAGGCTAGTATAGTGTTATTGTAAAAGGTCAAAAAAATATATAACGCTACAGATGCTATCGAATTTAAAAGTTTTAACGAGTTGTTTAATAACTGATTTGACCATTCAAATGAACCGAGGAAAAATATTTATATCATCGTAAATGTGATAACTAATATTGATAATAATGTTAAATTCAAATAAAATATTAATAAAGAAAGTAATATTCTTGTAAGTATTGTAGCAAAGCTAGCTAAAGCTAATTAAAATTAAAATATTTAAAATATAAAGTTTATATATAAAGCATAAACCGAGCGCGACCGTTGTGGCACAATTGTTTGATATACGCGATGGTTTTGGGTTCATTCAATTATTTTCATACCACCGCTCTAGTGACAACCTATTCGGAGCCAGGAAGTAGAAATGGAGTGTTTTGACACTAGGCTCTCTGTAATGATCAAAATCTGTCTAATTTCAAGCTATACACTTTCACACCATTTCCCCCCACATAGCAGGGATAGTTTACATTGATTACCGACGGACACTACATTACAGTACAGTTTGTACAATTTATGGACAATATCTACATCTCGTGCTTATAATTTATCGATCTTTTATTACCCGTATACAAGACCCAATGTATATATGAAACCAATCTCCATTTCTACATGTGTACTAAAGCAATAATTATAACGCGTACTAAGTTGAAATTAACAAAGTTGATTGAAGACGCGTGTATGTATGTCAGTAAAACTTGTTTCGGCGTTCCGGTGTTTGCTTGAGAAACTGCAGATTCACATGTTAAAAATTTCCTTCGATACAATATTTTCAATACATATCCTCAATTTTTATTTTAATTAAATCGCTTTTAGATTTGATAGGAAGTTGACTAATGAATCTCCTCCATTTTTGCATGAGAACTCTTAACGACGTTATGTCATGTCATCATATTATTTTTAGAAAACGTATAATAATATGAACGTAAACCAAGAGGCGTAGGTTCGAATCCTGCTGCGTTCAAATTATTATTAGTTTTCTAAAAATATTTTTTTCAATTACCTAAGTGTGTGAGTTAATCACACTTTGATTAAAAATATGTTAAAACAATTTTCCTTCCTCCTTAAGATGAATTCCGTCATTATTGCATTTAGTTACTTGTATAGTATAGTAAAAAGCCATTCATGAACCATTTTTTACTAACTGTTGCCGCGGTAAAATAAACTTTGCCTTAGCAACGTGTTATGTCTATATATGCCAAAAAGTGTATGCCAAACATATGATAGTGTGTGTAATATTTATTGTACTTATATAATTAATTTCTAATGCATTATTATTCAAAATATTGGTTGTAACTATGCCAAATCTATTACTAAGAGTATGTATCCTTTAGTTAAAAAATATCTTGTTTCTTATTGGACCTCTACCGAACCTAGTGGAACCAATATCAAGAAGCCGTAATTGACTCATTAAATATAATTACGAAAGCGACTTTTTGCTACTCCGCCTTCCCATATTATCATTTCATCGACATTTAGTACGTGATTCTTTTTACTCAACGCTCTCATACTTTCATGTTTATCAAATACATTTTCAATTAGCCGCATATAAAAGGTTTTTTAAAATAATAAGCACTCGCAGATATTGTGATAAAATAATAATTATAACCAAAGCTTCAAGCCATGCTTTTTCTGAATAATATGGTTGGTAGAGAAAACCTAGTATCTAGTCTAGACACTCCGCTCTCCGTTTTTCACCACTCAATATGCAATGTCTCGAATCCAATTCGTGGTACTCAACGCCGCGCCATTGTTTTAAGGGAGCTGGGAAATATATATTATTTAATACAATCACTCCCCGAGTAAGATCTCTCTGAAGTTTATATGAAGTCTAAGCTAATTGTACTTTGAAATTGAAACCTATACTATATAAGAAAAAATAACTTACCTCAAAGCACATTCATCAACATCACTCTCGCATAAGGTGCCAGTGTAAGTAGGCGGACACTCGCAAGTATACGAATTGAGACCGTCCAAACAAGTAGCTCCGTTCTGGCAAAGGTGGCTGGGGCAGTCGTCTATGTCTATTTCGCAGTTCTGGCCGCGATATCCTGGTAAAAAAAGGTTACGTTTAGTAAAAATATCCAAAATATAGTAAATGTCACGCGGCGTTTAGTACCACCGAGTCAATATGCCAAAATATATTTGGTTACAGTAGATTCTTCAAAACTACCATATAATTAGGCAAAATAACATAATTTTAACATATCAATATAAAGGCAATATATTTTATTAATTCATATATAATTAAACGGACATAATATGTTTTTATTAAAATATTCTTTATTCAAATGGGCTATTTATTACAAGAAATTTCAATATACCCACAGTATTTATTCAGAAACAATCTATAATGTAACTCCAATACAATAAAAAACGCAAAGAGAACTCTAAATCAACAAGCACTGTTTTGAAATATCATTTGCCATACAACGGGTCTACTCACATACGATTAGCAAGTACAAATTCATTAGCCCCATCGTTCCCACGCACATGTGTTTATGGGAAAACATTTATTCTATCGTCGAGAAGAAAAAACTGTGACGTCATATGAAGCAGACGTATTTAACATCTGCACTTTACGATGTGGCGCAGTAAGATTGGTTGTGGGTTCAATTGCCACTCTGAGCATTACTTCGTATAATCCTGCGCATTGTTTTAAATTTTCCCGCTCCCTTTAGATAAAATTCTGTTTAGATTTCAGATGGAAAGTGGAGCAGTAGTATTTTGACACTACGTTCTTCATAACAAGGCTGCTATGCGAGTAAACTATGGAAGTACCTCTTTGTAATATTATTTTTGTACCATTAATCTCCATTTATCTTTTTTTAAATTTATTTAAATTATCGAATAAAAGGTATAAGTGAATTGAATTGACTCTAGGTCTCACCTCACATGTTAAGTGCGTCGCTTTCTATTTAATTAGCGCCGAGTCAGTCACAGTCAGCAGTGCAGGGCAAGGGCAGTACGTGCAGGCAACCAAGGAGTCCGTTGTCATTAAGTGTGGTTCGATATAATAATGTATGAAACTGACAGACGAATGCCACCTCAGAAATTACCTCGTGACCACGGACTTTCACGTAAAAGTGTTTTAAAACGTCTTGTTTTCTATAATGTATTTTTGTATATTAATTATATACGAGAATAATCCGGTTAAAAATATATTCATATCAATAAAGAATAGGAAAATATATAACTATTAATAAACAGGTAAAATAATAATTAAAATATATATATATATATATATATATATATATGAATTTGTCACATTTATATTATCAATATGTCGCGCCAGTATTGTTGATCTAGGAGAAACATGTGTTTTTTTTTTAAATATTGGAATTATTTAAACATAGCACAGGTCGTAAATTAAACACTAATTCTATGAAAAAAATAATAATTGAATGTTCAACATAAATAAATATTAGGCGGTTTACATAATTTATGTAGAATACGATCAAAGTTTGTATAAGAAACGCTCAGGAATGAGCTTTGACAGTGTTATTAACATAATGTGGTGTGAGAATGTATCCGCCCTTCTTCCCATACATATGGAGATATAATTAAGACACGGAAGTTGGATGCCGTCGAGGCGCAGAAAGAAGCGTCTGAATGCAGACCTGGTTGTGGGTTCGATTCCGTTTAGGGTAATGTTTTAATTAAGACGGCACATATGTTTCTCCAGTCTGGATTCTGACAAACGCGGTCTCTAGAAATCTACAAAAGATTAACAATCAAGTTCCGTCTAGATCTAGATTTGGAGATGAACGCGGAGTTTAGTGCTACAAAAAAACCACGGAAGCTCTGTAAGTTGAAATCTAGGGCTGTCTCATCGAATTGTATTTTTTAATTGATCGTAAAAATAAGTTCGGCGTAATTGAAGCCAATAAAATATATTTTCAATTGCATTAAGTAAGTTGTAGGTTACAACTTTTTATTGGAGCAAGTATTATTTTAACGGTTTTATATGATGTGGTCTTCTTAATAATTAACAACTTACAGGTTTTTTTTTACCACTAATGATAATGAACGTTACAATTATTTATTATCATTATTAATAAGCCTCAAATTCAAAAATTCAAGTGGATACTTGAATTTACATAGAATTTTTAACCACTCAGGTAACTAAATGATAAATCTCTTGCACTACGATGACGCAATTAACAATTTATTCATTACATAAGCGCATTTATTAAAATAGTCAATTGATACATTGTGAGAGATTAGGTTGAAAAATTGAATATTAAGTAAACGGAATTCCAACACTTATGCTATACCGTTCATATCTATCAACATCGAAATTGACAAAACCCTAATACTGTAGCTAAGAAGGTACTGAAAATTTTTAACATCTGTTTAAGAAAATTTTCATATACGGGAGCAATGACCTAATTTAAGTATTACATCAAATGATAATAACGAGCAACACATGACAAAAGAAGTTATGCTTTTTGGCAGTCCATTGACCTTTGTCAAACCAAGTAAGTGTTGATAGAATCGTTTTTTATTACTATTAGACCTATTAATTCTAAATATATATAAATTATATAACATTTAATTATATAGCTTATACATATTTAAACATACGTTTTACATATTATTGAACATATTGAAACATAAGTTTTACATAATATTGTACATATTTAAACATAAGATTTGCCTAAATACTATTAATAAAAACATTCCCCCGATTGGGTCTGAAGCTATAAAAATACACATGCTAGGCTTAGTATATCTAACTATAGTGAACTGGGCGCTTTTTAATTCATTTTAATACTTTCTAATGAACAATTTCTAGTCCAAACTTAGATTATTAACTAAAATGTCAGCCATTTAAAGTGCAAAGGTGATTCGCGTCATTAGTTGTATGGATCTAAGTCATTTACAAAAATTGGTACATTTTATACATTAAGCTTGAAGCATAGCTAGTCTTTAAAGCAATCGTCAATTTAATCTATGTATATAAAATATTACAGTTACTCATTAATTGACTGACAGATAAAGCACAGCCGAAAGTACTGAATATATGGCATTAAGGTTCCTTGGAGTGTGGAGAGCAGTACCAAGAATTTCCAGAAATTTCAACGAGAACGGAAATTTGACGTGGATTTTGCGAAATTTTGACAGTTGGTTTCTTTGAAAGGGTGAAGGTGTTCTTGGAGCTGTACGTTTTTCCCCCATACAAGGTCATATATCATCAAACCGCGCTACAATATACCAGAAAGGGGAAATATAAGTAATATAAATATAATTCCCCGAGTGGGAATCGAACCCACAACCACATTTATAAACAAACAGTTTGTATCGAATTTACAGTAACAGAAGGTGTAAAACGCACGCGAACAAAATCGGGGCTACCAACTAGTGTTTTTATACTAAAACACTTCTAAAGTAGGGTGAGAGTGTGTACCGCTTACGTCACCGTCACTTTATGTGGACCAATTCGCACATCTCGCGTTCGTTAGTGAAGTTACGAAATAAACTCGTATTAATTTTATATCTTAGTGAAATCTTATTTTTGCAACCGCCATTATATTAAATCTTTATTGTAGAGCCAAATCTATGTAATTTTCATTATAATAAATAACGTTTCATCAACATTTTTTTTTAGAGTAAATACATTCTAAATGTAGTATGTCGCAAGATATTTTTGAAAACGTATAAAAATTTGAACGCACCGGGATTGGAACCCTTGAACGGTTTTCAACATGAAAATGGAATTAATTAACTACACTTAACAATATATGGTTACATGCACTTATTATGGTTGCACTTTTGAATATTAATATTTAAATGCAATTAAATCTGGATTAAATATTTAATTTTAACTATCCGTTAAACGTCAGAATGCTTAAATCCGTTAAAGCGTACCGTTTTCAATGCAACATGTGGCTTTAAGTGTGGGAAGTTTTTAGAGTATGAGATCACTTACACTTCAATGTATGATTCATTAAATTAATTTTACAATTTTAGAACAAAAATGTGCCTGTTATAAAATTTTAGAAATATTCAACGTATATATATTTTCGGGACAAGTACTAGCGTTATGACAATATAGTATGATTTTGATATATCCATATTTTATAGTATTAAGGGAAATCAACTTATGTTTAGATGTTTTTAATGTGTTGATTTTGAGCAAACTAACATATATTGGTACTGAATGATTTAAAACGATGTAAATATGTATTATTTAAACTTTTCGAATCTTTCATTTTCTAAAACGTTACATACGTCTTCGGGACATATGTCATTTTAAATAAACTAAAAGCCTCCTCGACAGCTTTGCCTAGGTAAAACTCTAGGTATGTCAATTTGACCAGACGGTAAGTGGTGACGGTAGACGGTAACGGTGGTAGCGTGTTTGATGTTTATTTAACAAATTCAATGTATTTCTACTGCATTATCATAATAATTAATGGCTTCGTAAACTTCTTCTCCAAATAAACTTAAACTATACTCCTTCGTTCGCCTTACCTTCGTAAAAAGGGATGCAAATTATTTCCTTCACGAATTAATATAATAAAGCCTAGATGTGTCTTTGAAGCGTCAACAACACGTTGCCTTGGTAACGTGTATGTCACTTTATATAAACGCATATGACAAATATATAGTAGTGTGTGTTTTATTGATTTACTAATTTTATGTGTTTTTGAAGCTTATTTAAAAATATTAGCATTCAGCACTGTGAAAATGATTTTTGTTATTATTTATACCAAACGCATATGAATGAAGCAATAATTTCCAGTTAATTTATTAATAAATGTTGACAACTAATTGTAGTATTAACACTCATTTCAAAGGTCAGAGGTCCGTTACTCCCACTTAATTTAACCCAAGTATTTCGCAAAGTAATCATCGTTTGTAATAAATAGTGTAGGTTCAATCATCCGGCCAATTTATCGACATCAATATTATGTGTAACCTACATGGCGAGTAAAATTAAAATTTAAAATTATTAAAATTAAAATTTAAACAAGTAAAATTTTTAACATTTTTTAAGTGTTATTAAGGTTTTCAAGTTTAATAAGGTTATTGTTACTAAGGAAATTGAAAAAGACATATTTAGAAAACGTATAAAAATTTGAAGGCCTCTTGAAAACCGTTGAAGCGCTCTGACCGCTAAGTAATGCGTTCTACATCCAGCTACGTTGAAATTCTTATACGCTTATTACAACTTTTTAGTAAGGTTAAGGGTTTAATTTTTATGTAATAAACACCATTTTCACGTTTTTTTTTGTTCATAGGGTACTCAAGGATAATTTAATTTAAGGAAATTAAAATTGTTCTTTTTTTTAGTCTACATTACATAATTGATTACAGATTATAAATCACTGTAAGCTCATTATTATATCAACTTTCCACAGGTCTTATAGGCGATCTCAAATCCACAAGTACAGTACACCAATCGAATAAACCTCTTGATATTTAAAAAGATTTTAATTAATAATTATTAAAAAAAAAATTACAATGTCGCGATTCCGTCCACTAAGCCATACATACGTACAACAAAGAAATCTACTAAGCTGGTGACATTAAGAATTTATCATAATATTTTAAAACAGTTATACAAAATGCCTTTTCTGAAATGAAATTATGAGAAAATAATATTAAGAATAGAAAAATTTATATATATATATAAAATAACCAGTTGCGTGTCGACCATCCTAACGACGCTCGGTCTTTCGCCCGCGGCGACCACGATTATAAGCTATGGGTAATAAATAAGACTATTTATGTTACAGTCAGTATGCACTGATACATTGTGCTAATGTTAAAAATGTATGGAGATACAAATAATTGTATTGGAATGTACAGCGTGAGTGAAACATGCTGTAATGTAAAGGGTTGAGACCGTAAATTTTAAAAGGCTTAGTTTATAAATTATCTAATCAATGGGTCAATAGTTCTCTGAGTTTGAGTACCAGTGGTTTAGAGTTCTAATTTCACTTGGAGACGTTTTCTATTCTAAATTCTGTATATATTGGGTACAGTTACAAAATATTGGAAAGTTTAAAAGTCAAAATGGTGTCGTTTTTAACATTTTTTAAAGTGTTATTCGCACACTTAGGAAATTGAAACTTTGAACTTTTTATAAAAATTTGAACGCAGCGGGATTTGAACCGGCGCCTCTTGAACGGTTTTCAAATTTTTATACATTTTCTGAATATGTCCCTTTCAAAATGGTGTCATTAAATTATATATATACTTAAAACCTACTTTAAAAAAATATGGTGGAATAGTGCAAACATTTTTTAAGTTAAATTAATTAAGTAAAGTTATATTATTATAACATTTTGTTCATTTCAAAAGAGCTGCCTGAATACATTAATAGGACTTTTTTGATAATTGCCTATAAAATAATGTCTAAAATATCAATTTCATAATTAATTAAAAAGAACTCTCAAATTCGACAATAATTCCAATTTATATTGTTTTTACTGTTTACCGGCAACGCTGTATTCAGACTTAAAAGCTCACACTAGCACAATCGCCACAAACCATTAAAACTAGCACTAATAGCCAAGTGGTGATAAGATCGATAGCAAAGTAAATGTCCGTGTGTCAGAGTTCAAGAACGCAATAGTGACAGGTGTAGAAATTATTACTGTCACAATATATGGGACCACGAGAAAACTAAGAATTTATGTGTAAAGCTCAAGCCGAATGAGAATTAGGTTCGATTTTTATCAGACGGTTTCAAATTAAAATTTATTACTTTTTAATCAAATGAATTTGGATATTTTTCGTTTGTGCTTCATCTATTTCATGTGAATAAATTTTATTTGTGCTATATAACTGTGTAAATACACACGGCGTTTGTATTACAGTCTGTAAAGTAAATATCGTTTATCTAAAATGCGATAAAAAAATTAGAAAAACTATATACCAGTTTCACTAATGTGTAGACTTCACAATATAAATAACGTAAATGTTGATATTTTTTTCATAAAACCACAAAAAATCTGAAGCATGTAACCTACCTAAGGCTACCAAGGTCACTTAAGGCAGACATATTTAGAAAACGTATAAAAATTTGAACCCAGCGTGATTTGAACTCGCGCCTCTTGCAAAACCGTTCAAGAGACTTGAGTTAGTTTCACATTTTTGTGTTTTACTTTTTTAACATATGTTTAGTTTTTCTTTATCTCGTTTTCTTTTTTTTTTAACATCGCAAAAGACTTTTACTTTATGCATGCAGCGTTTACCTTAAATATGGCTGTACTCATGGTTTAAGTTTATTTAGTATATTTTCTGTATTTTGATTGTGTAACAATTATTAGTAAGCCGAATAAATAAATAAAACATAAAGGCATATTTAGAAAACGTATAAAAATTTGAACGCAGCGCTATTTGAACCCGCGCCTCTTGAAAACCGTTCAACGGTTGAACGGTTTGTGAATGTATTTTTCAATTTTCTAAGTGTGCGAATAACACTTGTTACAATAAAAATGTTAAAAATAAAAAAAAACATAACCTTTTTGTATAACATGAATTTTTGGTTTATCAAATAGCGCGGCGTTGAGTACCGTCAGTGAATACGCAAAATGATTTCGGTCGGTCCAATGAGGGAAAGGCCGTGAAGCTATAAAAAAAATATTCAAATAGGAAATGGTCAATATATATTCAGATATTTTTATTGTTTGTGGACTATTATATGTTAAGGGTTTATGTTTTAGAAAAATATTTCTCTACAGAACTTAGGCGGGATTTTAATTATTTACGGCTTTCAAAGTTCCATAACAAGAAAACATAATTACAATTTAATCTTTCAAATTAAATAGTAATCTATAAATAATTAGTACAATATCTAAACTAATATATACTTAATAGTATCTCGGCTATGTAAGTCAAAGTGACTCAGAGGTAAAGTCACTATAAGGCAAATCGTCGGGCACTCAACACCGTTTCACTCTTAAACTTGATAAATTAATGATGCCAGTGAATGATTGACCGGAGATTAACTAATTTTCTATACTGAAGTTTAAAATACCGGCCGGTCTTGTTTCATAATTATGTGTTACATTTGGTTTTGATGATTGAACATACCTACACTAGTAACACTATGTACATAATTATATTTAGTGGCGCCACGGTTGGTTGTGGGTTCGATTTCCACTCAGACAAAGATTATATATAAATAATTTTGCAGTTCCCTGCTGTGGTAACGCCAAACTTTGAACTTTGAGTTCCGCCACGCAATGTCTGGAAATGAATTCGTTTGGAAATGGAGGAACTCAGTGCATACAGCTATGCGGGAAAAAATTTAAACAGTTCGTTAACGAGTTAATGAGTATTATAATGTAAATATGTTTTTATGTGAGATTTACTATTACTTATTTAGCGAAATGGCCAGAAATAAGTCATTTTGATTCGCATCTTAAACTGAAACCAGAAACAGAAGAAAGTGTTGAAATCAATTGCAAACAAAAACCAAAGTGCGTTGAAATAATTGTCTAACCAAACCTAAGGGAAAGAGACAGATAGAAATATTTTTAGGTATATTCCCGAATGGGATTCGAACTAACAACCATGACTTGCAACCGGGTATGTCCCAATAGCTTCACATATATGTATGTATTTTTAATCATCTACAGAGAGGTTTTCAAACATATTACTGGGCTTTCTTTTTTTCCATATATTATTTACAATCTTGATCTTTTTATGCATTATAATATAAAACCGCATAAAATATAATTTCTAAAACAAAATCACTCACCTGTGGGACAATCGCATTCATATCTCAGCGAATCCAATTGGGTGCATCTCCCACCATGCAAGCACGGTGATGGCTCACAAGGCACATATTCCGTATCACAATCTCTCCCAGTATACCCAGGTTCACATACACATGTGTACGATCCGTGGGTGTTAAAGCATCTTCCATGGTGGCAAGGCCCAGATCCACTGGAGCATTCGAAGACGTCTTCGGTACATCTTGAACCGGTGAAGCCTGGTGGGCATGCACAAGAATAGCCAGCTGCCGTTGTGTTGTCTGCCACGCATCGGCCACCGTTTCTACAGGGTTGCGATGCGCAATGGTCCTCGTGGGAACATTCGTCTCCTGTAAACAAAGGTTTTTGTTTAGTTATAAATTAATATTTACGGAATTATCAACGAAACGAACGATTTTACTTCAATATGGCCATTATGGCGTAGTGGTATAGCGTCTGTCAACGCGGTATGTGTTCGATTCTCACTCGAGGACATTTCCTATAATCATTATTATATCTCAAATATTTTCTCGTACCTAAGACTGCACGGCGTTGAGTTCTATGACTCATCACGCAATGATGCGATTTCGGGTTGAAAATGAAGATTACAACGAAAAAAATTATTTATTTTCATTTGAAAGCAACCTAATATAATATAAAAATATACTGCGATAAAAATATACATATTTTAATTTGTCCTATACAAATCCTTAAAATTGTTCTAATTAATTTATATATTGGTTAGACGAATGATCAATAACAAAATAGATAGGCCGCGTAATTAAGAGTCTTAGAACTAGTTCATACATACATATGTTGATAAGTTTTGAATTTGAAATTATATGAAAAAAATTATGCTTTTGAAAAAAACAAGAGTGGAAAATTATATTTGTTATATTATTTGAAATCAACGTCTTTACAGCTTCACAGTATTCAGACTGAGGTGGCACTCGCCTGTCGGTTGATACAATTGTTAAATTAAGCTAGTCTAATATATTTAATCATATTGTATATATATACTTAGAAATCACTTAAGTTATACAACTCCATATATAACAAAGTAGTCAAGTGGTATAAATAAATTACTACAATTTACAGGGCAGACCAAATTCGTCATCAATTAATTGAAATGCCCAGTTTAGTAACAAAGTCGCGTTTAACATGTGGAATGTTGTTTGATTAGTGGAACAAGCTCAATTGATATTGTACTTATAGTTTTGTGAAAAGGTTTTTAATTTTAAGCCTTTCACATGTGTTTAAAGTGTTATTCACACACTTAGGAAATTAAAATGTTTTTAATAACAGCGGAATTCGAACCCGCGCTTCTTGAAAACCGAGCGGTTCTACATCCGGCTGCGTCGAAATTTTATTTTCTCTGTAACCAAAGAATTTACGAACAATCGTTCAGCAAGACAGCTTATTTGTTTAAATTAAATCAGTTTAAAAATGTAAAAAAATAATTAATATATATATACATTTAAAACATCAAGGAAGCATAAATTGCCACTTTCTCTTATATCCGTATTGTAGTTATATTTGGTGTCTTTAAATCACGTAACAGGTACCAATTGTCAAGAGTTTTTACAAAGCGAATGAGAAAAATGAAAGTGACGTTCGAACAATTACTACAGATAATGATATAGCATTATTTTTGGTTTCAAAAGATAATACGGTTTTAGCATTTTTTTTTTGTTAAGAACGTTATTTAGGTATTTATTTTAAAAAAATTTTATTTTTGGATACTTTTAAAGTTTTTTTTAGCAGCTTCACCTTGTTTTCCGCTTAGCAGGGCGTCGGAGAGTACCTAGTGTCACTCCGTTCTCCACTTTGCGTCCGTAATCGAGACATTGCGTTTTGCGTGGTTTGAACTTTATACGCCACGATGGCCGCGATGGCCACTTGACTTTCAAAGTTATTAATTGTCAGTCGTCTTTTGAACACCATATTCCTAGCTAACTTAATAAAGACTATTTAAATTTGAAAGTCATATACTATGCAAAAGAATCTTTTGTTAAAATATAATGGTGGATCTTAACGGAAACTTAGGTAATATATCTTTTTTTGAGAAACTTTCAAAATTACAATTTTCCTTTAAATTTTTCGTGGCAATTTCAGACAAACTTTAAATACCGCGTCTAAAATCGCTAGCTGAGTTTTTAATAGCATTAACAACTTGTTAGCAAAATTGTGTGTAACCAAACTAGTTTAACTACGAATTTAAACTTTATTGTAAAGTAATAAGCCCCCATTTGTTACTTCATACCACAGTTACAAGTAAAAGGTTAAATTGAAAGGAAATGCTAATAGTAAAGACAACTTTCAAAATTTATAGGTTCTAGTTTTACATCTGAAATTGATGCTTTTATAACAGCACGTATATTTTAAGCCAGTCATAATTCACTTAAGTAAATTTATCATTTCATTGAGATATTCAAGGTTGCCAGTTCGTGTCTCAGACAAACTTACTGTTACAACTTAATAATACATAGGAGATTTTTACTTAATATATATGAAGTTGAATAAGACATATATAGAAAACGTATAAAAATTTTAACGCAGCGGGATTTGAACCCTCGCCTCTTAAAAACCATTCAAGCGCTCTGACCGCTAAGCCATGCGTTCTACCCCCAGCTACGTTGAAATTATTATTATATTATTACAACTTATAATATAATAAGAATTCTTATATTATTACAACTTATATTTGTTGTTAGCATCTCTGTAGAGAGATTTTTACAAATTTCTGCTACCCAAAGATTATTCTACGAATAATCGTCTGGCAAGTTGTAATAAGCGTATAAGAATTTCAACGTAGCTGGAGGTACGGTTTTCAACGGTTTTCAAGAGGCGCGGGTTCAAATCCCGCTGCGTTAAAATTTTTATACGTATTCTAAATATGTATTTTTCAATTTCCTTAGTGTGGGAATAACACATATAAAAAATGTTAAAAAAATATATGAAGTTTTAATGAACGCCTCAAACACTATGATGTAATCTTAGTAGCTTTTGATTAATCTCGTATTTATATACGATTTTGTTTTAATATACCATATTTTATGTAATATATATTAAACTATAATTTTCTTTATTACGAATGATGTCATATTACACAGCCATTATAAGGCAATACTGATTGAAATTCCATCTACACAAAGCTTAATTAAATATATAGTTCCGCAATTTATTCATAACTTGACCAAGTGCAACACCTGTTGTATGCAACTACAGCCATTTCTGTACACATATAGGTATTATCTAATGAGTATCTAATAAGGATTCGTCAGATAGCTATCTCATATTAAAGATTAATAAATGCAGCCATATTTCAAAGCGGAACACTATTATACTGTCATATAAAGATTTATTAGTATTGCCGGCGAATAT
This sequence comes from Podotricha telesiphe, assembly GCA_038994665.1. Classification (NCBI taxonomy): domain Eukaryota; kingdom Metazoa; phylum Arthropoda; class Insecta; order Lepidoptera; family Nymphalidae; genus Podotricha; species Podotricha telesiphe. Next base: position 247,031 of record JAOYRR010000063.1, on the reverse strand, counting down.
ACCACCTTGATAGCAAGTGTATCCAATCTATTCGAATATGAAAAGGTCCTTTATTAAGTTTGAATTATGTTTCTTTGATGGAACCTGCGTAATATTTGCATAATCAATGCATTGAGAATTGCATATATAATGCAATTTTTGCTTCTCAATGTTAAAATAATCACAATGAGCTATTTGTTATTACTTTATATATTGAAACGTATATTATGTTTTGAAAGAACTACTTTAGTAGTGCTAAGAAATCCTATTCTATCGCACTCGGAAAGTCTCGTCCGGTTTTAGTTTTCTTACAATTTATTACTCACTTGAAAATGCCAAATTATGGTACCAAATTATAGGTAATACAACGTCGTCTATAATTTATTATTGACCCATCGTTTTGAGTTGAATTTTTTTCTAGTTACACTACAAAAGAATAAGACCAAATGATTCATCAAATAATTGAACAATGAATACCTGTATAGCCCGGCGGACAATCACATTCATAGGTGTGTAATGACGTCAGTCGGCACGTTGCTCCGTTCAGACACGGAGCTGAATCGCAGGCCGCTGGTACCCTTATCTCACATAGAGAGGCACTGAATCCGAGGGGGCAGTCGCAGGCGAAAGAGGGAGGAGCCCCTCCGGCACCTGGTCGTACCCTACATGAACCCCCGTTTTGACATCTTGGACTGGATTCACTGTGGCACGGGTTCAAATGCTGACAGAATTCGCCGGCGTAACGCGATGTGCAACTGTAACAAGGAAAGTTTGATTAGTATTTTGTTGTTATATAATTAACTTATAGGTAGTTTGTAAATGATTATCGAATTAAGAATTTCTTATATATATGTAAGTTCATATTAAAATTAAATAAACAAAATGGAGATAAAATAAATACGAAAAAAAAGAGAATGCACGACATTGAGCTCTACCACTTATCACGTAGTTTTAAATCCAAAACAAATGTTAACATAAAAAAATTTCGTTTTTAAATTAAAAAAAATATTCCCATACATAAAACGAACGCATCTATTTATATCATTAATTCAATTTCAAATACACAAATGCGTACAGAATTAAATTGAACATGCAAACCTTCTAAGAAAGGCTTTAGTTTTAGCTACCTGTAGTATACTCATATATACTAAACATTGTATAAACACGCGCCACTGAGCGCTATCATGCCCGCGCCTCGCTGGACGACGCCAATAAATAACAAAGATACGTCGCGACACGGTCCTTTGACATGCGCGAGCGCACCTTCGGTTGGTTAGAAAAGATTTTTCCTACGCTATAGAGCATAAGTTATTTTGAAATTATAGCTATGATCTACCTAGCTATGCACGTGGGTACAGACTTCGCTCCCTGACGATTTAATTTCCCAATCTAATTGTAAATCTAAATTATCCAAATTGCGGCGATATTTTAAATACCGTGAAACTAACAGTATTTAAAAATGTCAAATTTTCTAGCTGTCTTAGCGTTTTGTAGTGGACTTAATTGTAGTAAAAATAAAAAAGGTGTTATCAGACAATAACTCAAAGCATCCGAAGATCGGGAAAATGGAACGATGACATAAACTCCCTGGCCGCTCTGATGGCAAGTGATAGAGACCTTCATATAATATGATAAATAAACAGAAATTTCATCACCTGACAAAGGAAACCGACTCAGTACATCCTGTATGTAGACGAATAAATCATGGAAATGTGATTTCCTTTGATGTCGACATCGGACAAGGTTACTTCCTAAAGTACCTTTTGATTCGCGAGAGTATATTTTACATCGCGATCTGACTTGCAGCTGTTTGAATTCAAAGAGAATGTAAGATAAACTTATTTTAAAAACTAATATTTCAGTAACTTTTTCAAACAACATTATTATTAGGGAACACTGGTAAGTCGTGGTTCTATTAAAAAAAAGCGAAAATGGTTTAAAATGAACCTAAACTAATTAACTAAAGGCCTCACTATTAGTAATTGTATACTTTAAAACGCCGATATATGGCATACAATTTAAAAAATTATGTTAAAATTTTGTATACGGAGAAGGTTTCTCGGATAAACTTTGTATAGACTTTTAAATTAGAATTTAAATTTAATATTCGAGTAAATTCGTAGACCAGACCTTCCACCGAACCTGTACACGTGGGCGGCTCACGAAGCCGCTACACCTACACACTGACCTTAGTGCAGGGTGGATGCACTGCTGATATTTCATGCACAATACATCCTTATAAATAATTAATATAGTGTTATAATCACTGCATTTTATGAAGCATTAGTTAAGCTATTTTAGATAATGATATTAAAAAATGTACTTTACACAATTTTTCTCGAATTGTAAAACATTTTTAGAAAACGTATAAAAATTTGAACGCTGCGGGATTGGAACCTGCGCTTCTTGGACCGTCCAACGGTTTTCAATAGACGCGGGTTCGGATCTTTTTCAATTTCATTGGTGTAAGAATGACATTTAAAATTTTTTATAATTCATATATTTTAATTAACTTTTGGTATTTTCTACAACAAATACTTTGTTTTGAACCTAGAACTTACCAAAGAAAGATGCAGAAATAAAAATCAATTTCGCAAAAAAAAAAAACATTTAAAATATATTATTTATTAAAATAAAATATAAACACGAAGCCAGTCAGTCTATAACAATAGCTCTTAATTAGTAATAATAATCTAAAAATTCGTTACACCAATAAATCGATTAGATGATATTTATCGTTTCGAAGACACGAAGCCACTTAAGTACCAAGTTTCTAATTGCTTTGTAACAATACTGTAATGCAATAAGTGAATACGCGTAAAGTAAGGCGCTAAACGACTACTACCAACAATTATATACTTTATCCTGGATAGATTTTTTAATATGTAAATTTAAGTAAATATTATTTTCAATTGACTTGTCTTTTTTGTTCTTTACAAAGGGACATTGTGCCATTGTCTCTCATTTCGTCGGGTCTGATACGTCAATATTTTTATAAATTTTGTACCTATACTTAGTAATTAAGAAAACTAATAGAATAACCAATTACCCTAGTAAAATATATTTTAAACCATCAATAAACTAAATATAATACTCGTTTCGAACTAGATATTGTTAGTGTGCATCTAAATCTTAATTACAGGGCCGTAAATTGCAATTGCTATCTATGATCTCATTATGGCGAAAAAGCAAGACCAATGAACACAGAGACTTCGACGATGATACAGACAACGTTTTTGCATTGAACTAACGGCGTTACTTAAGTTGAGATGTTTCTAATGATATTAGCGAAACCAGTAGTTCCTTCTCTTGTCAAACTAACCGGGTTCAATTCCGTCAGTCAACACGCAATGGATCACCGGAATTGTAGTCTGGAGAAAAGTGGTGACGAGCTGAATATCTTGACACTAGGTGCTCTCTGACTATGAAAAAAGGCTGACTACAAATTTAACTCACAGATGCAATAACGTCGATATCTTGAAATAAAACATGGAATTTGGGTTCTAAGGCTATGGAGCTAATTTGACAACCTGAATTTTGGGGTTTAGCCTATTTTTAATACAATACATTTTATATCAAACATTTTTAGAAAAAGTATAAAAAATTGAATGCAGTGGGATTAGCACCCACGCCTTTTGGAAACCGTCCAAGCACTCTGACCGCTAAGCCATGCGTTCTACATCTGGCTACGTTAAAAAAATGTCTGCAGCCCAAAGATTATTCTACGAACAATTGTTTGGCAAGACATTATGCAATTTATTAAATATATTGTTATTCAACTCTTACAAAATTGAAAAACATTTTTCGCTTCGGGCTTATTTTGGCTTTGTCTAGCATGTCAATTCAATGATTTTTTTCTTATTCGTCGCAAGTCAAAAATTAGGTCCCCACTTATGATATATAATTTTCAACTGGTTCTTACCTGCCTATGTGTATTAGTTCTGACATTGCGAACTGACAACCAGTCTAAAACGAATAACCGTTTGTAGATTATGCTATTTTTCATACATTTAAATAAAAACCATTTAATTTTCCTTTTCACTTCCATATTTACTCCTAGACTAACCCTAGATATAGCCCTAGTAGAATATTAAGCAATATTTTATTTCACCGACAATAGTACCCGTGTCGCTGAGCGCCTCGCGTTTGCAATAAATAAATAGTGTTGCGTGAAACCGTTCGGATATTCGATATTCTGGAACGCTCGTGAACTTTAAAAGACAAAATGGGTGCAGCATTGGTACAAGATTTGTACCTTTTTATCAATGTCAAGTACATAAATTTATATCTTACTGTTCAAATAGAAATGTGGCTATTTTTTTTTAATAGATGAACCGAAACTATAAATGAAACTATTTCAAAAATAGTAAAACTTTTCTTTTTCTTTAACATTTGTTTTAAAGTGTTATTTACACACTTATAAAATTGAAGAACATATATTTAGAAAACGTATAATAAAGACATATTTGCAAAACTTATAAAAATTTTAACGCAGCGGGATTTGAACCCGCGCCTCTTCAGAACTTCTTCAAGAGGCGCGGGTTCAAATCCTGTTGCGTTCAAATTTTTATACGTTTTCTAAATATGTCTTGTTCAATTTAGTAAGTGTGCGAATAACACTTTAAAAAATGTTAAAAAAAAAATTTGAACCAGATTTTTCAGAGCGCTTGAATGGCTTTTAAGAGACACCGGTTCAAATGCCACTGCGTTAAATTTTTTATACGTTTTCTAAACATATGTTCTTTTTAAAAACTTTTCATTTCAAGTAAAAACTTCGAATGTAATAAAGGAGTCGTTTTAAATACATTCTAATTTTGTAGTACTACGTTCAATTACGCATTAGCTGGAATCGTCAACAAAAGGAGTCACGTGGCAAGTGCTGGAATTGTTCTTGGAAATGGTTGAGGCATGTCGCCGGTTATCTGATGCGTCGCAGCCTGCGCATTCGCATGAAATACAATATCTGAATGCTTCATCCGGTTGGCTTTTAGACCAAAATTTTGAGTTTAACGGAAATAGTATAAAATACACTGTACTAGCCATTAACTTATAGTTATAGGGTCTATTTGATAAACCAGGGGTCGTCAGTTCGATTAGCACTGATGGTAAATGAGTAAAACATTTTGAAATTAAACTTTTTTTAACCGGATCAACCGGTCACAGGTAGACCTGTGACCACGGACTACTGTAAAGTATTCGAAACGTAGGGTTCTAAAATGTATTTTTGAATACCAATAATATACGCGATAGTCAAATATATTATTAAATGAGTAAAATTTAAGTCCAATTTCTTACTAAATTTTATTACTTTATACGTTTATTTCTTTTTGTTTATTCGCTTTATTCTGTTTTATTCTGCTTTTATTCTGCTTTATTTTGTTTATTCAATTCTTTATGATATATTACAACTTGAGTAAGTAGTTGTCAACGGATATCCATTTTGTTTTCTATTAGAAGCGTCCCCATGTATAACTGTATAAAATTTTAATATAGTAAATTCGATATATAGAGAAGGCCTTAGATTAAATATTAATTTTTTAGTGGCAATAACTTATTGTATCAAAGCAAGCGCGATACATTTGATAATTTATATCTCATGAAATTTAATACACGCTGTCACGACGTTTGGATTATTAAGCAGTACTTCCGTTGGAACGGATTGAATGAAATTTCCATCCAACGACTTTTACCTTTAAATATCTGTAATAATATTTCTAAAAGTAATATATAAAAAAATATTGAAATTGTATTTCTTAAACAATATTGTTTAATTTTGTATATGTGTACAAAATTAAACAATAATGTAATACAAGGAAATTATGTAACATCGGCTCAAACCATTTTGGCTTTTTGATAGTTATATATACTAAACTATATATAATTATATATATAGTTTGGTTTTTTAGATAGTTACTTAGTTCTATGTTGATATGATAATAAAATAAATTAAAAAAAATATATGCTTAGTCTAAACAAAGAGATGAGTTGCGCGTTGTTATTTATCATATATTGCATTTGTAGTGAAGTGAATGTTTGTACTAGAGAATTATTGTCTTACGCAATTAAGAGACCAAGGTAGCGCCTTGTTATACCATTAAATATACAAGATGGTTGTAGATTCAATTCCCACTCGGAGGTATAGTTATATTAAATTATTTCCATATCTGTACTCAGTGATGGCAAAACAAAGCGCGATGTTAAGTTTCGCCACAACACGCAATGTCTCAGATTCGAGTGGAAAGTGGAGAACAGAGTGTCTTGACAATAAGTTCTTTTTGAATACCCTGCTGTGCGGGCCAGTATACCCAGCTTTAAAAGGACGGAAGCAACAAAATAACAGGACTATACATGTAGTCGTATATTTTCGTTAAATCTAGTTTTTCTCATATAACAGCTACTGCCATCATAAAGCCCTTCCTGCCTTCATTAGATCTAAAGTCACATATGGTCGAACAGTTAGTTATTCCCCGTAATTGGAGGTACTCATTTGTGCAAACTCAGTTATAATATTTCCTGCTTCTGCCTACGGGTCTAACGAGTTAAATTCCATATAAATAAATATGGTAAAGCATAAAAATTTAACAGTAATTGTACTGTTGGATTAATTGACATTTATAGCGATGCAGTTATATGTGTCTGTGTCTGTGACGTCATTACGGCCAAACTGCTGGACAGATTTTATATATAGATACTTGAGGGTCTTGGATTGAAGTTTACTTCTATTTTTTTACATTTTTCATCTATTTTTTTTTTTTTAGTTTTTCACTTATTTCATTGTCTTACAGAAAGGCTGCCGAAAATACGAAACCGCTATAGTTCACACGGGTGAAGCTGCAAACGGGTCGCCAAAACGGTCGTCAAAATCCAAACACAATTCCGTTCACTTACAAATAAATAATTGTACACTTAATATTATAAAGTCATACCAATAAACTAAGTTCTAACGACGCGATGAAATGAGAAGCGTTGAGGAAGCTTAAAGAAATAACTTAACAGTAATGGCACTTCATATTTCTAGATGAAGAGAATGTATTAAATGCAACGCCCGGTAGCCGAAGCCTTGACCATAGTTCATCAAGCCGCACGCTCGAAGCTCCCTCCTTAGTAGGCACTAATAAATACTTGTCTGAACACTTTTATTTATATTTCTAGGCTTTGTTTGGAAATTTTATGACGGGTCAGGTATAAAAATAAAATATTGTGGATTAAAGTTGGATCTTTTATGTTTTAAAAATATTTGATATGTGTTTCAAGTTGTTTAATGTGTATTTTTAAATAACGTTTTATAATCGAAACGTAAAAACGCAGTTGAGTTCAGCTTGCAAAACACAATGTCTTAAAAAAATTGACGCTAAAGAGAAAAGAGTGCTTTACACTTACTAGATACTAAAAAAAACTATATATATTTTAAATTATGCTTTAAAAGTCTATATAACAGTAAGTTAATATTTCAAAATAAGAAATCACTATTTAGCTTACGATTTTTTTTTATTTAGAGTCAAGACCTTCCGTACTCCAACTCACACTCAAATTCGACTCATTGCGTATTTGATTAGCGGACCTAATCACCGCGCCTTGCCTAGTTCACCTAATTAAAAAATGAAAATAAATCAAATTATGATCATTCCAGCGAGTGGGAATCGACCTACAATCATCGTGGTTACAGCCAGCCGCTGTGCCACTGAGCCACGTTACCCTCTAAATTAACATTTCCCTTTAATAATGGCTAGTGGTAACAAAGTTGGTCTTTCGTGCCGGACTTCCCAGCACCTGTAAATCTTTGCGATAGTGCTTGTAGACAAGCGATAAGAGAATCACGAACCAAGTAGATAATTGACTTTATAAGAAAACCTGAGAATTTTTAACTCTCTATATCTAAGTTTACGAGAATGTCCTGGCATAAAATTGATTGAACTGATAGCAGAACTGACCTTGTATTTACTTTAATGAACGTATCGCTTACTATCTAAAAATATTATTCATATTATAAGCAAACCAGAATGAAATATAACAATATATATTATTAATGGTCAATAACTAAGCGATATTATATATAAAAAAAAACGTAAATATATATTTGTTTCTTTCTGTTTTTATCATAATTTGAAAAATCTAGTAATCACTCCCTCGGTTCTTTATTTTCCTAAGCTATACTTGTGCACAAACTTTGTCCGAATCGTCTTATATACTAATTACTATATGGAGAAGTGCATAAATAATGCATTAGAATTGTAAATATTACAATGGCAACTTTTATTTTCAATAGACGCGTCAATATCTAAGTCAAATAACCGCGATTTCGTCTGTGTGGAATTTTAAGATAAAAATAGCCTCAGTTACTCCTTATTACATAAGCTATCGGCCAGTGAAAGTCCCATTTAAATCGTTTCAGCCGTTCATTAGTTAAGCCCGAACAAACAGACATACAGACAAAAATTGATTTTTTTTTTATTTTTGTATAATATGTTTTGGGTACATACATATGCATTTTTTAAAAAACGGTTATTTTAATATTACATACAGACACCAATTTTATTTATTTGGATATATTTGTTGAAAACAATAAGGACTTACTAAGTATAATAAAAATATAATGCAATCGAATAAGCAGATCGGTTTAATTCAGTTTCGCAATGCGATTGGTGGGAGCGCAGTTAGGTCGTTACTGGGCGTGGCCTCGGTAGCGAGTGGGGACGAGTGACCGAGACCAACTTTGACCTGAGGTTATCCATACGGATATTGATGTCCTGTGAAGAGGCTGGTATACGCGAATATATTCGTAGGTCTAATTCTATTTTTTTTTTCTAATCTGTCACTATTCATTAGGCTATGATAAGTCCGGGATGATGCCATCGTGGCGTCTGACCGGTAATCACGATTGGTTGTGGCTTCGATTCTCACTTGAAGGAATTATCATAATTTAATTATTTTAATTTCCACACTCTGGTAAAGAATACAAAGCGAGGCATTGAGGTTTACCACTCAACACGATCCATTTAATTCAACACACGACATATATAATTGGATATAAGATGGATAATTTTAGGATTTTGTTCAGCTTCACGCTTTTTTTTCTCATATCAGGGCAGTCAGAGAGAACCTATAATCAAGACGCTTCTCTACTTTCCGCCTGGAATCGAAACAATGCGTGTTGAGTGAAGCCTTGACTTGGACTAATTTTATTTTAACTCTTTATTACACCAAGATGAAGACTGAAGAGATAAGACAAAAGAGTATTAACAATTTTGAAGTAAAGGCGGCCTTATCACCATAGGTGATCTCTTCCAGGCAACCCTTATCGAGAATCTATATTTTAGTACATTAGAATAATGATTTAAATTATTATTTATAGTATGTTATTCTTATCACAAATGCGTCCTCATCCACTCCGTCCTAGCCAGAATCTATGCGAACATATTTGTAATATAATTTAAGCATTAAGTGACTATTGGAGGCCATTACCAAAACGCGACGGATGTGGGTTCGATCCCTACAAAGTGAAATTATATTCCAATTACTTTAAGATAAAGTGTTGCATTGAGTTACAGAGGCGGAACTTAACACCGTGCTTTGTTTTACCAGAGGGAAGATATAAAATAATTTAGACATAATTGTTTCTCCAAGTGGGAATGGAACCCACAACCAATCGCGTTAAGAGACTAATGTCCAACTCTGCTACGATGGCCTCTTATCGATAAACTTATATATAATATTATATATTAAACACTAATAGGTCTCAGTTGAAAAGTATAAAGTGTTAGTAATAAAAAATAAATATATATTTGCTTAGAAATAAAGGAACAAGCTTATTAAGGTTCTACAAAAGCATTGCTTCAAGCACTGCGAAACTTTTGAAAATGTGGAGATGTATCAAGAAATATATTGTTTTCGTTGAGGCTTTGAAGTTATTCATTCGTACCAGAATTCGACTGTAACCTTTAAATGGAATGTAAATTATAAAATATATCATGCAAATGAAATAATTAGAAAAAGTATTTTATGTATATATGTTAGAAATTTTACCCATTTCAATTATTTTTAGTTCAAAAACGCGTTCAGGTTTTTTCTGAGTTTAAGGCATATTTGGCAAAATTTGCATCCTTGGCTTTTGCCACTACCAGTCTCTTATTCTCTTTCTCTCAAACTATAAATACTTGTAGAAGTAATATATCAATCAATAAATAGCATTAAAATGTAAAATTTAAATGTAAAAACAATTACTCAATTACAAATATTTAAAAAACAACTGAAAACTATATACACCACTGGTTGTGGGTTTTATCTCCACACCAGTAAATGATTAGATTTCAATTATTTTCATTTTTCCGCTCTGGTAAGAGAAAACGTGGCCGTAAGTTCCGCCATTCTCACTCAACACCCAATATCTCACGGGCGAACAGTGGAGAACGGAGTGAAGCTGAAAAATCTATTCATTGAAAAGTATCGAATAACACTAGTTTAGACTCATTATACTAAAGCTACCAAGGTCGAATCGTGCTAGATTAGTTTAGGAGAAAGGAGCAGTCAACGTACATTAATTAAGGAAGTTATTTCACACGAAAATTTGTACATTCTAATAAGCATTGACAGTATTAAAAAATTAAATGTATAAAGTAGTGGCTAAGCTAGAGGTCGTGAGTTCAATATCACCTATATGGTATATGAATATTTCTATACTTAATGTATACTACTAACTTTATATTTAAAAATATACAATGTACTCATTATTCTTGAAGTAATTTTAAAAAAAGGCCACATTTAATAATAAATAAATATATATTTTAATGAAACATCTAACTCTAACTTTCTAACTGTAACTAAAAAAGATATATCCATCTAAAATATTTAGACAGTTATCCAATACTAAGCGTCGGAGACCTACATACCTATTCAAAGATTATAACGTGGGTGTATTTACACCAAAAGCATTTTATACTTACGTTTAAATAATGCACAAAAAGCCGTCAGTATCGGCGCACGCGTCTCGCGTTCCCACGCGTACACACTAGCGCAGGTGGCCGCGTGTATACGCGTACGGCACGCACACACGCAAATAAGTCTATTGAAGTGTGCTGCGCGCGCGCATCTTGCGTAGAGTAAGGTTATTGGAATTTATTCTATATGTTATTCTACGGAAATTTATTTTTTTTAATTTTGGTATTTAAGTATTTCATAATTACAAGTAAATAATAAAAGAAAGAAGCAAGTTTAAAAAGTGCTCGAAAAATTGGCTCCAGTAGTTTCTGTACAGTACCAGATTCTAATAATAATAAATACGCATTGAACATAACTACTCAAAAACAGTGAAAAATAGAACGAAATAGAAAACGGCATAAATACTATAATTTATCTAAATCATAATATTTTATTTGAACCAGCATACCTCTGATGCGTCTAGGAGACTCATATATCCATCATAGCTGCAAATATATCATTCATTCACAAAACGGTTCTCCAATACATTCTCTTCATTAAAAAAAAAATTATATAACATCTGTAAAAGTGTCCGGTTACAAATACCATATTGTCGACCGAATAAGATATATTGCTGGCACCCATTAATAATATTAGTCAGAAAAAAAACCGTGTAAAGAATGAATCAAATGGACAGTAGTAACAGTAAAATTAATTAATTTATACTTTTATTAATTTTGTTATTTAAAAAAAAGAAACAATTACAAAGGTGTAAAGCGACCACTTCCAAATCTTAAGGCGGAGAACCTAACGTAACCTTAGTACAAACAATCAAAATAAGCAAACTTATATAGCGTGAGTAGTGTATATACATACATATCACTCACTAATTAAATACTCTAATATATCCATTGTCACAAATCTTGTATCTTTAATCTACATTATAGATTATACTAAAATTTGCTTAAAGCTTTAAGCTTTAGACCAAAATGGCATAGGTAACTTCTGATAGCAAAAAAATACCATTTTAATAATGAAGATTCAGATTTCCATTCGGAGAAATAATTTTACTTGAACTAGTTTAATTTCGGAGTATTTTGACACTAGGATCTCTCTGCCCACCCGTCTCTACTATGCGAAGCGATTTACACACAAATTAAAAACCACCATTCCCATTTCTTTCTCCGTTAATGAAAACCGGAATCTAAACTCACATTTGTAAATTGAACCTTGAACCGTTGCGTGCATTCAACAACCCTAAGCACACAATAAAACATAGTAAATTTACATTTTCATTCTTTCATTACAAACAATTCTCATAGTTCAGTCTCAGTGTAACGAATCTTTTCTTCGAAGACAATCTCGTGTGATAATACTCATAACAAGTTTTTGATAACGGGAGCAGCCATTTACGTGTTTTCATATATTTCAAATGGTTTATTATATTCTTTTATTTAGTAGCGTGACTTGACCACGGTATAGCCACGTTTTAAAATTACTGTACACTAAATTTTATCTAGCCAGATTTGATGCTGTCTCAAGACGATACTAAAACTTACATGGACTTAAATTAAAGACTTTATAAATAATAATCAACCAATAAACGAATTTGTTTTTATCAAAAACTGCCTTGTTGAAACTAGTGCGCGTAGAAAACTTAAGGGAGTGCTAGATTGCGAAAAAAAAATACTTTCAGTTCATAAAGCACAAACAATTATGCGGACGACAACTTGTAATTTACAATTGACCATTCCGTATACACTACTGACAATCTCGAAACACATCTATTTTAGCACCTTACATCAAAACTGCTGTATAAAGCTATTATATCCGAAGAGATATATATTTATAGTGTCCTATCGTCCCATTGTAAAGGGCTTCGGGGGTCCAACAATATGGAATTATTATCTCCGGTACAGGATAATGTTACAGCACACGTGCACCGCGCCGCCGCCGCATCGCTATTGAAATCGCATATTCCTATAGTGAAGTAGATGGCCCTAAATTGCTTTCGTATGCGTATTATATTGGGAATTGATTTACAGTTCTAGTATGTAATATATGTAAATTAATTTAGTGAATTGGCATTATTTGAATAAGGAAATAGATTTATTAATTCGAATATAACCAATGATATATTTTGTTATAGCGAGGGCATGATAGCAAACTGGGACAGCGTCTTAATAAACGCGATTAGTGACAGTTCGATACCCACTCCGAGCAATTATTTTGGACTAGAGGGCCGCTCGCGGCTTCGCCTGCGTAAGCTACAAGAATAAACTATTTAGTTTTTTAGCTCGCCCGCGTTCTCTCAAATCACAGGCTTTGCTTTAATTACATCACAAGATTGAAATAAAATAACTGTGCAGCTATGCAGCTAACCAAAATATAATAGTCAAAACTGCATTTAAATTGGTTAAGCCGTTTCCAAGATTGGCGTGCACAAAAGCACAGATAAACAGAAAAGATGATAGAAGTCATTGTTTTGGGTTCCATTACATTGACAAATGCCACCAATAATCTACCATGTAAAGGCAGCGATCAGTTTCATTTTTATTATATGTATGTATAGTTTTGCTGGCTCTAGGAAGATGACGTATAGGGTTTTCTGAAGGCGATGTTTCAAATTCGGACGGATACTGGAACCAGAGTATATTGTCTTCATTTTCTCTATATATATAAATATATAGAAAATATGAAGCTCTTGTTTTCATAATACACATTATATTGCCGTTGTATCGCATTTAACTATGAGTATAAATATCAACAATATTATTGCCAATTTTTGAGATAAAAAGTACTTAAATAGCGAAAACCTACATTGATAAATTTTAAATACGGCGCTAAATTACACGCACAAGATATAACACGCATATGATTTAACACAAAGAAACATTTATTTGAACGTCAGTTAAACGAACTATAGTACGATTAATAATTAATAAGACCACTTAGCACAGAACCGCGTCAGAGCCTGTAATGTTGGATCGCTGATATCATGTGAATCAAATCCATATGCTACGCTTAAGAACGTACTTCTTTTGATGATATAGTTTATTCATATGAAACTCTGAAGCTATTTGCATTATCATTCCTTTTCTTGCGGTTTAAATTTTAAAAAAATAACCTTTATCCAGATCAATAAGCTATATCTCCGTCTCTATATATCTGTTCTTATGGGGACTTTATATATAATGACTTTACAGCCTTGCTACATAAAATTAATCATATTTTATGTTAACAGACCAGTTATTCTTTTATACTAAACACAGATAGATACTAACTAGAATGATATAAGAAATCATTCCATATCTATGTATGTAAATGTATTACATCAGCAAAAAAGCTTATTTCATTTGAATAATCAATCAATCAATTTAACCATGATATTAATAATTTTAAATCCTCTATTAATCTAAGTATAACTAATTTCAAACAAGATATTTTTAAGAAAACGTATAAAAATTTGAACGTAGCGGGATTTAAAGCCGCGCCTATTGGGAATCGTCCAAGAGTTTCAAGGTCGTGTTTTTTTCAATTTCTTTAAGTGTTTGATTGACACTTTAAAATGGTAAAAATATATGTAATTGCATCCCAATAAGAGTACCTTATAACTTTCATGTAAGCAAAACGTTTCAGATGAACATATAAATAAACTAAGTCAAATAAGTTTAATATTTTCTTCGATAATTCTTTACAAATAAAAATTAAAGCATTATTATGCATTCCGTTGGTGTCACAAGCACGCAAACATCTTGGCTCTTACATCCATAAATCTTGGTGCAGAGGACGCGAGCAACCCTTTATTACAGCGAGACATGATTGCCCTGAGGCACTCCGAACGAAACGAACGCTTAGTAACAAGCGGTCCGGCGACCTTTTTGTATTTCTTTTTACTTTTCAACAATTAGAACGCCGAACTCTCAAGGTTTCGATAAACTTACATAGAATATAGTGTTACTTCACTCTACTTTCCACCCGTTTTACAGATATTGTGTTTTTAACGCAACTAGATCTAAGAAACTAATAACCTTAAGTTCTAATATTTTTCCAAGTATAAGTTGAACTTAAAATCATCGCTTGTATGGAAACACTTGACACTTGTATGGAGACACTTGCGTGATGGTGGCTCATTGTAACATGCCACTAATCTATATTTTGTTAACATTTTTTTTAAAGAGTTATTGCCACACTAAGGAAATTGAAAAAGACATATTTAGAAAACGTATAAAAATTTGAACGCAGCGGGATTTGAACCTGCGCCTCTTGAAAACCGTTCAAGCGCTCTGACCGCTAAGCCATGCGTTCTACATCCAGCTACGTTGAAATTCTTATACGCTTATTACAATTTTTTATAAGTTTTCTAAATATGTCTTTACCACTAATCTATTGTAATCCTAGTTCCACGCGCGGCCGTAAACATACCGAAACCTTGCAACGCATATGGAATACCAATTACGGGAAAACACCATTTTGAGGCGTACATCAATTGTCACACTTTTTTTAATTTGAATTCCATTCCAATTCCGTAGGCGTGTTTTGGTAAAACCGTATTTCATGATGATTAAGATATAATATTAGGCTTAGAATTACAAAATATATATGAGAATTATAAACCTTCTCTCAAAACTGAAAAAATAATGAGAATAAATATAAAAAATAATGAGAATAAATATAAAAAAATAATGAGAAATGAGAAATATAACGTTACTAGGTTAGAGGATTACAGGACACTTTATTCTCCACTTACCACCTAAATTGGAGACATCGGGTCGAGTTATCGCCGCGCGTTGTCTTTGGCAAGAGCGGAATAATTAAATAAACTGAAATATTATTCTTCCCTCGAGTATATATTGAATCTGCTCCTAATAGCGGTTACAATCAAACGCTTGCACCACTAAATATTTATTTATATATAAGGAAGCTTTAAGTATTTCGCATAGAATTCAAGACTAAAACCAAATATGCCAACAAAGGATGAAGAAATCATGAACACAATGGCACGATCACAAACCTAACGAGAGTACAGAATGTATGAAAACATGATATCCGGGTGCGTTCAAATGGGACAAGAAGCGCAAATCAAATGGAAGCTGTTTTGGTATCTCGCCATCAGGATCTATGTGAGAGCTAACCTCAGAGCATGCTAAATGGTTGAACAACTAGTAGTCCTTAAAAGTTTTTCTTTTTGCTTTAATAACTGAGATGAAGTGGGGATTAACTATACAGATGAAACTGAAAAGAAAGACATATTTAAGAAGCGGCGCGAAATTTGAACGCAGCGGGATTTGGATCCGCCCGCTTCAAGCTAAACATGGTTCAGAGCGTCCAGAACAGTTTTCAACGTAAGAGCGCAGTTCAAATATACCGCTGGTTTGAGTCCGCCACGCGTTTCTAAAAAATATGTATTTCATTTCAACAAGGTATTGCGAGTAACGTTTTCTTCCGAAACAATCAATAAAAAGATTTAAAAAAATAAATACAAAACCTCAAGATTCTGTTTTTGCCACAGGATTTAATTTGAAAATCTATTTACAAAATATTGTTTTCCCATAGTATATATTTGATCATATGCTGCTGTCTACTGTAGTATGCCCAGGTAATGCTTTGCACTGAAACTGAGTGGCAATCGAACCCGCATTCGCGAATACAGCCAGACACTACCCTATTACGTCACAATGGCCTTCTAAATTAGTATAAAAGGCCACAAACTAGGTTTTCTCGGAAAACATCAAAATGTACAAGCTACTAAAAACGTATATTAAATATATTTATTTCTTTTGTATTGTCGATTAGTTCAAATAACCACATTCAATTATCTGGAGTCTATGAAGATTACGATTACTGAAGCGTCTCCACCGTTATTGTCTCAGATTCTTGGGATTAAAGCTGAAATCAATAACAGTTCGTTCTAGATTAAGTGGCTTTTTAGCTTATTTAACGCTTCTATTGTTTTACGATATTTAGAATCTTTTATAATTAGAAAACAGAAAATAAACATACAGAAATATGAAACTCAAAACAAAATTATTTTGATATATTGGAAATCACAAAAACGCGGCGCTAAGTTGCGCCGCTTAATGTGTTTATTGCAAGCAACTACTCACCCTTTTGTGCCAGAAAAAACGTGAAGCTTTCCACTAGTCATTTAATTTCACTATGTAGATAAATAATTTATTATTATTAGATCATATAATGCACCATTGTGGCGCAGTCTCGACAGCGTCTACTGTGAACCTGATTTGCTATTGGTTCGATTACCGCTAGGGGTATGATTGTAGTTCATATATTTCCGATTCTACGCTCTTTTATTTAGGACGAAGCGCGAAATTGAGTTCAGTCACTCAACACGCATAGTCTCGAAAGTCGAAAACAGATATCTGTTCTCGGTTCTCTCTAACTGCCCTGCTATACGGGAAAAAGTGTGAAGCAAATAATAATTAATGCCTTCTAAGTTTTACGAAGCGGTCTTGCATTTACAATCCGCAAATTAACATTTGAGCTTTCCTTATATGCAAATACTTTAAAACAATTTTAACCAATCTCGCTTATTACTATTAATTCAATATTAAACACATTAGCTTTACAAGTTACCACATTGAATAGAAAAAACATCTCTCACGTTATAACATAATTGTGAAAGCCTAGTATAGTTAAAATAAGATGTTTGTATTCATAAAGGATTTTTTATCACCCATAGACTCTTGAAACACAGCATTTAAGATATGAGGTAAAATATAGAAACTGCTATTTTATTATCATTTCGTAAAATTCGTTTTAGATGTTGAATACTAAGTAGATTGAACAATATAAAAACAACAAATAGACGTTAGAATATAAAAGTATTCACTTTTGGCTGATATTTCACTTAATTTTCAATTGTTTTTCGGAAATATACAGCAAACTATAGAATAATTGTAAGAATAATAAGAATAGATGTAAAGAATACAATAAAATAAGAAATATATTTGGTATTGCAGTCCAATATTAGAACGTAACGGTTTGGTGGGAAACAACGCTCGCGCCCCGGGCCCTTTGGCCGCGGTTGAAATTGACCGCCCCGGGCTGCCATTCCGATCCTAACCATTGGTTTGGTACAGGATCTTGGTACAGGAGTTTGGATAATTTGCCTTAAATAAGCAAATACTGTGATAGCTTGGTATGCTTTACGATCGCGAAAGAACACGACGCTTTTAAGTTACAAAAACGTTTTTGCATTTTGTAGAATTACATAGATTCTACTAATTCAATTGTAATTTTGGCATAACTTTTGTTATTGTTTAATGAATAATTTATAAGGTAAAAATATATAATAATTAAAATATTTAGATTCGTTCATTCAGAGACGAAACTCCTTAGCAATCCACGGATTCACCATGCGAGTGTCTATGGCGTCTTACAGAGAGAGAGCGATCCACCCAACCTGCGACCCAACTATAGCGCGGCAACTAAGAAATCGTTGGCGGTAGTTTGATATAATAATTGTATTAAATGACAGACAAGTCTACCTGTGACCACGGACTACTGTAAAGTGTTCGAAACGTCGGGTTTCTAATATGTATTTCCGAATACCAAAAATATACGCGATTAATCCATAGTTTCATTACAAACAATTCTATTCCATTCTCAAATATTGTTACCTACAAATTTGCCACAGTTAAACCGCTATACAAACAAAACGAATGCACTAACAAGGTCCTCATACCACGAGACGAACACGAACTAATCATATCGTCAACTACTAACTAGTTATGGTCACTCGTGATGTAACTACTAGGTATGCAAATTGCGCGGGCGCAGGTTCAATGACCTATGTCTGCTTCGTCCCATTGGCTCCGCAGAATCGATTTGTAACGTGCTCTCAGCGAGATAAGGTCAATGCCGAAGCGTCTTTCATCTGCTACCGATTTTCTTCTTTAAGATGTTTTATATTTGTTCCTCAATACCTCCGATTGCAATTTAATTTGCTTTGTATAGTCCTCTTATAACTTTATAATTGGATTTGGACGGATGTTTCTATGTATTAGCGCTATTATATTGCAAATTCTGTATGAAGATGGTCGTGGATTTGAATGGCACTCGTCTGAATGAAACAGATAATAGAGTGATAGTTCTCTAAGTTTTCTCTAGCGCAAATACAAAAGACAAGCGAATATACAAAAAAGTATATGAGCAATATGTATTTATTTAATTATTATATAGATCGCTAAATGATACATTGTTACATTACATTATATAGTGAATATAAAATACAGAAAACAGATTGACTCTAAATGATGCCCTAATTACAAGCAGCACAGCATTCTAATAGGACAATGACTTAATAATAGGTGCCTATTAACAAGCCAGCATATTTTTTTTATTTCTCTAACAAAATGAGGCATATTCTTAGATCTGGGAAGTCTAGATGGTATAAAAAAAATGTATTTGAGATATTCAGGGCCCAGTGTACCCCTCACAAGTTTGAAAAGAAAGAAGCCTGTCTTCGATCAGATAAAGATTGTATGTTAAAGTTTTTTAAAGCTACAAACACACTTAACAAACCCACAGTAATATGCGATATGCCATAAAAACCGCTTTTACATAGATTTCAAGTAATTAAATTAATATGAAATCGTTTCAAATTATGCGTTATTACAAAAGTACATACAGTGAGTCTGACGTCGCGGCGTCTCCACCGGTCCGCCCAGTCTCCATACTGTGATAATTATAAAGCAACAAGCTTTCTGTACTAATTAGCTTAACCTCAATCTGGCGTACGGTTCTGATGTCTGGGAAATTGATATAGAGGACAAACACAAAACAAAAGATAGACACGGCGCCTTAATCGTTACCTCATGAATACTCATCACATTTGAAGTTATCTTAGTTAGAATATAAAGACTTTTTAACTATAGTTAATTCAAAAGTTTTAACCACAGAAAGATAAACTGATAGGGCCGTAATTGTTAAGCATCCATACAATTAAGAGTTATGAAATGACGCGCTCGTAAAATATCTTCGAAGCACTCCAATAAAAGGCCATCGCTTCATTTGTCCCTTGGCGACCAATTGGTGCACCGAGTTCAAAGCAATAAAATCTGTTAATGGAACAACAATAATAAAAAGCGACGGACAAAAACTTCCAGACATATTCAAATTTCTATATATATTCACCTGCTATATTTCATATATCGATCATAATGGCCGCTGTATATTGCTTTATTGCTTTATTGCTATCTTGAATCACATAATCTAAAATATATTGTTCTTGATATATACATACATCCATCTATTTTTTGTTCTATTAATACACACAGACGCCCTAGTGTTGCAGTTAGTAATATAGAAAACATTTTCGTTTCCTCAGTCTGGGTACAAATGCAACGTTGGACTACGTGATTAGGCGGAAAATTTAGAACATTCAAGGCATCTGACCAAAACGCGGTAGGTATGCGAAATTCAAAAATATTACATAAGCAATATGGCGCCAAAACAAAGCTCAACGAATAACTGTAAATTCAAAGTATAAAACTTTTTTATCAGCTTTCTGCAAGATATTTTATTTTACACTTTTTCTGGACCTTTCAAACTGGTAATGGAGTACTTTAGCTCTTTTAAGATAAGATTAATCTTCAATTCACAGTAAGACATTTAAAGCATTGCGGTTGAGACGCTTTGTTTGATTTTTATTTTGGCTTATTCAAATGAACGGGTAATAATCGGTCGCCGACACCGTATTAAAGCTTCATTGCTTCAATCGAAGTAAAGAAAACAAGATATTCGTAAAGACATTAAAGACGAAGTAGTGCTCTCGTCTATACCGTGTTCGTTCCGCAAAAAAGATAAAAGTTATTGGTTTTTATTTGATTCTCTGTAAAACTTGTTAATCGTGATCCGTGGGAAATTGTTGCTGTCAAATTCAGAGAAATTTATGTTTATATATTTTTTTACATTATTAATTAAGATATTAAAAACATCCTTCCAACGAGGCCATCTTGATGCAGTGGTACAGTATCTGACTGTAATCGCGATTACTTGTGGGCTCGATTCCCACCTAGTGGAACGGTCATAAGCTGTTTTCGTTTATTATTTTCGTTTCTGAGCTCTGATATACAAGACAAAGCACGGTGTTAAGTTCCGCCAGTCAACAGCCAATGTCTTCATTTTGGACGAAAAGTAAAGAACTATTTGACTACATTGCTATGCGGGAAAAATATTTAATAACAATAAGCGTATATCTATTTAATAAGAAATTAAATGTCCTGTATCATGTTACATTTCTCTAAACATTTCTGGCGAGAATATTGAACGCAATGAACGCACGGTGTAGCGGTCAGAGCGCTTGATTGGTTTTCAAGAGACGCAGGTTCAAATCCCGCTGTGTTCAAATTTTTATACGTTTTCTAAAAATATGTTTCTTCAATTTCCTAAGTGTGTGCATTACAGTTTTAATTTTTTTTTTTTTTAAAAAGATATTATTTAGTGTGAAAAGTTAAGTAAAGTTTGAAAGTGATAATAAAATGTTTGTTAGAGAATGCGTGGGCGCTCTTATGCACCTGCCTTGTAGATAACAAAACGTAGTATCGTTGAGCCACTCGTACATATAAGGGATTTTTTAGTATCATTGAAAATGTAATATTATATGGAACATAGAGAAATAGCACGATAAAACGCATACGATGAAAATACTAATATTTGAAATGCTTTCACTAAGCGGCTGGCACAAAACACCATAACTAAAAAAACTGACTGACTGACTTTTACAAGACTTTTATACGTAGATACATCCATATATATATATATGGATGTATCTACGTATAAAAATTGTACGTGTTTTATTTATATTATACATGTTTTCCTATTATGTGTAATAAAAAATAACAAATACTTGATGATGGATCAATATATATATATATTTTTTAAGTAGTAATTTAAGCTGGTTACTATTTACTAAGCACATAAGAATATTGATGTAGCTACAATCACAAAATTATTCTCTTGACACAATACTTCAAGTCATCAAGAGTACCAGATCAATGGACTTGGATGAACTTGGCCAAAAAACCATGAAGATTTCTTTAAATAAACATTCATCGGCATCAATTCAAGTCTTCATCTCCAAGTGTTTACTTAGTAACAGTCCGCTTTGAATAAATCGATTTCGGATGGGCTGAAAATAGTTTTTTTTATAAAAGTAGACTTTAATTCAAACGATTACGGTCTAAAGTTAAATGGCAAGACAATATTTATCTTAAATGCACTTGCTGAGAGAAAGTAGATCTTAAATGCTTAACACTCAGTGCAGTTTGGTTTGACAGAGCGATTAAAAATGACATCCGCTTTGTATCAACAGTTAACTAGATTTTCGAACTCGAATATAATATAATAACTGGGTAGTAATATTAATGTATACAGAAAAATGTATACCAGACTGATTTTACAAAAAAGCACACAAAGGTATGGGCACAAATTCTACTCGAAGCAAGATTTGTTTTTACCGTGCTCCGTTTTCCGCCGGAATTTGTGAAATTGCCCGTTGATTGGCGAAATTCAACGTGGCGCTTTGCTTTATCAGAACAGATAAGTAAAAATAAAAAGACATATTTAGAAAACGTATAAAAAATTGAACGAAGCAGGAATTGAACCTGCGCATCTTGAAAACCGTTATTTCAGCTACGTTGAAATTCTTATACGATTATTACAACTTATATTTGTTGTGAGCATCTTTGTAGAGAGATTTTTATAAATTTCTGCTAATTAAAGATTATTCTACGAACAATCGTTTGGCAAGTGAGAATGCTATTTATTAGATATATATATCTTTAAACTATTTTTCTTTAAAACATATTTAGAAAACGTTTAATATGTCTTTTTCAATTTCCTAAGTGTGCGAATAACACTTAAACAAAGGTTTAAAGAAAGTAAAAATAATTTAAATACAATGATTTCTGCGAACCCACCACCAAACGATTAGCGTTAGAGCTTATTTTTACTGTTCTTCACTGCGATACGAGTGCTTCTAATTATTTAAAAAATAATCTGATTAAATAAAGTGCAGCGGTACCTAGCACACTTGTTTCTAAATATATACGAAGTTCAATCTAGCTATTCTCATTTACAATATAAAATTACTCAAACTTTTAATATTTTCAACAATTGCAAACTAACCAATTATTAAATTATTTGGACCATTTAGGGTGTACATTGACCCTGTCCATCGATCATGGCTGGGCGTGTCGAAGCTCGCCTTATGTAAAGGCATTACCAGTAATAACAGGTTAAAGACCATCTCCGAACAATATGCCGTGTTTATGAGAGGCATACGTCTTTACACAAATGCGTGTGTATTATTTTACTCATTGTTTTATGGGTAGCGTTACAATTTTTTAGTGAAAGCTGAAAAAAGTGTAACAATAAACCTAGCCACTAACAAAACTTCGATCGGGATATTTTTTTGTTTAATTAAATATCTAGATTACAAAACTCTACTTCGCCGTACGCAGAACAAGTTCAAATCCCCGCTACCTCCGAAGTGTGCTAATAAGACCTTAAAATATGTAATAAATATTATCTTTAAAAATATCGTCATAATACAATAGATTACCTAACTAGCAATAAAAACAATGATTGAATGACATTGACAATTGATACATATTAAAAAAAAAAAACCTATTTTAATTTATACTTTAAACCATATAACACTCGACATCTAATTAAGAATATTAAGCAGCTGCAAGACATTCTAATGGATCTATTTTACAGCATCAATGATAAGTACTAGTGAATGTTGTCCCATATATTTATTAGACCTTTCCCAACTCACAACGCCCTCTCACTTGACAGCTCTGTTTATTCCATTTTAAATGTTAATGGACACCATTTTTCTCATATCTACGATAATTTCACTTTCCTACCCATTTCTCAACTGTAGCATCCCAATTAGTATCATCAGAGATAGATTTTATAATGTTTTAGCGGTGTTTGGTCGTGTCTATAATTTACTGCGATGGTAGCAGGTTTTTTGTCTTGTATCAGTTTCTGATATCAGGTTTATATCATTTATCATTTAATCTTGAAATTTCCTTCTCTTGTAGCATGGTAGCTTTTAAATTATGCTAGTAAGGTGAAGCAAATCTCATTATACTTATATATTTTTTTAACATTTGTTAAAGTGTTATTCGCACACTAAAGAAATAGAAAAACACATATTTAGAAAACGTATATTTGAACCGGCGCCTCTCCAGCCGTTCAACTTGAACGGTTTTCAAGACTTATACTAATACTTCAAAAAATGTTAAAGAAATATATATTTAATAAATAGCATTCTCTCTTGCCAAACGATTGTTCGTCGAATAATCATTGGGTAGCAGACATTTGTAAAAATCTCTCTACAGAGATGCTAACAACAAATATAAGTTGTAATAAGCGTATAAGAATTTCAACGTAGCTGGATGTAGAACGCATGGCTTAGCGGTCAGAGCGCTTGAACGGTTTTCAAGAGGTGCGGGTTCAAATCCCGCTGCGTTCAAATTTTTATACATTTTCTAAATATGTCTTTCTCATTATACTGCCTCTGCACTTTATAATGGGAAATAAAACACCAAAAAAAGGAAACAACTCACAAACTTTCCACTGAACAAGTTCTTATGAAACAAATGAACATATGATACATTGCTCGAATTGTCGCTTCAACATCTTTCAAAGTCAATAATAATATGCAAATTGCGGTTACAGCAAATCGTAAACTTGTGATGGCAACAATGTTGTTTACTTACCGCTAAATCGTGCCATCTCTTTCAGTACTGTCCTCAACGGACTCAACAATTCCAAATTCCAAAGCGTCTTTTCACCTTTAAATAACTTGATGCTAAGATAATATTGCACCAAGTAACTTTCGCTTTAAAGAGTAGCGGAACTAAACGCTGCGTTCAGTCTAACCCAGACTGCGAAATGTTTTTTTTTTATGTAATGTAATAATTAACATTCCTCGGATTAGGGACTGAATGAACTGTTCGCAACAATTCCCAGCTAATAGCGCAATATCAAATAACTAATTGGAAATTATAGCTGGTGAATCAATAAGAGTGATCGTTGTCAAGACAAGATGTAATGCGTGTTTGAAAAAGTAAATGGGCATCCGTCTGACATTTAAGTTAAAATAAATGAAGAATTTATTAAATGTATTTTTCTAAACATGAGATGAGCAAGAAAAATCCAATAAAATCTAATATTAACCGCCTAGGCTTCATGCTTTTTCAACTAAGCCGCTTCTGGCTTAATTCAGTTCTCTTTTTTTTTCAGCTTCACGCTTTTATATAGCAGAGTAGTCAGAGAGAGCCTAGTGTCAAAATGCTCCGCTCTCCTATTCCCGCCCGGATAACCCCCATTGTGTGTTAAGTGGTGGACCTCAAAGCCGCTCATTGTCTTGTTCACCAGAGCGGACAAATGAAGATAATTAAATTTTGATCATTGCTCCAAGTGGAAATTAAATCCACAGCTAATTGCAATGATAAATTTTACCTGACTTAAAAAATGTACTCGTATGGCCCAAACTATTAACTTTTTCATTTATCTAATCTTTTAAATGGTCGCCAAATACTTGAGATTAGAAAAATGCAACAGTAAATCTAATTGACAATATGCTGCGTTACCGCGGAAACTAAATAATAATATATAAGCACTTAACACCTATATAAGTAAACAAATTAAAGGGTATTATTGTTACATAAAATACGATAACTTAAACACCAAGATTGTCATCCACGAATTTTTTGGTTCGTGCGTAAATAAATGGAGTCTCTATGTAAACAGCGCAGGCGCATTAGTCTCGCTCGATGGTGATCCAAGTTTTAAATTAGTTTGTTTTTTGCCACGGACCAAAAACATTCGGGAATCCGGATCGACGGAATGGTGGCCAAGGTACGCTATTTAATCTACTGTAAGCATGAGAAATTATTTAAGAAAAAAGAAGACGGCGCGGTAAAAAGTTTAGTAATATTAATTGTGCCAACTATTGTTCAATATCGGAATTGCAGTTTGTATGTAACGACTGTTATTTTCTTTGTTTTCTCTTACTTACAGATGTTATATTTTGTATGTGCGTAAATAAAATGTGTAATAAATAAACACACTGACAATAATGAAATATTGATAAACTTACAGGTGAATTGATTGCATGCATTTCTGACGCACTATTGTTCCATCGATAATCCAGATTTCAAACAAGATATAATCTATTACGAAAGCTTCAGAGACAAAAAGCTAACAAGCAACTAAGCTGTACTTGTTGCTGGCATCCGTTACTCTGTCCGTAAATTATGGTTTCAATATATATAAAAAAATATGCCGACATATTTCAAATGTTCATAAAAAAGAACCTAGTGATATATTATTTTCAACTCTCCGCCCATTTAAAGTACTTGATCTGATGAGATCTTTATTAACACCTAACATCTAGGAAAAACACCTACCAGTATATTTAAATTTCCATTTAATTAGATTTCAACGCAGAACCATCGCGTCAATGACAACCAATAAACAAGTCCTAACTGTCCCACGATAGAATGAAACTTGTTCTCAGACTTCGAACCCATTATCTCTACAAAAATGGTGCTAATGAGACTTGCAGCCATTACTTGTAAACTGTGAAAATAAGAAACCAGCTTTCGAAGAATTTCTGAAGGCGTCGAGTCAATTCAATGACACTTGAGAGCTAAATTTGATTTAGTTCTGAACTGCTCAGCGAGATCGTTAGGCAGTATTGCATAGTGGAACAATGGCGCATGTCACGAACTAGAATGGAATCATATCGTTTTGTCTTCAGATCCATTGAAATCTTTAATTAATGACAACCAAAGCTCGTTACGAGATATTGCAAAAGCTTTATAATGGGCCATTTGAAAGGCGTTTGTTATAAATTATTAGAAATTTTGCATTCCTGACCCGAGGAAGATGTAAGTGGAATGTTGGTCTGTACTTTTTGTAAGGTCATATGGAAGAGGTTAATGAGACGGAACAATATTGTGTGAAACTTTCTTTTCTTTTAATTAAAGGTGTTTCAAATAGTTGGGAGGTGTCGCTTTGTACACAACAGTTATGGCTTAGATTCTCACTTAGTAAATTTTGAAATTTAAAATATTTTCAACACGTATACGCTTTTTAATTACAATAAAATACTGAAATAAGAATTTATTTTATAAAAAAAAAACGTATTATTATTACATAACAACTCTCCGTACTGAAATAACTGAAAAGCCTTTAAATAATTACATATAACTTGAACAAATAATCTCTACTAATGCAAGTCTCCAGCTCCAACTCTTCATAATCGATGTTGAAGCATGTCGATTAAATCGAATAAATATTGATTAAATCGATAGTGAACATGATTAAAATATTAGAGCAGATGTAAGTACGATATTAACATAGCACGAGTATATTCGTCATGTAGCTTAGTCGTGAGCTCCGACCGCCATTATTTCATTAGACGAATAATTGATTGTTAACATTTGTGTTGTAACTTTAGATTGATAGCTCGTGTAACGCGTCAATGTTTCAGAAAGCCTGTCTAAGTAATGCAAGCTTATTGTGGGCTGCTTGTGTCTTATATAGCTATTCAATATATGCAAGTATATTTGTAAGATATATTAACCATTTAAAACTTTATGAGTATCTCGCTTTATATTGAAAAATAATATATTGTAAGTATTCAAGTAGATTGTCGTCAAATCATTGATTTTACTTCAGCACCTATACAAATATATTTTTTTGGCATTGAATTTATTTTGTGTAATATAGAAAATTTGTTTAATTTTGCACAAAGTTAAAAATGTTGCCTAATTCATTGAAACGTAAAGGCTCTCTTTCTGTAATATGAGCGAAAAAATATTTATTTTAAATAAAAAACCTATCATGCCCTATGTATCCGTATTCAGTTGCTCATTCAAACATTTGAAACTCGATGCCAATACTCTAGTAAATTCAATGATAATATTGTTCTACCATCTTCGGCCCAGTTATAAAACCGTGTATACACATGTGGGTTTGACAGTTAAGGGGGCCATTAAGAAGAAGACACACGACGAAGCGGTCTAAACGAAACGTGCTTCGCGGCATCGCGATACCACTCAGGTGTTCACGTATAGAAAAGGAAAAGAATAACACAAAAACAACTGTATTGCCAAGAAATAGAGTCAATTTTTGATTAATTAGAATATATTTGATCTTTCAAAATGAAATAAGTTTATAGCTAGCTCTCATTGTCATCAAGATTTTTTTATATGATAGAATGACCTAAGGCAAAAGGTAAAATTACATGGTTCAAGCCACTTTTAAATTTTACTTGGAAATAACTGTTATGATAACAAACTCGTATGGAACAATAAAAAAGCTTGTTATAATATAGTTTATTTTATGAAACATATCTACATGAAAGCTCAAGTTGAAAATGTTTATACCAAATCTGACAATTCTTTCAACGCTCAATTAAGACGGAAACAAAATTGAAGAAAGTTTATATGAATTATAATTACTTATTTAAATAAGAATAATGTAAATTTCCAATATAGTGGTTCAATGCACCTATTACCTAAGACTGTTTAATTCAGAGGAAACTCATTGGTATCGTTAAAATCAATCCAATGAAGATTTAAGATCAAACGATCTTTAAGCAATCTTCAATTCTAAATTGACGTTACAACCAGACAGAAGTTTTAAGATAAAAATTGAAAAAAAAAAGAAATCTCCAGAAATCGAACCATAACGCATTGAGTGGTGGAACTCCAGGCCGCGCGTTTGGCTTGCCAGAGCCAAGAAATAAGAATAATTGAAATATAATCGTTGCTCCGAGTAGGGATCGAAACCAGGACCAATTGTGTATGAAGTCAGACTCTGTTCCACTACGCCACAATGGCCGAATTTAAAGATAAAATAATGTAATAAGAATATCTTTACTAGAATTACAGTACCTTCACACTGATACAATATAATACATTGGTCAGTGTAACACCGCAGTGTATTCCAACAAATTTTTTCTTAACTTACAATAAATACACCAGTTAAAATCGGAAGCGCTTATCCAAAAGCGGTAAACTATAAAACCAATTATAGGAAAAATATTAATGTAATGTAAAAAATATAAATGTCCAAAATCAACTTATATACAGCCTTAAGACGGTAGCAGAACCTGTTTAGAACCAAAGTTTTTTAAATGAGTTCTCAGTGGTGGAAGAGCTTAGATCCTTAATTTCAGCAGTCCAAATCACTAACTACAAGACCAATGAAATATAAACACAGTAAATAGCCTCAAAATTACTGAGGAGTTGTAATTTTAAGTACTCCATATAAATAGAATACCATATAATGATACGACCGTGTGTGGCCTAAGAATAAGATTTAAACATCTAAACGCTTACGAATTGCCTATTACAGTGCATAAAACAGATTTAAGACTTGGCTGTTACTGCTTTACTAGTAAGAATCGTCTGTTTATGCTAAATATCCATACAAACTTGGCCCTTTGAGCTCATAATATTTGCATGAAGAATTCTTCATAAGGAAAACCAAATAAAAGACTCGAATTAACTGTAACTCACTTAAGACGAGGTTAAAATTAGATAGCATTGCAATTTATAATGCAATCATATCTTGTACATAATAATATTAATATTGCAGACCCGTTATGAACTAGACTCGAGGGTCAACCTAATAAATTAAACACAATAAGGCTTTAGTTCAAAAGTATTTCTCATTTCCCAAACAGGTACTTTAAAAGGTATGAAGAATATATAGATAGATTCAAACTATCTGATAAAGCTAATATTATGATAATTTATTAATGGTTAGAACGAAAAATATATATATATTTATAATTTCAAAGTATGCAGGCTTCATGATTTATTACTAAATAGTTTTCCAAGTATGCTAAGCTGAACCATCCTCGTCTGCACGCGGCTATTGTTTCAAATTCATGTAAGGAAACCGGTCGAGGAGATAATGGGCCCAAAAAGGCCACTCCGGCCTCCACGCATGCCTGCCCCGCGGACTTTAGAGAAATTCCCGCCGAAAGTAGTTTATTTGCGATTTTAAGGAATCCCGCTCAAAGGCGGGGACCTTGCAAAAAATTATAGACGTCCTTCTAATTTACAGTCACGCCGACTGCTTTTTGGTTCACAAAGTATTGAAAATTGTTCCGATGAAAAATTTTAGTTCACAGCTGAGACAGACTAAGTATAATTTTATTTCAATATTTGTAACAAAAGTTGTTTGAAGATCTATAAAATGCATGTTTCAATAATCACTTAAAAATTTCAATTATAAATACCTTTCTACTGAAATCACCAAATTTACTTAAGACTGACGAACATTTAGTAAAACCAAAACGTCAAGTAAAAATCAGTAGCTGGCGGGTAATAATTACAGCAAGCGATTTAAACCAAGCAGATGTGGTCCGGTGGATGTTATAAAGAACCGCCTTGGGATAAAGGATAAAAAGAGTTAATCGTTTTGGTGCCACCACCGACAATACTCAGGTGAGAATACTAAGGCCGGTCTTGTTTATGGTCATGTTCTGGAAAGATATAAAATTAATAATCAATTTTATATTGCAAATGCCTCTGGAAATATTATTATTGCTGGACGCTTAAGTTTTTGGAATATACTCGCACGTATAGAATTGTATTGTGCATATATTTTAAATTAACCCCGGATTGATCGCGGCTTCTTTTTTGTATTCAGGAATATATCTTGGTTGTTTTATTATGGAAGGTTGCCGGGTTTGCCTGGATGCGGATGGCGGAGGACCGGGACCTCTGGCGCACCCTGTGGGAGGTGTGGGATTGAATATATTTTCGAAAATTTGACTTGTTGAATATTTTACAGAAATCCGCGGTAAAAGGTAAGCTTTTTATATTATATATATATTATTTTTCAAATTTTGAAGAATGGATTTTGAATCGAATTTAACATAATACTTTAATAATAAATGTATAATAATTACAAACTAACAATTATTGAATTATCATATCAAAATAAGAAATTCTTATTGAAATGAGATTAATTTTCACATAAGAATGATAAAATTCAAATCCTCCGTTTTGTTTCACAGGATAACGCATCCGGTTGGAAGTCTTAGAAATTGCTTAAGCAAAAACTAAGTAAGCTTAAAATTTTAACCGTCGTCTCCATCAAGTGCTTCAACGGATAAAGGTTTTTGTATAATTTAATATTATAATATATATATATATAAATAAATAGTATCTAAGTGAGCTTAGAATTTTGAAAAGTTCATTTTATTTCTCACGCTTACGCTAAGTCATCTCAAAACGAATTTGGGGAAGTAAAGGCTATTATCTCTTTGGATTCAAGTTAAACAAGCCAAGAAAGAATGATTTAGAGATCCGTATTACGAGTCCTAGATAGTTTCAAATGAGAAAAGCAAAGGAAATGCTGAAAAATATTAAGCCTGTTACATATTTGCCATATAAAGTTTCTTAGTGACTTGACTTAATCAGTGACTTGACTTGACTTAATCATAATTTTGGATTTGCAATAGAGATTTAATTACATACAAAGAGTGAGTGTATCATGGCGCAGTCTGACAGCGACTGTATATGCGGCAGTTGTCGGTTCGATTCCTACTCATCCGAATGCTGATAGATATATATATATATATATATATATTTATTTTAAAGATCTGATAACTAAGACAAAGCGTCGTTTAGTTCCGCCTCAACACGTAATGTCGCGATTTCGGACAGAAAGTGGAGAACACCTGCCTTTCCTGCTGCTGCTGTCGCGGGAAAAAGATATAGATACAAGGACTTTGATCAAAACAAAAAAAAACAACAGAACCCTAAACAAAAGAAAATTTTAAATACTTTTTTACATACAGCTATAAGCGTAATAAGGCAGCTCGTCACTCGTAAGTAATATTAGACTGCATTCTCCCGCCTTTATTATAAACCCATTAACGACTAATGGATTGCCCAACACTGAAATAGAGCTATGGCTATATTTTAAATGATAGCCGCATGGCGTGAGGACAATTTCGTTAAAAAAAATTGACGGAAATGACTCTGTATTATATGCAGTGTAACTTCAGCTTAGGTTTTTTTCTTCATATTTGTAATAATGATTATTTAAGCTTTAAGTTTATGAAATCTTAAACCTAAAGAGTTAATGTTATTGTTCTTTTCTAAATAATATATAAAAAATAGCAGAATACCAATCCGCATCACTGGCGTCCTTTTTTTTAATTTTCAGCTTAACGCATTTTCCCTCATAGTAGTGTAATCAAAGAGAACCTAGTGTCAAGAGACGTTGTCCTCTAAAAAAAAATATATTTTTAGAAAACGTATAAAAACGTCAGAGCGCTTGGGCGGTTACCAAGAGGCGTTCAAATCCCGCTGTGTTCAAATTTTTAGAGACATTGCGTGTTGAGTGGCGGAATTCAACGCCGCAGTTCGTCTTTGGTACCAGAACGGAAAACATTTTAAATATAATCATTCCTCCCGAGAGCATCAAACCCACAATCAATCATTACCGGCAGACAGTGCGCTACAATGTCAACGGGCCATATTTTTTTCA
The DNA here is from genome assembly GCA_038994665.1 of Podotricha telesiphe. NCBI lineage: Eukaryota > Metazoa > Arthropoda > Insecta > Lepidoptera > Nymphalidae > Podotricha > Podotricha telesiphe. The sequence goes on along the minus strand of JAOYRR010000063.1, from coordinate 214,571 downwards.
AATCTAAAAAAATATTGTGTATATATCCAAGTTGAAGCTTACTTAGTAATGCCAATGTGTACAAGACGGCACTATTACTAAACTGTCCTTGCTACATTTCAGGCATTTGGATATTGCTTGCGCAAGCGCAGTGCAGACTCCGCACCTTGTGCTGTATCTTGAATTTGATTCACTTACTTCTGTACTTAACATGGTACGGTATATTCGATTTCGAAATCGAGTCAAAAAGTGAATACCAGACCAAACATTTCGGCTCCATTTTCTTGAGTAAAAATCATACTGAGAATTTTTTTGTCTTGCCACTCTTTTATAATAAAACTAATGTTTTTAAAATAAAACTAATGTTTTACAATTGGAACCGTTGAGTTGCCTCTATAGAAACATCCTAATTTACTTATGCATAACTAAGCTTATATGTAACAGTGAACACTTTTGAGACTTTAATCCAGAATTTCTTAAAGGGCCATTGTGTCACAGTAGTACTGGGTCTGACTATAAGCGGGATGAATTGTGGGTTTGATTCCATTCGGTGGAGTGACTATAAATATTTTTATTCGTTTTATTCAGTAGACTAGGCAAAGGAGCGTTCGGTCACCTGATGCTAAATTATCACCGCTGCGCACGACCCCGTATAACACCAGAAGAGCTTCAGGGATGATGCCGGCCTTTAAGGTGAAAATAAACGCGCTTTTTAAAGGTACCCATATCGAATCGATCTGGAAACACTGCCGCTGGATGACCATTCCACAGTCGAGTGGCATGTGGAAGGAAGTTTCTACACAATCGCACAGTAGCACAGTGCCAAGTATCCAGATGGTGAGGATGGTATTTCAGTCGGTAACATACTGTGCGGTTGGAACATTCAGCGGCAGGAATCAAATCAAACAGTTCCCCGGAACACTGTCCATGATAAATGCGGTAGAGAACGCACAAACAGGAAACGTCTCTACGCAACGCCAAAGTGTCAAGCCTTTACAGATTATTGGGTCCTTAATTAACGATTTAAATGGCTCTACGTTGTATTCATTTTCTGCACTCCAATATAAACAACGGCGGCGTTCAGTTCCACCAGTCAAAACAGGTGGCAGTAAGTGCGCGTTCCGTGTCTACATTGGATTCGCTCTGCCTTCTCTGATATACAGGAAAAGCTGAAGAAATTTCTAATCTAATATCTAACCTTTGATACAAAAACAAATTACTACAATGAAGTTATGAAATATAATACAAGGTTTCTAAGATGTAACCTTGTAAAGCACTTCTCAAATCACAAGCTATCATTTGAATACAAATGCTCAAACAACTTGGATTTCTAATCCCATCTTGACATAAATTTGTTGAAATGGATTTAAGACGAACAAAATGTACTTACTCCACTGTAGTACAGTTGTGAAATATATGACTTCTCAAACGATGGTTGAGGATTTAGAACGATTAATAATAAATAAGTATAGTGGTTAAGCGGTTCTTTTTTTAAATAATTTTAAATATTTAATTAATAATGGCATAATATAATAATAATTTGTATTGATATGTTAATATTAAAATTAACACCATATTGTCTTACCACATTAAACTTTAAATTGCCATAAAGTCTACATTATTTATTACTGTATAATTTATTGTAATTTGCTCTTTTTAAACCAAAATTATATTAAAAACGCGTGATTCAAATCATGTTTTATAAAGACATCCTAATATTTATTTTAAAACAATCTAAACTAACATCGAACTTTATTCAATAAATTAACATTCCAAAAATCTGATAAGCTTTACACATATATAATATATTTGTCTAAATTTGTTAAAGAGGTTGCACAGATTCACAAGTCTTTTAATGTATTTGTATATAAAACAGCCATAAATGCCAGTAGACTCGTAAAACACGCGTTGCTTAGCAACGTGTATGTATTTGTACAATAGTGTAGGACAAACACATCTTAGTGTATATAATATTTATTTAAACTATTCAACGTATTTCAAATGTATTATTCATAAAACATGGGCTGTCTCCACTTTTTAACCATAACCCATTGAAGCGTAGTGGGGCAGAGTCTGACTGTAAACATGTTTGGTTGTGGGTTCGATTCCCATTCGGGGTCATGATTATATTTAAATTATTTTCATTCATCTGCTTTGGTAAGAAGACAAAGCGCGGCGTGGAGCCTCGATCTCGGGCGGAAAGTGGAGTGTCTGGACTTCTCTCTGACTACCGAAAACTACAAACTAAAATTTAAACTATAATAAATTGCATATTGCTCCGTTCTTACAATTTACATATCTTACAAAGATAAAAAAAGAAACCTATAGCGATAGCTACGCGATATACTAAACCATATATGGATATAGTTTGATGAGTGAATGGACTCATGCACTCAACAGTTGCTATTTTCATATATAAAAGTTACTAGCTTTTTTTTTTTAATTTAAAACAGTGTCAGTGGTCCTGATTTAAGGGTTGGTGGTACGTCTCCCGATGGTATATTATATAAAACTTAAATATGTTTATAGTTTATAGAAATCTATAGCCTCAGTTTGTTAAGACGGTAAAAGTTATATAAAGCATAAGCTCACTAACAGCACAATGGTACAACCTGTATCATAAACTTAAAAGCATCGAAGATAGCTTTAACTAAGCCTTTGTTAAGGCGTTAATAATAGATAAAATAGCGTATTGATTTTTAAGATAATATATAATATTGTCGGATAAAAAAAACATTTGTAGAGACAATATGGTGCCTCTATAATGTTTGTTAAACTGAATTGTTTTCAAATCTTATTTATACAATTAGTATTTTTTCTCATAAATCACTACAATCTCTCTCCCTACTTTCCCTGTACAAACATCTAATAATAAAAAATCAGTAAACTTTCAATTCATAACATTAATTAATTTAAAAAAGTACACAAATTAAAAACTTAGAGTCAATAACATTACTCAATCAAAATCATTATCTAAGTTTTAACTGATACAATCTATAGAGTGACTTCTTAAAAATTAATAAACAAAAATGTAATTGGCGCCTGCGCCTGCGCATGACACCAGTGTAGACGACCGCCCACTTCCATTACGACTAGACATCCTATCGTTATCACATCTTCATCTTTATCTTTTCATCTGTGACCAGCGATTCTAGCTTTGTAGTATATGAGCCTTTGTAATGAAATACTGTTTAAGAAATAATTTATTTTAACTTTTTATATAGTGAATGTCTAAAATAGATGTTCCTGTGCGAACTTTTTCTAATTTTAGAACCGAAAAATATTTAAAATTTAATTAAAATTACAACTTTGACGATAATTTGAAAATTGAACCCACACTATTTAAATCTATCGTAAATATACAGTGGCCCGTAACATGCCTCACCTCGTTATCAGATGAACTTTTAAGGGCGAGAACTTTAATGAGCGCCGCGAATGATGGAAACAATGACGGCCATATATGTCCATGGCCTGTACTACCTGCTACTTTTCGAACAAATTATTTAATTATATAATTTTTCTATAAAAAATGTGGTGCGTTCATTTTTGAAGTGAAACTTCTTTAGAATTTTTAACAGTTTTTAAAGTGTTATTCGCACACTTAAAAAGATTGAAAAAAGACCTATTTAGAAAACGTATAAAAAATTGAACGTAGCGGGATTTGAAACGCGGGCTTAGCGTTCAGAGCGCTTGAACAGTTTTCAAAAGGCGCGTGTTCAAATCCCGCTGCGTTACAAAATTTTGTACGTTTTCTAAATATGTATTATTCTTTAGAATTGTTATAATTTGAAATACGGGTAAAAGAGAAAAATCGATAATAAAAGGGGGCTAATATACTTAGCTTGCGAAATAAATGAGATAGCATTTAATTTTAGAATTTATCAAGTGTTTCTGTGTGATGTTGTAAATATCGTAATCGTAATAATAGGTATTTTTGTCAGAAATAATATTAATAGAAAGAAAATAATAATTGTTATATGTCATATATCCTCAATTTATTTTATCCTCTCAAAGTCTTATATCTATCGTGCCCCGAACACGAAGCCTACATTTTTTTTATAGATTGTGTTTTCTTTCATTTTACACAATGTCGCGGATACATTATAATATTGGATATAAATATTTATAAAGCGATACATTTTATTACTTATTCGTTTATAGATGTCGTAAATTATTAAGCATCCTTAATAAATATGATTCAGTCTTTTTTAAATATCAAATACATAGCAAACATGTTAAAGGTGAAAGGACAATGATAAATATTAAATTAAAATAACGAAAAAAAACATATTACAAAGGAAAATATATACAAAGGAAAATTGTGATAAAAGGTAAAAGAATACTAAATATATATATTCTAAAACGTAAAACGATATAAAGAGTAAGGGACGAAGCTAGCAAATTCAGTTTGGGCCGTAATAGTCGACATATATGGTATTTCATGGTAGCGGAGTGTGAACTTGTTACCAGTAGTAACCGTTTATATTTAAATTGTATAAATGATTTTTAATATAATTCCCGGTGAAAGTTTCAAATGGGAAAAGTATATTGGCTTAGACATCTTTAGAAAACGTATAAAATTTGAACGCAGCGGGATTTGAACCCGCGCCACTTGAAAACCGTTCAAGTTTCCTTAGTGTGGGAATAACACTTTAAAAAAAAAATGTTAAAAAAAAATGTATATTGGCTTATTAAATGTACCTTAAAAACTTCATATTAAGCCTAATATCAGCTAATCGCTGATAGACGTTTCTGAGTGATTATCTGGTAAATATATATTATGTTATCTTATAGAGCATACCGTTTTAACAAATTCTACGAATGTTAGCTCCCCATATACAATTACTAAATAACTTTCGCAATTGTATAGACCGTTACATCGTATTTATTACGGAAGGGCGGACGATTGATGCTATTTATTGTATAGACCATGTTTTTTTACACAATTAAGTTCCTCTTCAACTAAGCTCGTGCATCTGTTGTTGGGAACTTTTGATTTTGATCGATATTTTCATTATTATTATTGATTTAAGAACTTTGAAGTAGCATGTGCTTTTTCTAAAGGGCACATGCCTTGTATTAATGTATATTTTGTTAGCTTGGTAAAAATTATCAAGAAAATCTTGCACTAGACCTATCAACTCCACTTATATCAAGACTTTTTCCTACATGACAGTCAGAGAGCAGTAATCGGCCAAGCTCTTAGTTACGGTAGAGGTTTGTACGAGTATATATACACTAGCGACCCGCTCGCGGCTTCGTCTGCGTAAATTACGTAACTATTTCGTTATTTCGCCTCCTTGCGTTCTCACTTAAATCATAAACTTTGCCTCAAATTTATAATTTGTAACTTTTTTATTTATGAACCAATTAAAATAAAATAATAAATGTTACAATATTCTAATTATCTAATTTGTATAATTCAATAGTCTAATTTGTGTTTAAATCGGTTAAGTCGTTAATGCGACACAAGCAGACAAACAGAAAAAAATCTAAATCATTATTTTAGGTTCTATTACATGTACAGACGGCGATCAGATACATTTTTCATATGTATAGATATAGATAGATATGTAGAAAATGAAAAAAACTTAAAATGTTCTAAATTAGTATTAAATTCAGCAAATATTAGGAATATATAATTAAGGAAATTAGCAATTAAAATAGCAGGAAGTTTGATCTATCATATAAACGAAATGTTAAATGCATTACAAAGAAGCTTCATACTCATTGACCCCATGGACTTTGGGGAATCGAAGGGGCGAATGTTTTTTCCCCCAAAAGTTACACTGTGTTGGTTAGAAATAATTTTATGACAACAGAATGAAACGTATCTCTTTTTGAGATAGAAATTTCAATTTTAAACGGGTCGTTGAATTGTTAAGCTATATTCATTTGACACTATCCTATCTACATATATTTTGATTCGAACGTTTGTTTGAAATGTTAATTGTTTTATTTAAATATATATTTACATATAATTTTTTATTATTCCTCTTATAAAATTGGCGCCTCTTACAAGACCAATCATATTTTAGAGCATATTTGTGTTCTTTTATACTTTTAAAGCGATATTCATAAACTAAAAAAACATATAAAAATTTGAACCCGTACCGTGTCCAAGTACTCTATTCGGCTATGTCTAAATTGTTACAACTTATTTCTATTATCAACATATTTGTAAAATTTACAAATTTGTGCTACCCAAAGAACAATAGTTTGACAATAGAGTATACTATTTACAAATATTTTACTTAAAATGCCTTTTTTATTCTATAGACAAGGCAAACGAGCGTTCGGGTCACCTGATGGTAGTTGATCACCACCACCCCATGTAACACCCACCACCCCATGTAACACCCACCACCCCATGTAACACCAGAAGGGCTACAGGGATATTTACAGCCTTTAAGTTGGAAATGCGCTTTTTGAATGTCGAATCCACCTGAAAACACTACCGCTGGTAACCCCTACCACAGTAGATTAGCTCGGAGTTTTTTTTCTCAAATGGTTTATCATATTGTATTGCTTATATATTCATTTCATTTCAGTTTTGTTTACTTAAATAAACGGACTTACTTGCAAAAATATTCTCCTCGCAGAGATGAAAGACAGGTCCCGCCATTTTTGCACGGCGACGGCGAACACGACACGAAACCTGAAACGAGCACAACAATTAGCATTCTTGTTCCCTTTATTTTTATACAGACTTTATATTTCTATAAAGGTATATAAAAACTTATTTATGTAATGTAAAAATATTTTGGATTATATTTCTAGTACCTATCAAACTATTTAACTAACTAATATGAATAGCACTTGGTTTTAATTTCGATAACAAAGTTGTTGTAAATTTAGTTTAGTGTTTAATAATTTGAAAACTTTTGATAATATTGTAAGTAGTTAAAAACAAAGACATAAATTAATAGACTAAGTTAAAATAAATATATAAGATTCGCAACAAAATTATGTCAAGAGACATTTATTTTAATAAGTTCTTTGATTCACGGTTTTTACACATTTTAAAATGAAACTATTTTAACCGGTTTAATCGCGTATAATTTTGGTAGACTTAGACTTTGGGTAGACTGAGGCAGACAAGTGCCACCCCAGTCTACCTGTGACCACGGACTACTGTAAAGTGTTCGAAACGTCGGGTTCTAAATGTATTTTCGAATACCAAAATTATACGCGATTAATCCGGTTAGAATAGTTTCATTTCAAAAAGGCATTTATTTTATTACTAATATAATATAATACCTAAGGAGAATAATTAACGATTTTATAAATAACAACACGCCTTGGGAATGAAATGCTCGCTCCAGTGTATTTCAAAGGTATGATTGTCACTTGTAAATCTGTAAATTAGTGTACTGAAAAAAAAAGAAATAGAAGTCCCGGTGAGTTTCTTGCGCCGGTTCTCCTCAGATCTGAGGCATTAACTTTAGTGAAACGGTGGTAAATTATTTGTCATTCAAAAAATTAAGCATATAACTTCTTATTTTGAATACTAATATTTGACAATGCAACATTTTCAAAGGGCCTTCAGAAATGCGTAGCGAAAAAAGCGCCAAAACTTGTGACATTACCATCAAAATGTTGATAGCAATAAATCTTTTCATTACTATTTGTGAAATTTCCCACGCACGCGTTGGTAACTGACAGGTTTGTATAACGATAAGATTCGGGCAGTGTCCGTGTTGATCTCCAATATGATACTAGCTTTCAAATTCTTCCAAAAAAAAAATAATAATATTTGTATACAAATAAACAAAAGGTTTGTATACAAACAAACAAAACGTAAAATAAAAACATAAATAGTAAATAAAACATAATTTCTAAATATTTTTGCACCTTTTATAATTTATCGCATAATAAATTAATTATGAATATATGAATCACTTAAAAAAAACGTAGAAAAGTTTGAACGCAGCGGGATACGAGCACGCGCCTCTTGGAGACCGCCCAAACGCTCTAAGCGCTGAGCCATTCGCAAGCTTCCTACATCCGGCTACGACACAATTCTTACACGCCTCAAATTTGCGCCTTTGCGTTAAAATTTTAATTCGTTTTCCAAATATGTTTTTCAATTTTCTAAGTGTCTTAATAACACTTTAAGAATATTAGAAATAACTTTTTTAAATACCTGTCAAGTTTAATCAATATTAGGACGAAATAAACATGCTTAAAAGTTGACAAATCAAATAAATCGATATATTTGCCTGTACTTCACTTACAATTGATAAGAAATTTTCATAGCGCACTGTTTATTTAGAAATGTCAAAAATTTGACAGTCAACATGCAAATACGCAAAATGTTGATTTAATGTTGAGAATCTAGGTTTTTTTTTTATTGCAAAAACATTTATAATCGAGCGTATTTGTTGGTTTTTCTCACGAATGTATTTCGGTTTTTATACTTAAGGGAACTTCAATCTGCTTCAGTGGTCCCGAATCAGAATTAATGATATTATATTTCGATACATGTGTAGTGTTAATAATGCTGTAATCGAATCATTTATGTTGAGACAGTTACATTGGTTTTTTCTTTATCTATACAAATGCATTACATTAATTGTGTAAATTCTAAATCAATTTTGTATTTCAGAAAAACACTTTACCTTCATTTTTCCAGTGGAGAAAAACTTAGAAGACATTAAGAACTTAGAGAAGACATTAAAGACACTAAAGACTTAATGAGCTTAATTCTATTTTTATAAGTTCTACAGTTAATTACCGCAAACGAGACGACTTTTTTTAAAAAAAAGCTTATTTCCACCACAGATTTTATCATGCATCCATTAATTCGTCAAGATGGTCAAGAACCAACTAACCACTCGATTCGAAGCCATTAAACAGTTCCAATCGCCGATGCGGCATATCGATTCAAATGGCAAAAACATAATATATTGATCTCAAGTATGCATTCTTAAGGAAAGCAAATGACTTTCGCAAGTACTTTGCAATTTTTGTTCGATAGTACCAGACGTTGCCCATACAGGAGCCGAGTAAAAAGTGGACGGACAGCGCTGCGCCCTTATAAGGGCACCTATTGTTTTTTCCCTCCTGTCACCGACCTAAGCGAAATGTACTGATGTACGAACATGTTCGCCGGTTTCTTTAAATGATTGCGGACATAATTTCATGTTTAATTTAACAATCCTAATAATATCAATCTCAAATGTCGTGCCAATGGCTCATTCATGAGTGGCAATTTTGACAGATGTCAATTGAACAACTAGTGAAGTAATGTTTATTTGCTGTTTTCTTGTAATGGAATTTGCAATTTATTGTGCTTTCGTTGCCATTGTATTTATGTACTTGTTATATTAATATAAATCGTTTTTTAAGGTGAATATAATCGACATTTAAATTATTTACAGTAACACACTATATTTGTGAATTGTGCGGAGTGCAGGATGATATACACCATTTCTTAGTGGAATGTGTCTGTAATGCCGGGGCCCGTCAAGATTTAATTCGTCGATATAATTTAAATTTAAGAGATGTAAGTGTTTTCCAATGTTTATTTTCTGAACCTTGTTCTGTGGTAGCTAAGGTATTGTATAAATGTAAGTATAAGTAGTGTTCTTAGAAGATTAAGGAAATGCTATAATTGTGTGTTTGAAGATTGTTTTAGGGAACGATGGGGCTGACATTTTTGTATTATTACATAAAAAGTCCCTAAATAAAAATAGATTTACAAAAAAAACCATCCATCCATCCATATTTGTTAAAATAATCGTATAAATTAAAATAATAAAGAAAAACATTTAAATTTATAATAAGATATTTGATTTTCGCGATTACTACACATTTGGAAATGAAACAATTATTAACCGGTTTAATCGCATATATAACTGGTATTCGAAAATGCATTTTAGAAACCCGACGTTTCGAACTCTTTACAGTGGTCACAGATATACTGGACTAACTGATTGTATTTTCGAATTCCAAAAAAATACGCGATTAATCCGTTTAAAAATAGTTTAATTTCAAAACATTTAAATTTACTTTTTGATAACAGCAATGAAAAAGACTTATCATAAATGTAGTTCTAATATTGCAATACAATAACAATTTTATATATCATATTCAAATGAACGCAAAAAGCTATTTAGCTTATTTAAGTCACCCGATAGCGGCCACGAGCATGCTGACCCACAAAACTCACAAACAAACAGATAACGGAGCGTGAGAACGTATTATGATAACAGTTAAAAATATATATTATAAAAAAAAATCGCCTACAAAAATACTTCCGCGAAATATTCGTGAGAAGTTCACACATCCGGTTGATTAAATTTTGCGCAAATCAAACTAGTATTATAAAAAACTGTTACTATTTTGTTTCTACAATAGTATTTGCTATTATATATACACTATTGTAAAAACTGTTTCAAATTTTCAATTCATTACGAAGTAGTTCAGTTGAAAAATACATATTAAAATATATATATATATTTAATAAATAGCGTTCTCTCTTGCCCAACGATTGTTCGTAGAATAATCTTAATCTTTGGGTATCAGAAATTTGTAAAAATCTCTCTACAGAGACGCTTACTACAAATATAAGTTGTAATAAGAGTTTCCATAAGGCGCGGGTTCAAATCCCGCTGCGTTAAAAAAATTATACGTTTTCTAAACATGTCTTTTTCAATTTCCGTAGTGTGCGAATAATACTTTAAAAAATGTAAAAAAAAATTATAAGTTCAGTTTTTTATTAAATCATCATCTGTTAAATAAATATTTAACAGGTTGACAGGTTGATAGAAAGTTAAATGTTGCATTGCTGTATCCGCCTCTAAGTGTTTGTTGTTACACTTAGATTAAGTTCCGTTTCCTATGTTTTTTTTTATGTACGTAATGTGTAAACAAATATTGGTGGATCAAATAAATAAATAAATAAATTAGAAATACATTAAATGAAAAAAATATATAACACACTTAGAAGAACAAAGTGTGAGACTTACACTTCTGTAGAAAGTGACATGCACGTATCAATTTAACAATCAGTAATTATTGCATTATACAGTGTTTTATGAATGATAAATTGTTCGCGAACACAAAAATAGCCACTGTATAGAGGATATTAGACATCGCGTGAATAATCGAGGCTACGGATTGTATAAAAGACTACTTTTGAACGTGATTTTGTATGCTTATATTCAACAAATAACCGTTTTTTTTAATATTTTTTAAGTAATTAATGATTTTGAGGACTTATAAGCTATTTTACGTACAGCGAAGTCATAAATTAATTTTCTTAGATATTAGTATTGATATTTATATATTTCTTGAATAAAAAAACAATAAGAAAGTTATATATTATATAAAAATATGTCTAATTAAGTAAAATCTAGACAAATAATGAAAATTTTGATGAAGAACGGGAAACCAACTAAATGTAAAAACATTCGAAATAAATAAAATAATTATAGCATTTATTGATTGACATACTTAAAACCATTCAAATATCTAATATGTATATATACGCATTTTATAAAACAAAATGGCAGCCACTATTAACAATTTCACGGTAAAAACTTATTTGACAGACGACTAACAATTTGCAGAGAATTTTAATAGCATATCGGTGCCTTGTAAAATCGAAAACCTTATAAATATTTAGGCGCAATTTGAAATGGTTATTGGAATTTTGTAAAATTTGAAACAAAAAGTTGTTGAGCTTTAATTGTATAACAAAGTATAAGGAAATGATATTAGAATTATACAGGAATTATACATAGTTTCTAGACATACAATTACATCGTTAACGTTGTGATTTCGAATCCAACTTGAAGGAATATTTTTATTTTTCTTCTTACTTATACAAAACTCGGCGTTAAGTTCTAACTTGTTATCTTTTTTAATTCACTGACTACCAGCAGAGAACGGAGGGTCTTGACACTGTGCCTTGCTTTGCGGGATAAAGCGTGAAGTTAAAAAAAAAAGGAACTTACGAAATTGGTATATAATTACTATAGATGGATAATAAACCCTATTCTAGCACATTCTATAGCAAAATAAAATATTTAATATATATTTAGAAAACGTACAAAAATTTAAACCAGCGCATTATTACAACTTGTGTTTGTTGTTAGCATCTCTGTAGAGGTCCCGCTGTGTTCAAATTTTTATACGTTTTCTAAATATGTTTGACAATTTCCTAAGTGTGTGATTTACACTTTTAAATGTTGAAAGAATGTTTAATATGTGAAAAATTCAGAAAACACCTGTTTTCTATCATTTTCAAATATCTAGAATTGTATATCACATTCAGAAGGTTTATTTAACCTTTATTTAAAAACTTCTACTTCGGCTTGAAGATCGAAAGCTTTAACACATTAAGATGTAGATAGAGACATTATTAAACGAAAGTACCGTTCGCGTTTAATTTATGATAATATAAGCTACTGGTGAAGGAATGACGCTGGCGCTAGTGTGGGCGTTTTGATGACATTTATTTGTATACAAATGCACATAATTATTATTGTGGCACAATTGGAATGTAATTTTTTTCAGGTACTTTCCTTGTGCCGAGACCACTTTCTCCATTTTTCGCCAGGAGTCGAAACCTTGCGTGTTTAATAGCAGAGTTCAACAGAGAAATGAAAATAATTAAATATGATCTAATATAAATATAAGCGAAACCATAACAAATTGCAACCGCGTTTGCAATCGGACGCTGTCCAACTGCATCTCATCGCAATAGCACACACCTGACTGACGATTTTGGTCGAGGGTTCAAATGAAATTTGAGGGTAAATTTATACTTATTATATAAGGCCCAGTTAAACAAAATACGACGTTAGGTAAGAGAACAAAGAAGACAGAAAGAACTAAACCAACTAGAAGTTAGTTATAGGCCTAACTCATACGGAATATTCGTACGTATAACACTTTTTGTCACTCGCCACATTCACACTTACTGCAAATAAGTGAAACCTTTAAAAGCCATTCAAATCATTTACATTAAAATAAGCGCCTATATTTTGATACGATACATACATAATTTGAACGTCTGTCCGTACATCTGTCTAATAATTTGTTTTTAGCAAGTAATATCAAGGGGTGTTCACGCCCTGTGAACTTCGAGCACGTGTCCATAACGCATAACTTAATACAGCCCCTAAAATAATGTAATTTAAAAAAAATGCTACTTTACAGTTACTTTAAAACGCTTGACTTTCTTTTAATTTAACTTTCAAAGAGAGAATATTTCATTCAATATATTTATCTAAAAAAAATTGCATCAAATACAACTAACTTATTGCTTCGTGTTGAGACAAAAATAAAACACATCTCTTTTTTCTCCTCTTTCTATTGCGACAAGTGCCACAGTTTACTAAGTCACTGTCAATTGACATGGCTTCGCACAATGTGACAGCGTCTGTCTGTATACGCAATGATTGTAAGTTCTATTGCTTCTTGTAAAAATGATTATATTTAAATCCAAGCGTCGCGTTACATAATAAAAAGAAAACTTGCAATACCATTGGATTCTGAACACAGCTGAACAGAACTGAAATGTTGTACAAAAATTTACTTAAATTAAAAAAGAATTTTAAGGTAGAATTAATAACTACGTCTGCGCCACTACCCTGCAATATGCAGGACATATTAAGACTAAAACCATACTGTTCTATCCTCGTCAATTTGACTTTAAAGGTTGAAAAGGACGCTCATATACCTACCTGTATCAGAATCAGCGCACTCTTTTGTATAAGCGTACAAGGTGACATTATTTCGCTCGGGCCCGCTATACATATAATAGGGGCCTCAAATCATAGCGTAATTGCGGATGCCCTCTCTATTGCTGCATCCGGCTGACACGCCTTTGATCCGATACGATACTTCGATTGACTAGAATATTGTTACGGACAATATGTTCTATTAAAGGTATAACTAATTGAAATTTAACGTATTAAATATAAGAAATTAGTTAAATTCTAGCCATAAATATTGTCTTCAAATCCGGACAAGTGTGTCAATTTTCAAGTAAATCAGAAGGCGAGAAGTGAGTCGAAATAGCGTTGGATTTTTACAGTGCTAGATTGATGGGTACAAGTAAAATTAATATGAGCGTGTTTTTACATAATTATATACTGTTTTTGTCGTGTTGTCAAGCTGTAATAAATTACGAGCATCTATAAAAGATATTGGATAGTACAGAGTCGATTTGTATCAAAGTTGTAAGCTAGGCATTGATGCAGTCAAACATACTAACTGCCAAATTTAAAATATATATATATATATATAAAAATATCACTAGTTTGTTGGTAATATTTTGTAAAACAAATTCAATATGAAAATCAAGACAAAAACTGAATTCAAAAGCTAACAAACCTCGTTACTTTAGATGACAGACGGTAAAAGAATGAACATTTACAAATAACACATTAGCGGCATCATTTGCAATTTAAAAACTAAATTAAACATAATAAGAAGTTATTATAAGTCCACGATATATTAGCTTTTATGCAACTCAGGTACAGTTATAAAGCGAGATTCTCAAAGGAATGAAAAAGATACTTAACGACGTTTCGAACCAAACTGTTACTACATGATTAATGTTAGAATCTACCATTGGCGAGGGAACAAAGATCGAAATGAGTCTGCGGTTTACAAAAGTCTATTTATACTGTAGTTTGACGGTTACAAAGACTTTGTCACTAATCATGATAATTATTTAATCAAATAGGCTTGAATTATTTAATAACTAAAAGGAACACTTCCAAATTTTCAAAATATTTGACGAGAAAAAGTCACACTGGAATTGCGTGTTAAGTAGCGGAACTCAACGCCGTTTTGCCTTACCGAGCATACAACAAAACCATCCAATACTCCCGAGTGGAGAACAAACTCACTAACCACTAATGTGCTCACATATAAAATATTAATAGCTATTCCTCATAGAACAAGTTTAGTAAAAATTAGTTTTTCTTAATAAAATTAACAGAAACTTAAATTACCTATATCTTACTCAAGAAGTTGCAAGACAACTTTTGTCAACTTAATTTAATTTTGAAATGAAACATTATGGGCTTATTAAAAGCACATGAACCAGTTTTCAAGAGACCCTGTATAATACTGGTTAGAGTCAAAATTTTAACTTAAAAACTTATGTAGTGCAGTTTTGTACTGTCTACATTAGAATAAATTATACAAAATAGATATTATATATATATATATATATTTTTAGCATTTTAATCACACACTTATTGATATAAAAAACATATTTAGAAAACGTGTAAAAAATTGAACGTAGAGGGATTCGAACCCGCGCCTCTTGGAAATCGTCAGAGCGCTTGAACGGTTTCCAAGAGGCGCAGGTCCCGTCACACTTCGTTCAATTTTTATACGTTTTCTTAATATATATTATATATGCTACTGTATAAGTCCGAAGTAAAGTAGTGGAAGAGTTAGATTTTATTTCAGAGAGATATGGTATGTGTTAATTAGGCTAAGTTAGAAACAGTTACCGTTAAAGTTGATAATTCGTAAGATGTTTTGAAATATCTTAGAATTTACAGTAGTTCGGGATAATGTATATATATATACAAGGTAGGCCAAAAGAAGTCATACGGGCTAAAAGAAGTCATCCGATGTTTTTTGGCTCTATTTTTTTTTCTAAAAAGAAATTTGATTCTGTTGATTCTGTCAAAAATATGTACATAACATATTTTTGGCAGAATCAACAGAAGTCTAAGTTCGAAATACACAAAATCAATAAATTTATAAAAAAAAAAAATGAGAGAACAACATCGGATGGCTTCTTTTTGGCCCACCTTTTGTATATTTAATAACATATAGAACAAATATTATTGAAAATTACATTAAATTAAGGTTTATTCACACAAAACTAGGTGTAAAACGGCTATTATTTATTATTATATATTTAAAAGGCTATCTATTGATACTATTATCATCATTATCATTGTGAAGGAACTACAGTACTGTTTTGCTAAATGTAAAAGTCACTAATACTTGGACTTTGCCGCACATATGGTGTACTTTTAAATCGGTTTTAAATATTTGATTATTCAAATTCCGAGGAACTTAAGCGTCTTGCGTTCCTACTAAGTTCATATTAGTCTTCCGTACTAAGTTTCTAAAAAACATTTACGGTTCAATCAACTCCGCCACATTTGTCGTTCATACCATCAATCTTTTACAGAAGGCACTTTGTTAGCTTAATTACGGTGCGGTTCTCGTGTGACAAAAGCATCTCGCACGGCATTGTTGTGTGATGAACCGACGAACCGACGAACAATTCATTAATACACTTACATCTTGAGCATATACAATACATAAATGTCGAAATATACAAACTATGTATGGACCAGGTTTCGCTTTCATCTGTAATTACTTGATTGGTAAATTTATTGATCACATTTTTGATAAAATTGAACTTAAATATTGATGTTAATTATTACTAAGTATGGTGGTAGTGAGTTCGATTCTCACTCGGTAGTTCTTCAACTGGAGGACAGCGTGGCGTCTAAGCCCGATTAATTGTCGGTCAGTTGTCGATTCCCCCGAGTGGGATCGAACCCACAACCAATCGTGTTTACAGTCAGATGCTGTCCCACTGCGTTACTATGACTCTCTGTTCTTTTCTTTTAATGATTATATTTAGATTATTTTGATATCCCCGCTATGATAAGATAAAGTAGGAAAGTGGTGAACAGAGTGTGTTTATATAAGGTTCCTTCTAAATACCTTGATATACAGAAACAGATCTTCTATTTCTCTAGTCTAATTTATAGATAACATAACCCGCACCGAGTTTCCAAGAACATACCTGTATGCAAAAGTGGCTTAATACCAAACTTTTCTTATATATTTGAAATATGCGAGAGATGATCAAAGATGAAAGACAATATCTATATTTATGTATACTAAAAACATGTCTATTTAAAACTAAATTGATACATGATAAGCTATCACATGCATCTTACCATCCGGCGATATGATGATAATTATTAGCCAATAAATGTATGAAAGCTTTACTAGTATGAAAACAATAACTAAGAATAAAACAGAATTATTCTTAATTCTATTATATATGTTATAAGAACATATTCTAGGTGATAAATTAAAAATAACATAATATCCAATTGTGCAGAAAACTGCACCCGATATAAATAAAATTATGGCATTGTGAAAACGCAAGTCCGGTCTTATATTACACTACCTTAAAAGGACTGCCTGGATAGGTCCAGGCATTTTTCTGATCTAGACAGATCAGATTATTGTATTAAATATAGATACTTAATACAAAGAAAGTTGATATGACATTCTATCAATATATGATTTACACGAAAAAGTTTACGTAAATTGAATGTTATTGCACAGATAAAAAATGTCTAAGCGCTTTAATATTACAATTAGATACATTTATTTAATACCAGTTGCCTTTTCCTGTTCTATAAAAATAAAAAAAAGTCTACGTTATAATTGTGTGATGGGATATTTAAAGAGTTAGAAAAATGTATTTAATGGAGCACACCCTGTATTTAACTTGTTTAGATGTTTTATCACGTACTACGAAGATGTTGTTTGATTAAGATATAATTAACTTAATTAACAGGTAATAAAATAAACCAAGATAAAATGCTAACGAGATACACAATATTTTATTATGAAAATAAATACTGGATAGCAAAGAAAAATGATTCTTCGAGCAAGACCAGAATATTGGCTGTGTCCGTATTAGCATATGTTAATCAGTTAGCAAAACAAGTGACAGTGCCATAAAATGTTTAACAAAATTTAAAAATGAACGCGTACTAAGTAAATATTTTATGTTAATTGTGAAAAATTTAAAACTGTATTTAGATTTTAATATATTAATTTACAATATTTGACAAACAAATAATATATTAGAGACCACATTGATGAGTTGTAATACGATTGGTTATGTGAAGTCCTCTCAGAGAAATGATAATAGTTAAATTATTCTCATTTTCAAAAAATGAGACAATACAAAGTGTGGCATTAAATTTCGTCAAGCTAAAAGCAAAGAAACGTGAAGCTGCATAAAAAACACATAAATGTAATGTCCTAAAATCTAAATATAAAGTAATAAAACTCTATGAATTTCATCCTTATATAGATTCCAAGAGACTCGTTCAAATGTTGCTACATTTACTAATGTCACAGTACTTGTAGTAAGATGTAAATTATATAAAACGAGCTTAATTCCATATATTTAATTTAAATATCAGCGGAGCAGTTCTGAAATAACTCATAGCAGCTAGAATAAGCCCAACGCTCTATCAAGATAAAGTGTGGCAACGGTAACTCCAGAGCGTGGGATTGATAAATTGGACCAACAATTTACACCCCGAGCCCTGACTAATGTTGGTCTAATGAAGTGACGACATTGAGAATGGCTGGAACTTATGATTTAGTAATAAATCACGCATATATTCCATTTTTTTTGTCCGTCTTGCTTATAATGGCGAATAAATTTTAGTTTTGGGTTCAAATTTTCAATCCTGTCTTAACAATTTTTCTAAAAAAGTTCTGGAAATCTAAGAAAGTAGTAAGAAGTATATTATACATATGTTTATATTGAAAATGATAAAAGCAAATAAAGGTCATAAACAAAAAAATTACGGACCTAGATCAAAATAAGAATATTTCAGATAGACACAGATAGTTTTTTATTTTCCAGGTACATACTAAAATAGAGGAAACGTATGTAATTAAATAATGAAATATTAACTGACGACTTGACTTTATGCATTGGGGACATTTCGTAAATCTGTGCCACGCTAATGTTTATCTCGGTGCATAATTTTAACATAACACAAGTTATTCGAATTGATATAATAAATAAGTCTCCATGTAAGAGAATGAGATGGTAAAATAGACAAAATTAATCCATAGGTAACCCCTAATCTATCTGTTAATTAGCTATCGGCATGGATCCAGTGGCGCAGTGGAGCGGTGTCGAACAGTAAGCGCGATCGGTAGTAAGTTCTATTCCTGTTCGGTTAAATGATATAATTTTAATAATGACCATAAATATGATCTGGTAAGACAAGGCGTGGCGTAAATTAAAAAATTGAGAACAAAATATCTTACCTTATTTCAGTTAAAAACATTAATTTATAGGCAGCATAATTTCTACTAATATATAACAAATGCACTCATTTATGCAAATTCAATGCAATTTCAATCTCGTATACCCAGTACTTTCACTGATTATCCAGTAAGGGATGATAGAAGTCAATACCGAAATTTGTTCATGAACCAACTATCAAAACACACCAGCAACTAATAATATTCAACAAATCAACCATAAATTTTAAACAAAGCGATAAAGCTACATTGAAAGCTAAAACAGCAATACCGTTACGAAACATAATTTAGACCTGTCCGCAGCTTTTTCCATTATACTTGAAGATATGCAAAACCCTCATTTCCATATTTCCAAGCAGATATTGAGGCACTTATCGACGATAGCTGTGACAAATCGTTCCTCCAGGCCAGCTATCAGACAAAGTAAGGTCCTGAGGCCACACGGTTCAACTGAGCACGCAACTTGTTTTATATATGGACTAACATTATTTAAAGATCAACATATAATGAAAAGAAAAGTCAGCTTCACAGTTTTTCCCACATGTTAATATCAAGACACTGTTCTCCACTCTCCATCCGAATTCGAGATGTTGCATAATTGAAGTGGCGACTCGCTTTGTCTCATTCCTCGGAGTAGAGTCTGCGATATTTTGTAAGTTGCTAATTTCAGTCATTTTTTAGAAATTACACATTCCAGTATTTTCTTTCGGTACTAATGAATAAATTTTGAATGACGATTCCACTATACTATTTTATCTATAGATTTTATTAATATAATATGTTACTGAAGACTGATTATAAACAACCGTGCATAGTAATCATCAGAAATTAAAAGAATCTGCTAAATTAGAAATACCAACTGACATTCCTCTAAGGATGCCCTTCTATTCAGATTGTAATTAACATAATATAAAAAAAATAACTTACAATTAAATCAAATGAAAAATATACAACGAAGAGTTTTGTTTTCAGCTTAACGTTTTTCCCCGCATAGCCGGCTAGTCAGAGAGAACCTAGTGTCAAGACACCCCATTCTCCACTTTCCGTTGAGTGGCTGAACTCAACGACGAACTTTTGTTCGCGCTTGTTACTAGAGCGAGGAAATAAAAGGCATTAATCGAAAAGTCACTCAAATAAATTCCATCTTTGTTAACTTATATATGGCTATGATCCAATTACTATGGATATTTAAGTCCTTATAGAAGCTGTAATAAAATATGAATGTAACGAGGCCAAGACGTTCAAGACTGAGCTAGACTAGATTAATCGTCCTATTCTATTTTAGATTATGCGACTAAGTATATGCACTATAGTATATATATATATATATATATATATATAGTATAGATGTCAAAAATATAGCTAGAGAATACTAATATTATTAGAAGATGCTCCAAACATTGTTACGAAGTTAAGTGACCTAATCTAGGCGTTCTATTCAAAAATGAATCCCGATAAGATATTTAGAAGCCACCATGGCTCAGTGTGACAGCGTCTGATTATAAACGCAATGATTGTGGGTTCGATTCCCACTCGCAAGAATTTAGTTATTTTCATTGCTCCGCTTTGGTGGCAAGACATAGCGCGGCGTTGCATGGCCAATGTGGAGAACTGAGCGTCTTGACACTAGGTTCTCTCTGCCTACGTTGATATGCGGAGAATAGGCGCGTAAGAACAAAATTTGTAGTATTTTTTTTTCCCAATAAATAAAATTCCCATACACTTCAGTTGCTTGAACTTAAACCCGATAATTTATAAGCCTGTAATATTTCACAACTCGTTCCATACTAATAAGAATTAACAATCAAACATGCAATATATATATATATAAATAAAAAGTAGAACATTTATGAAAAACAGAGAAATCAAAGTGTTTTACACAATTAAAAAAAAAAATCAAAGCAACGCCACAGATAAAATGATATGTCAAAATAATAAATTTCGATGGCAACCATTCGTAACCTTGCACTAAATAACTAATCATAGTAATTGGTCAAACTACAACAATTTTATAGAAATAACACGCAATTATCTAGAAGGTCAATATAACCAAGCCTTTGTCAAAGACCCATTAGGGACTTCGAGATCTTATTTAAATGAGTTCACCTGACATTGAAACCTGGATATCATTAAAATAAATAACATACAAACTGACGCGTTGTAATACATAATTGTGTTAGTTTAAATAGCAAAATACTATAAATGACGGGTTTTTTTTTGATTACAACTAAAGTAAAAAAAAAGGCAAGGAGAAAAAAATCTTATGACATATTGCTACATAGTTCTACAAAATGGAAGCGCGTGGAAATTGAAGGTATAACTTTAAATATATACTAATAACCCGCTCGCGGTTTCGCCTATGAACTATAGCTGTTTCGTATTTTCTGCGGCCTTAAAACAAATAAATGAAAAAATTAAAGAAATGCGAGTAAATGTTCATCCCAAAACCCTAAAAATCTCTATATCAAATTTAATCAAAATCGGTTCAGCGGTTAGGCCGTGATGACATCACATATAGACAGACTTATATTCGGATTTATAATATTAATATAGATACTAAATATAATATAATAGGTACCCCTAATATGTACGTTAGTCTAAATTTAACATTCAATTTCAACACAATAGGAAGGACTGTACTAGAACGGTTTTATCAGTTCGCTTTGATAAAGGTCACTTGATTCTAAAGGTATTCAAATAATAAGGCGTGGTCGGTCATATTTGTACATAGATATAAATTATATATAAGTATTTCAATGAGATATCAATTTAGTTTCTAAACATTTCCCTTGCGGAATAGGCAAAGACCCTGTCCTGTCCATTTTTAGATCATTTTGAGATACGTATGTTTATTATAGTAATGAATTGAAATTAATCTAATATCGGTGTTTATTAAAATACAAATAAACGTCCGAATAGAAAGAAAACAAAAGATGAGATAATATATATCTACGATATGTCAGTCATTTACTGTCGTCCAACCATTACACTTTCAATTATTTTTTATTAATCATAATATATGGGCAACTAATTATTTCATCCGAGAGCCAATACTTTCTTCTTTTAATGGCATTATTTAGCAAATGATAACACACGCATAAAACAAGTTATATCGTTAAGTCAAAAAGACAAATTTAGATAACGAAAATTTGAACCTGCGCCTCTTGGAATCCGTTCATGCGCTCTGACCGCTAAGCCATGCGTTCTACATCCAGCTACATATACAGCTTTGGCTCCGGCTGCGTTCAATTTGTGTTTATCTATAAGTCCCAATTCTTGTTTTTTTATGAACTGTCAAATATGTAGGTACATTCCATGAACATTTATCTTACGGTATCAAATAAAAAAAAGCAAATTAATTACTAAACTGTCAAAAAAAAAAAAAACCATACCATATTTTTTATTACTCATAAGTTTATTTGATAATTTAAAACTGAAGTTGACCCTAAAGAGTTATAAATCTTAATTTATTAATATTTATTCACTGGGTGAGGTACATAGTAAAATATTGTAATATTCTTTCTAAGCGTCGTACTGTAACCGCGGGAAGTCCGTCGGTGTTCATAAAAACGGAATGAACGTCCATCTCTAAACCCCTAATAAAATGTTAAAACGCAATTCAAATGATATTATTATAATTTTATTTATTTTTAACGATGTGAATATATCTAAATTATTATTTACAGTTCCAAATTTACATATAAAAGTGCAAAAATATATATAAATCCTATTTGTTGATCTATTCAGCCAATGTTTTCTTCTATTAGCTAAATTTAAATATATAAATAAATATATAATACGAATAACTTAAAATATTTATTGAATATCTATTTAAAAAAATAACTGAATAATATTTTAATACTTAAATAATATTATAAAATAATCGAGGTGTATAAAATATAATTAAAATTCGGCATCCCATCCGAGATCCAGTACCGTTTCCCATAGTATTTAAAAAAAACATCGCACAAATGCGCGCCATCTGGCAGCTACCATGTGTTAAGTCCACACATGTATGTATGTTTTTTATCGAAGCCACTACTTGAAAGTGATCGATGGCACCGGCGGGTAAAAATTTTTTATATCTAATTATGTTTGCTATATTATAATATTATAAAAATCTTATACTATTAACATAGCAAAAATTTTTTTTTTGTTACATATACTGTATTTTTTTTAATGAATAATAATTAATTAAACTTAGTGCCTCCGTCACAAGACGCAAAATGGCGGGAATAGCTAGAAACTTCCAAACTACATACATTCATTGTTTCACATATTTTATTAATCAAATAATAATAAATATTAATGAATAGTCCGTTGAAATGTTTTGGAGGGAAACGACTTTTTTGTAACGACACGCTCAGTCTTTGGCGCCTCGCAGAGGGACGTCCTCATAACGAGATATAAAAATTTTCTTTTATTTCATTTCAAGACTAAAATAATCAATAGAATAACAAACATTGTTTAGAAACAATAAACAATATATAAAATTATAATTTATCGAGATTTTATCTGCATAATAACCATATTAATTAATTTTAAGAAAAAGGTTTTAGGTTACAATTAAAAAACCCAGCCGATCATATTTTTTTTGTCTGTGGGTTTGTGTAGTCTGTATTCAATACGCGATTCGTGACATTGCAACTTTTCGTTTATCTGCGTGTTGAGTGGCGGAACTAAACGCCGCGTTTTGATGAAAAGAATTTAAATATTTTCTTTGAGTTCCTTTTCCTTTCCTTTCTTTACTTTTGAGTGGAGCTCGAACCCACAACCATTATTATATGGATAAGCATAGAAAATGTAATAATAAATCACTTTTCTCCAATTCAAATATATACAATTGTAGGTACTGTTATTTAATATGGAAATAAAAATGTAAACTCAGTACATTAAATTCTAACAATTTAGTAACTTTTTTTTGAAAAAGACATATTTAGAAAACCTATAAATATTCGAACGCAGCGGGTATCGAACCCGCGCCTCTTGAAAACCGTTTAAGAGGCGCGCGTTCAAATTTTTAAACGTTTTCTAAATATGTATTTTTCAATTTCCTAAGTGTACGAATAACACTTTAAAAAATTTTGTAAGTTTTTTCTTCTTTTTCTAGCCCTGATTTGTAATAGTGTGGCATAATTTTATGTGAACATTTTGAATATGCACAGAGCATTATTGTGAGAACTAGTTGTCGTTCACACAAGTCCGCTTTCGATGGCGTAACGGTCTCTAAGAAATGCTGGCGAATCAAAAGAAATTATATATTTTGTAATAAACGGTCTTGTATGCAGCGGATGGATGTAAGTGGTTCCAAACGCAATGTTTGTTTTCAATTTAAAACGTGGAGAGTCGATTTGGAAATATTTTATGACGACAATAAACGGAATTAGCTAAGAGTATTTTTTTTTTAATTTATAGGTACACCAAGAACGGAGAACAAACTTCCTTGATATTAAGTTATCCGCAGAGAAAAAACAAAACATACCTAAAAATAATCTACATAATATTAAATATATTTGATATTTTTTTAAAGTGTTATTCGCATACTTAGGATATTGAAAAAGACATTTAGAAAACGTATAAAAATTCTGAATGCAGCGGGATTTGAACCCTGCGTGGTTCTTGAACGGTTTTCATAATATTAATTATTTTTACACCTTTACATTACCAACATATCAAAAACAAACGTACAAATCCGTTGTACAAAAACATTGGAACAAAAAAAAATCGATATATTGAGACGAGCGAGGCACGCGCGAGGGAGATAGATAGTCAAGACAGTACTGTCAGAAAGAGACAGACAAACCTTGATGCAGCTGTCGCTACGTCACAAGGGTCTAGGGTACGGCCGTCCAACCGTGAACAAACATTTGCTATGAAAAAGTAACTGTTATTCTATACAATAAAATCGTTATAAGTAAGTACATCACTATTACAATGTGGCATAAATAGTTGGGAAAAGCAATGTGGTTGTAGGTTCAAAGACAGGTTGTGATTCATTGTTTAACACCATTCAATTGTATGATTGTTCCGAACATATATTTAAATATATAATTGATCAATATTGTTTATGTAAATGAAAAACTTGAAACTTGAAAATGTAAATAATATATTAGTTTGAATATAAATTTATTAATTAAATATTGCTTATATTTTTTATTTATTTTATACGAGTAAAGCAAAGACCGAAAAACGGCAGTTATAAAACTCATTCGCATATAAAAAAATTATTTTTTTATTTCACTATATAAAAAAATGAGCAAAAACAGACAAATATCATAGGTATATATATATATATATATATATGAAATTGTTAAAAATTCAGAATGTAATGTTATGAATTCAAATCCAATTAAAGATTAATGTTTAAAAATTAATAAAGTTAATTATATTTAAAATTCAGCGGGATTCAAACGCACGGTCCTGGAAACCGCCTAAGCGCTCTGACGACTAAGCCATGCGTTCTTATCTTACGAATATCTTATTACAACTTATTTCTATTTTTAGCACGTTGTGTTCAAATTTTTATATTTTAAAATGGGAGTTTAATGAACAAGTTAATGATATTTATTTATTAAAGCCCAAAATGGCAAGATATTAACGAGAAAATAATTAAAAAAAAAACACAAACAAACAATGGAGACCAAACAAAAGCAAAAAAGGGAAATACCTTACAAGTATTAAACAACAGTTATAGCGTTTCCGGAACAATAATTAACAGTGACAATTCTCCATACGAGTACAATCTTAAAAGGCAACTCCACCTATTGTCTCAGTTGTAAATGTGGATAAGCTAACAATTAGATTGGCGTTCCGCGGTCCTTACTCGTGCACTATCTTAGCCAAGATAAAGCAGTCCATAAATAACCTCTAATTACAGGCTTTGTTCGCAAATTAGAAATTGTTAGCGCTGATTAGGTGTTTGGCGAATGACTGTAAACGTGATTGTGGGTTCAGTTCCCAATCGGGGTAGTTAGTGATTGTATAAAAATATTTTTATTTCTCCGCTTCGCACTCAACACGCAATGTCTAGACATCAGGCGGCAAAATCTTTTGTCGAGGAACATTGATCATCGAAGGAGTTATCATTTAAATTAATTTGGTTCTCATAACCTCTTGGCATAATTCGAGCATTAAACGGAGAACGGAGTGTCGTGACACTAGGTTTTCCATTTCTACCCGGTTATGCGGGATAAAGCGTGAAGCTGGAAATAAGCTAAGTGTAGCTTTCAGCTACAGGCTTAGGGCCTATGTGATTTCTATTTCCCATAAACTATTAGTGCGTAGTTTTTGGTTTGGGAAATTTTTAGCAAATGAACTTTATTTGCATAGCTATGACTTCCTTCATTGAACGTGATGGTTATGGGTTCAAGTCCCTCTTGACAAAACCTATTCTTTATTTCATGTTTCTCTCTAGACTCTCTTAAAATTTAAAATAAAACGTTTACCAAGTATTTATAATACCAATTTTACGTTAATAAATCATATAATATTAAGATGAATCAGTCTAAAATGTTGAAATTATACTTTGAAGATTGAATCCTAGCTTTGCAATGTCTATTTCAAACGGACCTGTTGAAAGCTGCAATGCTACTCACGTCATAAGCTTCTAGCGTCGCGTTGTTTATAAAAATATTGATATATCTCTAGTATCACTATAAGACTAGAAAGAAAAAACTAGAAAAAGGGATACTTTTAAATTTTTTTAAACTCTTGTATTAGTACACATCTAAAGTAATATTTGATCAATCTTTTTATTTAAATAATATATTTATATTGATCACATAAATTGTTTTTAAGGCGAACTCAATTGTATTCTATATTATCTTATAATCTAATAAAGCATAGTAAAAAAGCAAAACGGACTGTCTTAACACATTTTTTTATTATTTAAATAACTTTTTTTTATACAAAACGCTATTGCTTAACCACATACAGCCTTAACTTATAAGGAAACGAGAAAATCATCTCACCAAAGAATAGCCATTTCGATTCGTCATGAAGACAGCAAACGGTGGGATCTTATAACGTTATCGTCTGATATATATTTATATAATTGAATAAATTACGAAATATTATTACTTGAAAAGGCCAATATAATATTTGACTTTTCACTTACGAAATAAGGCTATTCACACTTTTCTCCCACATTTGACACTATCAAGGTACTCCTTTCTCTACTTGTTAGCCTAATTCGTAAGATTATGTGTTGATAGGCGCATCTTAACGCTGTGATTTGTAAAAACATATTTGTTAGAAAACGTATAAAAAATTAAACACAGCCGGATTTGAACGCACGCCTCTTGAAAATCGTTTAAGCGCTCTGACCGCTAAACCATGCGTTCTACATCCGGCTACGATGAAATTTTATACGCATATTAAAACTTATTTTTGTTGTTTGCCGTGATTTCTTTTACCAAAAGCCTGGTAGCAGGAGTATATGCGGATTTAATCACTCACACTTGAGTCGCAAATTCCAGGCAATGCTCTAAGCCTCTCTCTACAACACACGGCTAATCCATAGCATGTTAAGAAGTTTCGACTCTTATAGGCACTAATGATGCCAGTGGAAAAAAATAATACCAAAATGAATCTAAGAACGATATCAAAGACCGTTTACGAGTGAATTATTCACAATATTGCCTTTGATTGCATATTTGGAACAAGATAAAATCACAGACGAATCGCAGGTCATTAGAAACATAAGACGCTATGAAACGTACCGTTCACTAATTTATAACTAATACCGTTAGACTAGCTATATGACGATACTATAAAGATAATATTCAAGGAAATTAATATTTATTGACAAATAAAGTTGTTTAGCAGGTATCATGTTTGCATTGATCTGTTTTAATTCGACGAGTTATTTTTGAAAATATTTTTTTATATAGCTCGTAGAGGATGAACTTGATGGTCAAAGTTTTTTTAAGTGCAGAAGGCTAACACTTTTTGGAAATTATGTATTAGAATTAAATTAATAAAACAATTGTTACACCCAAGTGATTAATATACACTTTTGTATAAAGTGTTTTACTGCTAAGCAACGGCTAAGAGAACACATAATTTACGCGGCAACGGACCTTACCATTATGAAATCATAATTTAATTCGCACTTCAATGAAAAATATTATTAGTAATTTATCAAATTGTACAAATTTTAAAATGTTTTTACCCTTTTAAATTTTAATAAAATATGAAAAACAAATATTTCTTATTATAACCAGCTTTTCTATTCATTAAGCAAAATCGGATAATTAATCAAAAAGTTGTATATGACATTTCATCTATATCATTAGTAATAGCGATTAATACGGCGCTACTAACAAAAAAAACAACTTTTTCTAAACTAGCTATCAAAAAACACCTTTATAGTTAGTAAAATAAAGACTGTTCTCATATAAACAATAAAAAACATAATGCACATACCGATATTGCCTCAATCTTTTATATCGGATTCATTGTGAATAGATTTTGTGAGATTTTGATAGCCATATAATATTATACGAGTGTATTGAACTACCTTTTATTGCTACGAGTTCGTGAACTCGTATATATATTTATATAGGCATACCTTTTCGCTAAAAACATTTCAAGAATAAAGATATACACTTTTAAAATGTTAAAACTGTTTCGCTAAATCGATCTCATTTCGTCGTAACGAAGTAAAGTCGTTATCTCCGATGGACTGTTTGCTAATTCATTAAGTTCTCAAATACCCGTGTATGTTTAGATTCTGATAAAATTTATATTCTTTGTACATAATACTTGGAAATAAATTAACAATTATCTAGGAAATGCAAGTGAATAATATATATCTTGGTCTTTTGGCAGTTATGTGTCTCAGTGTGCTGGTGAAAGACACTGGGAATTCAATTTCCATATGACTTCTTTATTACTTTATTCAATTTATTATATTTATTTTTAAATTAAACTATTTTAACTGTATTAATCGCGTATAATTTTGGTATTCGAAAATACAAAATACATACAATGACTGAGTCAGTCTATGTGTGACCACGGACTACTGTAAAGTGTTCGAAACGTCAGGTTCTAAAATGTATTTTGGAATACCAAAATTATACGCGATTAATCCGGTTAAAAATAGTTTCATTTAAAAATTTGTATTAATTGTGAAAATCTAAGAACTCATTATTATATTTTTATAAAATCAACGTTCGATTTCGCCAATTATCAACGAGTTTCTTATTATTTTTGCTTTAAACAGGCAGAAAAATATAAAACGCTAAGAATGTGTTAGAATTGTTTTTATTTCCTTCATATGTCCCAATAAATCAGCTTCTTTAAGCATAGCATCAAAATGTAATTACAAAATTATGCTTCAGACCATATAATTTATAAACACTATCGCCTATTAAATTAAATCGAAGAAATTGTCCCAAATTAAGAGATGATCAGGCCGGTAAAGAACCAGTTAGTTTTAATGGCGTAAAGTCGTTTAGTTCTCTAAATGGGAGCTCCGTGAAATTCTAAGTTTATAATGAGTCACTATTCGTGTTCGGTGACAGTGGCTTATGGAAATACTTAGTGAACTAAATCTAATTAAAATATTATTAATATATCGAATATTTTCTATTTAAAAAAAACATATTTAGAAAACGGATACAAATTTCGATACGCAAAGATATTCTACGAACAATCGTTTGGCTAGAGAGAATGCTATTTATTAAATATTTTTAACATATATTTTTTTTATATAAAGTGTTATTCGCCCACTTAGAACATTGAAAACGACATATTTAGAAAATGTATAAAAATTTGAAGGATTATTCGTAGAATAATCTTTGGGTAGCAGAAATTTGTAAAAATCTCTCTACAGAGATGCTAACAACAAATATAAGTTGTAATAAGCGTAAAACAATTTCGACGGAGCTGGATGTGGAACGCATGGCTTAGCAGTCAGAGCGCTTGAACGGTTTTCACGAGGCGCCGGTTCGAATCCCACGGCGTTCAAATTTTTATACGTTTTCTAAATATGTATTATTCAATTTCCTAAATGTGTAATTTTTTCCATAGGTATATTTATGTACTATAATTTTTTCTCAGTAGAACAGGTTCTACTAACGTTTTTTTTTGAGCCAGCACCTCTTCATACCATCTACCAATTTCAGAAAGTCTATAACGATATGAAATATCCACCAAGTTTCTCAGTTTAGTTTACTAAGCATATAAGAGATTATTATACTATATCCGCAGACCATTGTTCGCTTGATTCTTGCAAACTTATAAGCACTCGCAATTTGAATCTATTGAATACCCAAATTGAGATTTCCTGTGTGTAAATACTTGAAATATTATTTAAATTGTCGAATTCATAGTATTTCTACACTAATCGGTACACTTGTCGGGTAAACAACGTGTTGCCTTAGCAACGTGTAACTAAGTCACTTTATACTACCGTAAGTATATGTGTAACAAATGGTAGTATGGGTAATATTTTTATTTATATATATATATATATAAAATATAATATATTTATAACAATATCACTAGTCAAATTAGTATTCCGTCAGCACTTTTTTTAAAAAGGGATCGAATCTCTTATACATACATACATCCTGATTTCTCCTCAACATTTTGCAGGTTAAACAAAAACATACAAGTGTTACTTCACTTAAGTACATTCCTAACTCATTTAGAGAAATTGCATAACTGACGCATTTTATTTAATCTTGCCTATAATTCATAATTTAAATATCCTCGAAATTTTTGTTTCAGTTAAACCCGTCACTACTACGGAACAAAGGGCAATCGTAAAAAAGCATGTAGGTAATGACTCGAACCGGATGAGATGAACAAAAAACCTATTGATATCAGCAAAGCTCAACTTAGAAAGTTCCACATGTAGGAAGCAGAGAACAAATTAAGGGCACGAATGTAAATTTAAATAATAATTAAAGGCATCGCGTGACTTATCTGAGTGAAAGCGCGGTACAAATTGTATTTAAATCCCCTTTAAAATGATTTACCACCTGGATGGTGCATTAAAAAGATTTCTCGCTTTGAGTTGAGTTGAGTGGACTTCAACGCCGCGCTTCACCAGAGCGAAGAAATGAAACTAATTCAAATATAATTATTTCCCAGAATGGGAATCGAACTGAGATTCGTCGTGTATATAGTCAGACGCTGTCACACTGCGCTTGGATGGCCTCAAGTTTTATTAAAATATATGTTTATCAAATTGAAATGTAAACTTAAATTTCATGTATAATTTTTTTTTATAACGTATTTTAAGGTTTATTTATCCTTATTTATTAATTATCCCCATTTAAAGGTTTAGTATTTGCATATATTTTATTGTTCACATCATTTTTAACAGACAATCGTCCAATTTTTGAATTTGACCAATCTATTTATTCAAGGAACATACCACACACACATATTTAAAAAAAAACTTACAAAAAATTGAGATTTGTATAATGTACAAAAAAAAAAGCCACAAGATTATAACAAAACGCATTACCGTGATGATGTATATGTGGCCCCAAACATAAACTGTATAATATATAATCTGTGTAAATCATAGACTATCACGCGAGCTGATTCACAGTTCCAAGAAAACGGAAATGGCCGAATTCCCGCTCTTTGGGCCTCTGAAGAAACGCCATCGCCATGACAGTTACGACGCGACGGTTGTTTTTTGAATATAGAAGAGATCCCGATTGTGATAAAGAATTTGTGATGAGAATTTGACTTATCTGATCATAATTATGATAAAGGACACGGTTTATCAATTACTTGTTATATTGTGCAAATTTTTGTTTTTCTTAATAGCTTTTCGGAGTTTCGATGCTTTTGAGTTTAAATTAATTACTATGAATTAAATTTTATATATAAATGTCTATTTTATTTTAACAAAATATGTATTTTTAAATATATTTGTTGTTTTTTAATAAACTATGTAAATAAAACGTACAATATTCAAATTTACCTAAGGTTGGTGCTAGCACCAATAGCTTTAATTCATCAAAAATGTTTACAATTAAACATCTGTCTGCCAACTAATCATGCATCTAAGGACGAAAGCAACTAACAAATAATAATAAATAACAACTGACATATCAAAAAAAGAATAATTCTACAAAATCTCATATAAGATGCAGACTCGCGCCATACACGACTCGGGACACCTGCACGTACAGCCGGCTGGGGTGCCCGAGGGGACGAGCAGGTAAAAGGCCCAACGAGATTTCGAACTTATAATACTTCAAAGAATCTTTTAAACGTTTCTGTTATGACTCAGGCAATGCTTGTTTCTTTTGTTTTTTTTTAAATAATTGGCATAGGTCACAGCACTTACAGGTATAATGAGATAAAAACATTGTAAATATTAATGTACCCTCCTATAGATTTAAAAATGGAGAACGGAGAGTTCTAATATACGCTTTGCATAATAAAAAGAAGCTTATTACAGATGAAAACCACAAGTATTAATTATAAGGGCCATGATACCTTACATTACGTAATGAGGCGGTGTCGAAACTGCGGCAGCCATTTTAGTCATTAAGGTGTCGTGTTAGACGTAACGCCGTATTAAATTATAAGCGTATTTTATATGTTTGATATGATAGTAGTTTCATTGGTCCATTCCATTGAATGTTAAACCTTCTATACGGTAATAAATGTCCCCAACTTGTTCCTAACATTCATTTTCAAGCAAGAAGTAGAAAAGTTTATATCTGATTATGATTTGATGACTGAGAAGTCGAAAACAAAATGCCGGTACACGACAGTTGCATTTTTTACATCTCTTCAAAATATCCAGTTTTATAACTGACTTTAGCCCGAGGGATTAAAAGTTAAGGTCGTGGCCAGCCCCCACCATTAAACTATTATACAAAATCCCTTACAAGGACGATTCTTAAGAAAAATGATATTAACTGTTGTTTCTAAGGATATTTAGTAGAAGCAACCATTTCTAGAAAGAGAGCACTACTAGCAGTAACCTGTCCCGTCTTTCCGAAAATTATACGAACGAGGGATTATATTTGGCGTACTTAAGAAATACTTTTAAAAAAAACATATTTTTAGAAAACGTATGAAAATTTTAACGCAGCGGGATTCGATCTCGCGCCACATGGAAACCATCCATTTGGAGGATAAACACGTATAAAAACCGGGCACCAATTTCCAAAAGGCACGGGTTCTAATCCCGCTGTGTTCAAATTGTTATACGATTTCTAAAAATATGTTTTTCAATTTCCTAAGTGTGTGTGATTAAAACATTTTAAAAAATGTTAAAAGTCTTAAAACTTTCAAGTTTCTATCGGATAAAGAATCAATAACATAAAAAATAGTAACATGACAAAAGTATAACCATTTGTTTAAAGATACAATTTTGTATTAAATTAGACACACAAGGCAAAGCCTACTTCGCGCCTCAACGACTCTAATAGTACTTAATTCAGAAATAGGTTAGCAGGCCTTAGCTTGTAACGCTATAAGCGCTCATTGTAAGAGTTATCCAATTTTTAGAAAAACGTATAAATTTTTTAACGCAGCGGGATTCTAACCCACGCTCCTCTGACCGCTAAGGCATGCGTTCTACATCTTTCGTCATATTCTTTTACACAAAATAGATACAATTCAACAGATGCAAGACGCTGTAGGTGCAGTAGCGCTATACAGCGCCCCGCATAGCAAATGTTATTTAACGTATACGAGAAAAGAAGGAAGGCTTACAGGATAATCCTAGTAATTAGTATTTAAAGTGACGGCTTTACATTCTTTAATTGAACTTTTAAGAATGCAATTCAAACTAAACCTTTATGTATTATTATATCAAGGTTAGTTGCAACTTACAAGCTTGGAACAAACCAGACGGTGTGGTGCAATTGAAAAATGTATGGGTAAAGGTTCGGAACCAAGTTAAATAAATAATCATAATATCTTACAAATTAAAATAAGTGGCTATCGCGGTCAGTGGAACAGCGTCTGGCTGCAAACACGATTGGTTGAGGGTTCGATTCCCAATCGGGGTAGTGATCATATTAAAAATAATTCCATTTAGTTCTCTAGTACGTAAGATAAAGCGTTGCGTTCGGCCGCGCAACGCGCAACTTGTCCGTTTCGGGTCACCAGTGGAAAACGGAGTGTCTTGACACTAGGTCTACTGACTGGTGACTACCCTGCTATGCGAGAAAAATAATAAGAAACATAATAAATCTGAGAATTTAGCGTCGCTCGGGATAAAAACTCATGAAAATAAACAAAAGGACAATTTATTTAGTACTAAAAGCTACTTAATACAAAAGCAGTTATAATATATATTTTAAATAAACCTGCTCATCGTTTTAGGATCACATTATAAACAAAAGACTTCTGAAACAATAGGAAGCAAGTGCAGGTAACTAACAAGTGGTCATTGAAGTCGTCGCCGTTTACAATATTTATTGAATAGAAGGAAATTGCTCGTTTGACAACACTTTACTAGACACAAGCATGATTTCCGGTATTTAAGGTTTTTAAGTACCAATATTGACTTAGCCTTTAATGCTTTTTCTACTTCGCATGACGTATCCTGTATTTTGTGAATGCGAAAAATACTTAGTGATACAACACTCTGCCTTTCACTTTCCAAACATTTAGACAATATAATTTATCGTAGTTGACCGAGAACACATATATTTTACAAGATATTTTCTGATTCACAAAAAATTGAGTATATATAGCATTTAAAACCCTTCCGTTACTGACTTAGTGACTAATAGATGCTACTACTGCCGCAGACTGAAAAAAGAATCAAAACGAAAATTGAAAGAGTCGAAAAAACTTATTACAACTATTTTTTCTATATGTTTAAAAAATCAGATGTATGCCAGAAAGGATCTCGAATCAATATTTAAAAAAAAACCGTTACCAAAATGGAAATATATTGTCATTTATAAAATACGATAGCATGTCTGTCTGTATAGTACCTATTCCTTTCATACAAACAAAAAGACAAGGCCATTGCAACATATATGAACTCACATACATAAAAATGTTACAATTCTGACAGACGCATTAGTGTGCGCGGCCATTTAACCTTACCTGTGCATATTAATTTGGTAGATTTAATTACGAATATTCAGATACCTAATTCAATTATAATAATAAAGGAGATGATTCACTATTTAAGTTACCTATTGTGCAAGTAATCACATTGCACAGTAAGTATGTATGTAAAAACTAATTTTCACACAATGTGATAGTACACAATATTTTTGGCAAAATACAGCCCACCTTTTAAAACGTTATTTAAAAACGCTAGCAGCTTCACGCTTTTATTTATATAGCAGGATAGTTAGAGAGAACTCAGTGGCAAGACACTCCGTTCTTTAAGTCTCGCCCAAAATCGAGATATTGCATATTGAGACTTAACGCCGCGCCGCACTTTGCCTTAGCTACCCTTTTTATGAACCCATCAACAATCGCGCCACGGTACCCTCTAATAACGAACGGAAAACCAAAATACTTCGACGAGTGGCATTCAAATACACAATCATTGAATTCAGTCAATCCTACAACACTAAGATAACAACTACTCTCATTTATGAGTTTTATCAAAAACTGCTTATCTAGTACTATTTCGGATTTCACACGGTTCGATAGCTTGGAGCATCGGGGAGCCTTCCGGCGACTTGTCCAGACCTGCACCCGATATCATTTCCGCCGGACACCGCGGTTGATACAATGCGCCGATACGACATTGACCCATAAAAAATAAACATATTTATTGTTTGATTATATTTGAATTTATATATGTTTACTTGTAAATGTTGTTAAAACGACATTTTAGAGCTGTTATTTGCAGTTTTAGTTATATATTTATATTTCTGTATTCTGATAGCCTTAGAGTCTGGCCTATTGATATCTATTTACTATATTTGGGAAGAGAAGGTTTAGGAAATATGTGAGCTTAAAACTTACATAGATGCCGACCACAAATATTGTAGCAATTGCAATGTTAGATTGTGTCAATTGCGCCCCACAGAATGTACTAGATAACTTGGTACTTTTTAGATGCAACTTAACCTCATCAAATTATCATTACTGTCACGCCATTTTAGAACAATTTAAATACTAACTGACGTTTTAAGAAAAAAAACAAAATACATATGATCAGAAGACAGGAGCAAAAAACTGGACAATCCTAGATCAGACACTACGCCCTAGTTGTCGCTGTCATTTCGTAATCCAATTAGCATCGTCTACAGAAGACTGTGTCATACAAATTACCTACGCCGTACGCGCCACTACACTTGATAGCCTTATTACTAATATCATATTTCAAGACACTTTGAGTTATACGACTTAGGATAAAACAGCTGAATTGAATCGGCATTGTGGCGTTTGGCCACGCGATTAGTTATGGGTTTGGTTCCCGTTTAGGGGAATAATTAGGTATATTTAATATATCTATATATATATATATATACATATATATATACATATATATATATATATACATATATATATATAAAAGTACGGTGTTGAGCCACTCAACACGAAACCGCTCGAAAAGTTGAGAACAAGCGGGAAATAGCGTAAAGCTTCTTTTTTTTTAATTTGGCATTAAAGAAAAGTCTATTTTGATATAAAATTATAACTAGACTCTTTATTGTAGATTGTTTAAAATAGAGTAACATATATATGTTTTTAACGAAACAAAATGCTCTTAGAGTATTGTAAATAAAAAAAAACCTTTAAAATGTTGAATTACCAAATAAATAATGTGATATAATGTTTCATCAATCATTGTACCGCAGCAAAGGTCCGAATTGAGATTTACTGTAATTTTCATCTTGTCTCAGATTGGGTTATCTAAAGTAGGGGAGACTATCGTCTTTCCTGTTTATAAGGTATACTATTGAGGGTATCGTGACGCAGTGGATCAATCTAATTGTAAGCGCGATCGATTGTGTATTCGATTCCCATTTTTTAATAAACGCAATATCTTTCTCTAATTCGGGCGGAAAGTGGAGAACGAAGTGACTCACTGCCTGCCTACCCAGCTATGTGGGAAAACGCGTGAAGCTTCCGTTATTAAATGATATCACAATCAGTAATCAACTTACATGAAGAAATTAATCAAGTAGTTGCACAATATTTTTGTTGGCTACATTTAATTTTAATATTAAAAGAAACAAAAAGTTTGTATAAATAATATAATACTAGTTTAAAATTAGATATAATTAATAAAAAACCACGATTATAATAACTACACGCTAAAATTAAATAATAAATAAATTAAAGGTCACCGAATGTTTCTAATCTCCTCCATATTAATGGTAATGACTTAATAATATCCCAATTTATATTCACGTAAAGAGCTTTGTGATAAGGCTATTCGTTCCTTTTCAATAAATAAAAACAGAAAAATGGCTTTGTCAATATATTAAAAATCTTAAATAATAACAAATTAAAACTCTTTCCTGTCTAATTCGAACCCGCAACTACGTTGTAACGCCCTTTTTAATATGCCACAATTAACTTTCTATAATATGAACGTTTCTAAAATATACCTCTAAGTCAGTGACAACCTAGTATCGAGCAAAACTTCGATCTCCAGTTTCCGCCCGAAATTGAGACAATGAACTCAACGCCGCGCTTTGATTTTTTTTCTTGGATTGGTTAATCATTTTCCCGACTGGTAATCGAATACATAACCAATCGTGCTTACAATCAGATCGATCCACTGTGCCACGATGGCCTGAATAATATACCTTATAAACAGGAAAGACTCTCTTCTATTTTAGATAACCTAATCTAAAACAAGATGAAAATTACAGTAAAACTCAATTCGGACCTTGGCTGCGGTACAATGATTGATGAAACAATAGACGTATAGTAATGCATTCTTGATTGCCTCACCGTTATGCCCTCAGATGTTAATAAAACAATACCATCAACAATAGCTTGAAGCTATTGTGAAGTATAAGTGACTTTTAACACGATAGTTGCGGGTTCGATCCGCACGCGGGGGAATGAATTTACTATTTTTCATGTTAGCGTGTTCTAATCGTCTCGAATTTTCATGAGTCTAGGCTCTCTTTGGCTACCGGCCTCTGCGGGTTAGAGCGTGAAACTGAGAAAATAACAATAGTAAATTGTGTTCAATAGTTTGTTTTTTTTTATTCTTATTTGCTCATCTAATCAGTTATGTGTTGGTATAAAAGAAGGTATGTGGATAAGATTAAAAAACCAGTTTGCCAAAGGTCCGCCCTCGAGGTGAGCCAGTCGTGAAGCAAAATATTCTGAAACGCTTAATTGTATTTTAAAATTTAAAAATTATCACTAATAGTAATTGGCAATCAAAAGAAATTGTAATCTAGACTACAAATAATAATCTAGACATAACTGTCACTTCGAAAGTATATATTACTATACTATTACTATACTATAGCTAAGTCCACTAATAAGTTTTAAATTTCACAAACTCTCACAAAAAAAATGCGCGACTTACCACAATATATAAAGTGAGGAGAAGTAAAAAGGCATATTTAGAAAACGTATAAAAATTTGAACCCGCGTCTCTTGAAAGAAAACCGTTCAAGAGTTTCCTAAGTAAGTTTCCTAAGAAGTTCAAGAGGCGCGGGTTCAAATCCCGCTGCGTTCAAATTTTTATAAGTTTTCAAAATATGTCTTTTTAAATTTCCTTAGTGTGGGAATAACACTTTAAAAAATGATAAAAAAAGTGAGGACAAGTGTCTTTGCTCACGAATAAAACACTAAATAGCTAATATATACAAAACATTGTGAACTAAAGTTATTCGAAAAAATTTAAGGATTTATAAATTTAAATTTGCACGCCTTTTATCGCATATCAGTCAGAGAGAACCTAGTGTCAAGACACCCCGCTCTGTACTCTCCACCCGAATCCAAGACTTAGCGAAACTCAACAACGCGCTTTATTAGGTATAAAAGCGGAGAAAGTTCCTATGAGCGGGAATCGAACCCATAACCAATCACGTTTACAGTTAGTTGCTGGCCCACTGAGCTACGAGGCCTCATTGTATTTCAAGCCCATATTTCATTTCTATGAAATAAAACCGATTTATGTATTACGAAACTTTCTCAAACTGCTCCACACTTCGAATAAACTTGATATAGAAGAAGTAAAAAAAAACGATTTTATTTAAAATTTTAAAACGCAGTCGTTTATTACTGAGCTACAGTAATTAATATCTTAAGTCAAAACGCCCCA
Source organism: Podotricha telesiphe (assembly GCA_038994665.1). NCBI lineage: Eukaryota > Metazoa > Arthropoda > Insecta > Lepidoptera > Nymphalidae > Podotricha > Podotricha telesiphe. The sequence goes on along the minus strand of JAOYRR010000063.1, from coordinate 175,291 downwards.
AGCGATAAAGCGACGGTCAAGTGAAAGGGTTAATAAAACTGCAATACTGATTGGGATCATTGATAAACTTTAAATATCACATTTTATTTTTATACTGGTCTCGATAATTCGCACTGAACACGGACTTTTAAAAGTTTTTGGTTTTAATCTGGACAGTTTTATTTGGGCCAATTAAATGAAATATTCAAAGAATATTTTTGTTATATATGTATATTTTTAAATAATCTGCTCAATAATTTTATAAATTCAGCTTGGTTAATGGAATAAAGATATTTCTGGTACAGTAAACTCGATCTCCATTGTTCTACCTATTATAAAGACACTAGCATTATATTTTACACTAGCGACACGCTCGCCTGTAAACTACACAACTATAACTAACTATTTAGTTTTTTCACCCGCCCGAGTTTCTACTTAAATTACAAACTTTATGTAAATGTATCATTTAAATTGTTATAACTTAATGAATCGATTGAAATTTAAAAAACGGAAATTTATCAAAATACATTACTCAAAACTGAATTTAAATAGGTTTTGCTATTTTTGAGATTAGCGTGCCAGAACGCACAGACAAACAGAAAAGAAAATTAAAATACACTATTTTGGGTTGGTATTACTTTGATAAATACACCCAATAATATTTTTTCTCACATATCTTCCATGTACAGACAACGATCAGTTACATTTTTATAATATGTATAGATTTTTGGTTTTCTAAATATACAACATACTTTAATTCTTATTTTTTATATAATTCTTATTTTTTATATAATTCATAAACTTCAAATTTCACTAACAAAAACCGAATTTTAATCACAATACTTACCACCGTATTTGTGTAAATAGCCTTTAAGCTTCAAAGCTTTTAAGCTTCTTTAGTAACGTGTAAAACCTTAGAGCTACCAACTCCTAATTGCAATGGCGGAAGGTAGACGTGAAAGTTATCTAGATCTAGATTTATTGCAATCATCGTCTGACCGCCGCACAGCCACTTAGCAAGTGTAAATCAGTATCTCTAGTGCATTGTAAATGACCACTGCTTGAATAGCAAATTGATGTTTGAATTTGAAATTTACATTGTAAAACGTTTATGCAATATTATATTTTCTGGAGCCATCGTGGCTCAATTGAACATTTTGACTGTAATCTCAATTAGTTGCGGGTTCGATTCCCACTTCTTTGTGTCTGCCACTTCACACACAATGTCTTGGAGTTGGGCGGAAAGTGGAGAACGAAGTGTCTTGACACTAGGTTTTCTCTAAAAAAGCGTGAAGTTGCAAAAAATATATATTTTTTATCTGGTAATGTAATATTGAAAAATCTAAAGGTACTAAACTAAACTAACTAAACTTACACTAGAATAAAACTTGCGTGCATCGTGACTGTTTCATATAAACTGATCTTAACTGTATATCGTAATATTATAAGAAACTTGTACCAACTTAAAAGTTTGTAAAACTGAAACAATATCGTTTTATATATTTTAAATAATTACATATTTTGTGATTACTAAGGCTTTTATTAGTTTTTTTTATTTATCGATTATTACTAAAGAAAGCGGATTTATTAATCACGATTTTTTAAGACATTCATTTCAATCATCATTCATTTTTAATTTAAAAATAAAAATTTCGATATCAGAAAAAAGTGTTAATTAATTCATTGAAAAAATATATGCATCACAATCTTCCATAAACACGTTAACAGTGTAACCGCCAATGTAAGAAAACTACAATTCAACGTGGGAACTAACCGAAAACTTAGTTCTACAAAAAAGCTCAAATACAAATCTATTTGCCTATCAGATTACTCTTTTACCAGCTTTAGACGTCGCTTCACTTAATTGACTTCAATTACAATAGAGTATAAAAAAAAACAACTTTAAATCGTTTTCTTTTTTAACATTGTTTTTAAAGTGTCATTCACACACTTAGGATATTGAAAAACATATATTTAGAAAACGTATAAAACATTTGAACGCAGCGGTATTTGAACCCGCGCTTCTTACATCTATCTTACTCTTTGGGTAGCAGGAATTTGTAAAAAAATCTCTACAGAGATGCTAACAACAAATATGAGTTGCAATAAGAGTATAAGAATTTCGAGGTAGCCGGATGTAGAACGCATGGCTTATCGGTTAGAGCGCTTGAACGGTTTTCAAGAGGTTTTCAACAGGTTTAAATCCGTCCTTCTGTCATCAGTGCGTTCAAAATTTTATACGTTTTCTATATACATGAAATAACCGCTGTTTTAAAACTTTAACCATCAGAGTTCGTATTTTACGTTTTTTTCGTATCCACTCCACTTTTCGCTAGAATTACGAGACATTGCGTGTCGAGTGGAGGAACTCAAAGTACCGCTTTGTGGTACCCGAGCAGAGAAATCAAAACAATTAAAATATAATAATTTCACAACTAATCACTTTTACAGTCAGACGCTGCCCTACTGCGCTTCGAAGGCCTATTTGTACAGTACAATGATACATATATCAATATAGTAAATTTAAAAATCAGAAAATTTTCAAATAATCAGACAAAACTTTATAATAAAAGAGAAAATCATAATTATGTGTATAGATATTCTTGAAAATGTCTATTCGACTTCAAATGGCACGCGGTGGTTACAGGTTCGATATAATTGATATCATATCTATTATTAGAATTTAGGAACGGCTTTAGAATTCTAATCTTCTTTTCAAAACTTTTCTCACGATTTATTGTAAGTGTATATTTTTTAGCTAGATCAATTAAATATTCCATATATCAATTTGAATCCACACTATATTCTAATATTCGTAGCTAAACCACTACAGCCTTTTAAAACCTTACTTCAGTTATTTGGTGTTCGTGACACCGGCGCGGGCGCAGACTTATTATTAAAGCAAACGGACGGACGGACGTACCGATAACCACTTGTGCATATGCAGACGATACTGTGTAAACAGCATTTTTAAACAATTCGCTAACTTTGTAGATCTTATTACCGAGGAATAAGATTCAAATTTCTATGAAAATGTCACATCAACCGGTTTTAAAATGAGAAAGGACATTTTCAACCCCTCTATTTTGTTTTTTTTTTAAGAGCCGAGATATTGTTACATAAGTAACTAGAAACCAGTAAATGTTAGAATAAAAAGCTAAAAAGCTGCGGTGAAACAAGCTTGGTTATATTTCTAAGCTTCATCTAGTCAAATAGCGGGAAGAATTATTCCTTCATGGATGCACTTAATATTTTCTTACTGTTTTTTTTTGTTATATATGTATATAATAATATGGAAGAGAAAACTTTGTACACCTTGTTACAAATATTACGCGGACTGAGAAGTATTAAATTTAGCACATGTATAAAGAAGGAATGCAGAAGTTGAAGAGTACAGAAGGGATTTAAAAAAATAATATTGCACAAAAATTACTTTAAATTAAAAAAAATTAATGCAACACACTGCTATATATCTCTCATACTCGTTGCTAAGGCAACGCGTTGGAGCATCAATTATTATCTAGTATATAATCAATGAGTGATTAACTTTGTCTATGTATATGCTTATGATATATGCATGGATTAACATAATTTTAATAGATAAGAATAGATAATGTACTTGAAAACTTTTTAAAATATGATTTCGAAAAGCATTTCTTTTGTATGAAAAATAATATTTTCTACCAAACAAAAATAACACTTATAAAATATACTAGTAAACGGTGAAACGCTGTATATTTAATAATTTTCAAATTAAACAAATCATAAAAATTCAAAAGAAACTAAAGGTTTTAACGCTGTGTGTATGCACAGCTAACACCCCGGTTATCTGCTTGTATAGGTCCCTCAAATACCGGACCCCACGGATGTGCGACTGGTTTCGGCTAGCTGGCGAAACTTAAGCTAAATAATATTTTACTTGAAAAGAAAAAAATAACTTTACGCTTTTTTCAACATAGCACGATAGCCAAAGACCTAAAACTAAAACTTAGGGCCGATCTCAAAGCCGCTCTCGGTCATAAAAGATGAGAGAATCGAAATTAATATAAATATAATCATTCCCCTAACTTGAAATCGAACCCACAACCAATCGAAAGTAATTTTATTATGCCTACATCACACGCATACTGCGTTATATGTATGACTTAACTCCGTGTTTCGTATACTTTATTTTCTTGAGAGTGAACTTTGAGCGATTAAGTGTTCTTCAGACACTATGACAGACGATATGATATGTAAAATATTTTTTAGATAATGTATATAAATTTAAACGGTGCGGTATTTGAACCCGTCTGGCAAGCGATAGCTTAGCGGTCAGACTAGGTTTCCAAGAAGCGCAGGTTCGAATCTTGCTGCGTTTTAATTTTTATACATTTTCTATAAAACTTTTTTTTACCATATATGAACTTGAAGCTAAACGAATTTCTAGCGTGTAATATCCTAAGTAAATAAACCTTACAGTATAATGCGATGAACGCTCGATTTTGGTGTGTATCCATTAGTTAGCGGTGTTAAATAGGTCTATAGACAATGGATTTCAAATCACGCATATACGATTACGACTGGAAGTAAAAACGAGTAATTATCACTGAGAAAATTGAAAGTAATTTTTAAATCTCACATTTAGTTCACTTCAATAATTTTTTTATATACTTACATATGTATATCATTTATATATGAGTTATTCTTCTATTTTATAAATTTTTTTTAATCCATTTTAAAAAATTGACTTAGAATTTTGATGTACGATCTTGGACGAAACATTTAATTTCTTACACTCTCGTATTCTTGGGCTTATAGCTAAATTTCAAGCGCACATATAATTATAATATATATATATATATATATATATATATATATATGACAATTATTAAACGCGTTATATTACAATATTATTACAAAATGTAGCAAATTCCGTTTAAATGTTGCATATAAATTTAAAATACGAGTTCATTGCACCTTTCTAACAACATTAGCTAATTAAAAACACCTATAATTTTCGTGTTACAAAAATTGTTAGGAGTTAACACATTATATTATAAAACAATGGCCAATGGTTGAACTTTCGCATGAGAAAATAATTATTCTTAGACAATACGTGGATAAAAACTTAGCCTCAAACGACGCTATAAGAAACCTCAAAACGAATTTTACACAATTATCCCGCATATTCGCTAGGTATTAAATATTTTATTAGCCCAACCGTTAAGCTAAGAGGATGGAGTGTTTTGACACTAGGTTATCTCTAAACCCTTCTAAATGTGAGAGCTTGTGGAAGTCTCCTAGGCCTACCATGTGAGAAGATTTTGAAATGAAACTATTTTAACCGGATTATATCGCGTATAATTTTGGTATTCGAAAATAAATTTTAGAAACCCGACGTTTAAATTTGGCAAAGAGACCTCCATTACTAACGCGGACGAACTCGTGAGCAACGTCGAGCGTACTATATAGCATTGAATATTATTTCCAACTAGCGACCCGATCGCGGCTTTACCTGCGTAAACTAGACCAAAATAATTAACTACTTCGCCCGCCCGCGGTCCAATTTAAATCATTAACGATACTTAAACTTATAATTTAAATTGTTGTTACCTCTTTATTTATAAGCCGATTAAATTAACACTAAATATTAACCGAACTTTACCAAACTACAATAATTAGCACTGCATTTAAATCGTATAAGCCTTTTCTGAGATTAGCGTGCACAAAGGCACAGATAAAAATAATTGTTCTGGATTCTATTATATTGACAAATGCCTCCAATAACATTTTCTCTCATATATCTTCCATATACAGACAGCGATCGGTTACATTTTTATTATATGTACAGATATCGATAATTACATATAAAAAGCCGACACACTATACAGAAACTTGAACAGAGTTATTTTACGGTGTAACGAGGGGAAATGATTGGTTTAGAGCTCCTGATTAAAGTTTCAATTTACGTACGTTGTATTAAATATACCAGTTTGTATGTAGACTAAGTTATTTTTACAAGCGATATAGTTAATACTTAATAGGCTTTTCATTGCATAATAATATGTTTTTATTTAAAGATGAAAGCAACTACACTTTGCTTTACCACCATAATAAAAAGAGAGACTAACGTGGCGTAGTGGAACAGCGTCTGCATTCAAATGCGATTGACTGTAGATTCGATTCCCACTCGGTTTAAATTTTAAATTACTTTCATTTCTTCGCTTTGGTAAAACGAAGCGCGGTTTTGAGTTCCGCCACTAAATATGCAATGTCTCGATTTCGGGCTGAAAGCGGTGTACGGAGTGTCTTGAAACTAAAACAGACATATTTAGATAAACGTATAAAAATTTTGAACGCAGCGGGATTTGAATCCGCACCTCTTGAAAACCGTTTAAGAGGCGCGGGGAACAACACTTTAAAAAAATGTTTAAAGAAATATATGTCTTGAAACTAGTTTCTCTCTGACTACCGTGCTATGCGAGTAAAAATGTTAAAACAGCAACAAAAGCTGATTTTACGTCGCTTCGAAATAAAAATTAAAACTCGTTTTTAGAGAACGTATAAAAATTTCAATGCAGCGGGATTCAAACCCGAGTCTCTTGGAAACCGTCCACGACGTTTTGTAAAAATACATTTTTCAATTTCCTAAATTAATACTTTAAAAAACGTAAAAAATTATAAGTAACCTACAGTATTATGAAAACTACTCAGCGATTTATTGATGTGCATAATGAACTCGTGAACTAAAACTAACATTATTAATATTTTATTTTATATGAAAGCTTGAGCAATCGTTAGAATATAAGAACCGGTCATCGGTCTTGATTCGCCCAAAAAGGCTAAGTTACGAGTAAAATTGTTACGAAATATACATTGCACAGTGTACAGGGCGGTGTGTGGTCCAAATATTTCAAACGCAGGTATACAGATAGTAGAATTTATTACAGCTGCAATTAAAGTCTCTTCCAGCGTCCATTTGCAATCGAAAATGGTAATCAAACAGTAATTATGTGCTTAAGAGTTCATTAGATGATTTTAATTGTATTGTATTTAGTTGTTTTTTGTAGCTTTTGTAAAAGAGTTTGACAGGGTCGGACTCTATACGCGATGGTTGTGGGTTCAATTCCCAAGAAATATGTTATGTGTATATTATATACATTATAAAAGTATATAAGCTTTATTTCTATTAACTTCTATTCTCATTTTTCCATAAAACATATAAAAACATGAAAAGAACTTCCTTGACACGTATTTTGAACCTAAACCCTCCCAATACTTCTATAGAAACAAAAAAAAAACAAATTAGAGAAAATTCAGTGTCAAGACACTCCGTTCTCTACATTCCACCGGAAGTAATTACTTCTGCAATGAAATCGTAAATTTCAACCTTCTAGCTGATTCACAATGGCTAAAAACACTTTTTTAGATTAAAATTGTCGAGTTCAAAAGTCAAAAACCTAAACTTGAAAGTATTGCAGCCAGCCTAGATTGGCATATTGCTAACTTCCTATGCACGCAATAATCATTGGACTGTAAATATTATCATAGGAATAAAGTTGAAAATTGCTTGGCGAACTCAAGGCGTATGCAAAATATTAAGTAAGAAATTGGTACTCAAAGCTTCTTAGTTGAGATTTATATGTGACACAGACCTCGATTAGGGTTGTCGATGGGAATGCAAAATAATATTAACATTTCATTTTACACTTTATTACACACAAATTGAGGACATTATTAATAAAATATAATAATAGAAATGCCTAACTTTAAGAAAAAAGAGTGACTATTACTAGGTTTTTTCCCCTTATAGCCTGGTATATACTGGATTAATCCAAATATTGATTAATCAATATACATATATATAACTATATATATATATATATATATTATATATATATATATACAATTCCGTTATCTTCCGAGTAATAGACAACGCGCAGATATATTATTGAGCTTAGAACGCTGAAATTTGGCATGTAGGTGCCTTGAGGAGTACATATAGTGGAACACTAAGAGACGATTTCCCGAAATTCCTCTTCGAAAGTAGAAATGTAAAAAAATTTGCTTGGTTTAATCATAAAATCTACACAGATAAAGTTGCAGGTGACAATACGGCATAAATATCGTATTATTAATTGTATATTTATTATTGCGCTTTATAATAAAAATCAATACTAAATTAACAATATTGTTGGAAAAAGTGAGCTCATCGCTAATGGAGATTTTTTCCAGTCAACCTATGTACCCGTTACATTTTGCGAATAAGATATATTATAAATTTAATGACAAATGTGTATATATATAGACATTACACATATATAAATAAACACAATATTTATAGATAAATATATAATATAAAAAAAATAAGTAATCTAATAGAACTTACTAACTAACGGTAACCATATACAAAATTAAATATTACGAATTGTTTTAATAAAAATAGATTGAAGCGCCTTAGGAATTTCATATAACGTAGAATGTATTTTTATATTAGCAAAATCAAGTTAAAGCCTAAACTTGTCCCTAAACGTCCCTTACTTGTCATTATTGTAAACCCCATATTTTTTTCATAGATAACGTGTGCATATGCCTACAGCAGGATGCTTAACAATTGTAAGCAAACAAAGCGTATCGATTGGAAAAGTGTGTCAATCAGAATTTGTGACGAGATATAAATAAAATAGTTTAATAAATATTATACACTTTATTAGACACTGCTCGTGGATTATTGAAAAAAGAAAAATCTGTTTCAATCGTTTAGCTTGCTAGATGTGAGTATGAATTAACTTAACTTTGACATAATTTTTAATATATATTTTTTGATAAATTTAATTTGAATTCCAGCCAGTTTCACATGAACGTTTTTGAGTAATAAACACACTTATATAAACTATGACTTATTAGAAGTATTATCAAATAACATTTATGGTGAACTGCACTACTTATGCAATAAAAAAAAAGATTCTCAAGATCTTATAACAAACAAAAAGTATTTATTCAAATTCGAAATACCATTTAAATAACATTTGTCGGAATTATAAAATAGCTGGCTTCAACTATTCCCCGAGCATCGGCAAGCAAAAGTAAATAAAAAAATGATATATCACTAAACTAAATAACATTTGGTTCCAACATCCAAATTAGTTACAACATAATATTTGGTTTTAATGAAATAAATTTGCCAACCCTAGCGACTACATCAATTCGCCGCATCAGACAATTGACCGTTAATTGCGATTGTTTTAAAATGGAGCGGTCGCCATGTTTTAACAATATGAGCCATACGTTTTGATACATCTTACACCATTGCAATTTTATTGCGTTTTATATTCGCATTTAGGTATAAATAATATGCTTTTTTCTTAGTAATTTGTCTAGATGAAAAGGTCTGTTTAACTTGAAATTGGGTTATTGAAATTAAATTTTTGTTTATTAAGCTTACTAGATTCTAGTATTGTAGGAGACGTGTTAGTACTGTACTACATAAATAAAAATCAAGAACTAAGTGTACATAAGAAGATTCAGTTAAAATTACATTTCTCTTGATACTTTAAAAAATAAAAGCTTACTTAAACATACTCTTACGCTTCATACACGAAACTCACATAAAAAAAGACAAAAAAAAACCAACAAATACGGTTTTCGAATAATAAAATCGGAACTTTCTACTCTAATAACACCCAAAATATCCCTTTAAACTCTAAACAGATATAGCTTAATCAATATTCAAAATGCTCCGCCGTGGTCCCGACGACAGAAATCGTGGAAAGCTGGAAGGAATACTAATAGAAAAGTTTACCGATTCGTATTCAACTAGACTGTGTTAGACGTCGTGCGAGCTATGCGTGGCACCGTAGCTCTTCTTATCTCAAAATCTAGTACTTTCAATGTCCTTGTTAGTACATTATAAATATATTATTTGACCCTTCGCAAGGTGTTTTGAATACAGATGATTTGATGGCCGTAAATAGCTTCTGATGTGTCGGCTTAGTTGAGAAATGTATGAATTTACACGTAACGGTTGTGAGTTCGGAGTACCTTGTTTAAGGTACAAACTGTATTTTAAAATATTTTTCTCGCTTTCGCCTTTAGACAAAGTGCGACAGTTTGTGCCGCTGCTCATACTCAATTATTCTAAAAACGACGAAAATTGGAGAAACTTTATTACTTATTAATAGATTCTCTCTAGGCTTAGAGATATGATAAACAATTGAATCGTAAAATGTAACGGTGTAGGCTTTTTTACTGTAATTTACTTTAATTAGCTTTAAAACAACAATATTATATCTATAGTGAATGTTTCAAAAGTACTGTTCATTAATTAGTGAATGTAGCATTCATAATTAATATCGTTTAGTTTGAAAGTATTGATATTGACAATTTTTTTTTTCAAATATGATTTTATTTACTTGATTACAATAAAATGTTATTACTTTGTAATGCAAAGTGTTTACATAAATATCTATATAAAGAAATTAAAAACTAAATAGAAAATACATAAATTTCTCAAGTAATTGCCTAAACCTAGATATATATGGACGTTCTATAAGGGCATCCACACACGAACAAAACCTATTATAATTATAATTAATACGCAACAACAGATGCGGTATAATTAAAAATGTATAGAAAAACGCAATGGCACTACACTCCAGTTTTTAAACGACAAGTTACACAAGTTCTACAAAACTGTGAGAACCGATGCAACCCGGCCGATTGGAGGTGCTCGCGATACGTTGAAAGCTCCCTACATTCGCGCGTCAACACACCGCGGCCGTGTTGCAACACCGCGCTTTCATAAGCTCTAGGTTTTCAAAACAGCCATATAAAACTTACCTTCTACATGTAATTTCGCGGCCAGTGACAGCAGAATGTATATGGACAGTATTGTAATCCCATAATCCGGTATAAAGTTTCTTGACCACATTTTGAAATTACACATAACATTCACACATGGATCACACACATTTATTTTCCTATATTTATGTCACTTAGCACTAAATCAATAACACTTCACGGTACTAAATGTAAAAACTGACACTTCATTTTGTTTTTAAACTGTCGTTACGTTGAAAATCCTTGTGCACTGGTCATTTTAGCGGTAAAACACATTTAAATTAATCGTAAGCCCGGTAGAAACATGCGCAGCCGCGTCCTGCTCGCATCTGACGGCTTTGTTCGTAAATACACAGTGTACGGTAAATCAAAATGGCGGACGCGCCGCTTGTGTGCGTGTGCGCACCTTTTAAACACAATTATATTGGATATTCAAGCTTTAGAATAACTATAGTTTATTAAAAGTAATATTTTATGAATATTTATCAGTTATTTACTTCATTATATAACGAGATTATGCCCAAAAATGCGTGAGAACGCAAACACGCACACATATATCGATACGCGAAGGAATGTTGATTCAATGGAGAAATCAAGCAATTCAACACTAGTCGCCGGAGCTTTCGAACTTAGTAGTTCTCCGCCACCAACAGAGATGGCGCTGCTATTTTATAATAATATAGGGGTGGCTTTGGAAAGGGGAATATTATTATCTAGTCCGTTAACCTTATAATAATAATTACGTCGTAACGTATATTCTTTTTAAATCGTTTTGTACAAAAATTTTAATGTACGTGTTATATGTAGCTTATTTTGTTTAATCGATATTATTGTTAAGGTTTTACAGGACTTTTAAGAGTTTCTACTAACTGCAAATAAAATTAATAATAATAGGCAAAATGGCAATGTGCTTTCAAAAGCATCCTTTTGAAATTGAAGCAGAAGACAAGCTCACGACAATCAATACAAAAATATTTGAAGTCAAAAAGAAAATACAATTGTCAGGTTTGTTCTAAGACGACTATTATTTCCTTTGTTTATATGGAACATTCCTATATCAATATGTAATAAAGTATATTTGTTTGTAATTGGTTCTATCTATATTACCCGCATAATACAAGAAACTTATAATTTGTAAAGGAATATGCTTTTTAATTATCTTAATACATATACGACTTTTCTCACTTTACGCATATTTTAACATAAGGAAATTAACTTAATGACAGAAGCCAAACTTGTTGTGGCTATAACAGAGTCTAAACAAATAAAGTCTACTTCAATGGCATTACGTTTAAAATTTCTTAATTATAAGTTATAATTGTAATCGCCGTGATAAGAAATGCGCGTTGCATATGTTATATGGAGGCGACGATCACTACAAATCTTTATTTTTTAAGTTTTTAAATGAGTTCAAAGGTGCTAAGGTAATAAGTTCTTACCCTTTATTTTACTTGAACTTCTTAAGTTTCAAGGATATTAAGTAATTCCTACTTATTTTTAGACCTCTTCCACGGTTTGTGGAAATAACTTAGTCCTGTCCATTATTACTTAATTATTAAGAGATACTGGCAACGGGTGGCTGACCCACAAATTCGATCAAGAGATCTTTGCCATACCATTTCGATTTAATATATAATCTAACAAATATCAACAAATTGGGTCCAAGCTGTTATCACCTTTTACTTAATACAAGCTTTTAAATTCCCAAAATGGGGTAGAATTCGTTTAATTCGTTCTTAAATTTGAAAACTTCGCCATTAATGAGTTATGCGCCGCAATATCTAGACTATCTTGCCATAAATATTGTTACAAAGATAAACATTTTTTTCATGGGGTTTAGAGCAAGACTTACTCTCTAAAACTGACCATAAATCAAAATTATTTAAATCCACTAGAGATTAAAATAGATGGGACTAGATGACGGCCAGTCATCAGCTCTCATGAAGTTTGAATCGTTCGTTTCTAACCAAGATTGCGTGGGTCGAACTTTATGACCTGGTGCTGAGTCTTGCTGAAATGATCTCTTCTCTTGTACTGAGCATGGTGTTGTTAAAAGGCTTAACTGCCTTCTCAAGAATGGTATCTTGTACAGTTTTGCCAATGCTGTTCTTATCTTTTTCACAAAATTATGGCTCAGTCACTCCTTCATAGCTAACCCCCACCAAACGACTACTTAATTTTGCATAGTACTTCAGTAATTGTTTTGATTTTATCACACTATTCTTTTTTTTTATTATCACTTAAAAAAAACAAGTGCGTCCTAAGTCATCTCTTGAAATATGCCACATGGAGTTGAATCTGTGAAAGTGCTATCTTCATATCCGGAGGAAAAATCTTATGCTTTCGGATAAGATTTTAGGATTTCGGCTATTATTGCATTTTTTTGACGACCTGATCTTTATCAGTCGCAAACAGAGTAAGTATCATTGAACCCGGTATGCAGGATTTCAAAAATTGTTTTTGACACCATAGCTACTTTATATAATGCAATCAAAATACAATGATACACATGTAAAGATGACAAATTCCAAATTTAAAAGTAATATTTTGTTTATTTTTAATTATAACAGTATTCATAGCCATACTTAGTATATGCGTTTAAATATTAGTTAGTTTGTTTGAACACTTTAAGTTATATAACCCTTTTAACAATTAGAATGCGCCACAACTGTGTGATTTCAGCTTAATAATTCACATTATAACATTTAAGAGGGCCAAAGAAAATCTAACTACGAGGAAAATGAAGCTGAAAAGAAACAAAACAGTGACTTGATAGATGCGTTGAAAAAAGAAATACGGATTCGATTAGTGGAGCTTGCACAAGCGAGGGAGATAGTGGGAGAGGAAGACGTGCAAGTTAAGAAATATGTAAACCACGTGTCTCCCATCGCTAATAAAAGTTCAGAGCAAGTAAGCTTTTGTTAACTTTTTCTAATTTTGTATTTACTTATGAATAATCTTTGGGTAGCAGAAATTTCTTAAAACCTCTCTACAGAGATGCTAACAACAAATATAAGTTGTAATAAGCGTATTAGAATTTCGACGTAGCTGGATGTAGAACGCATGGCTTAGCGGTCAGAGCGCTTGAACGGTTTTCAAGAGGCGCGGGTTCAAATACTGCTGCCTTCAAATTTTTATACGTTTTCTAAATATGTATTTTTCAATTTCCTTAGTGTGCAAATAACACTTTAAAAAATGTTAAAAAAATTTAATCTTTAAGAGTAATCACTCCGGCGAGTGGAAATCGCGCCCACAGCCAATCGCATCCCCTACACCACGATGGATATTTTAGTATTGGCATATTTTTTAATTATAAAAAAGGCAACTTTAGATAAACGTATAAAAACAGTTTACTGTGTTTTTTAAATAAAAAATTATAGCTCTATGATATGTTTATTTATTTAATAAATAAATATTTGTCAGGACAAATGCTCGGTAAATATGTGTTCTTATATTACTAGACTAGTAACATAAATAACGGCTTATATTCCACTACTCAAGACTCAATACGGAACGGATTATTTCTACCCACTTGAAAATACCGTAAATCTTTTAGAAATATTTACAAAATTAATACTAATAGCGCTTAATATCTTGACTAATAATTTATACTGTAATATCTTGAAAGCTCATCATAAATGTAAACAGTGTGAAGAAGGCTGGATGGATATTCGTTATTACTTAGTTTTTCACTTAAAAACTACTGAACGGATATTGACAAAACTTTACAGTACCTGTAATACACTTATTACAGTAATATACCTATTACAGTAATACATTCTTAAAGGGTCTACTATGAATTTTACCTGCTACGAAAGTTTATAAGTGGAACCTTTTCATTCTTTTTTTCTACTTGGCACGAGTCCCAGCCCAGCCAGGGTCTGCCTTCCTACTAAATCTTCTCCACTTTGTACGATCTTTGACATCCTCAGTGGTTAGTCCATTGGCTCTCATATCCTGCTTCACGGCATCCAGCCATCGCTTCCTTGGGCGTCCGCGGGTCTTGCTCCAGGGACACCAAGTGAAGTGAAACCATTATATTAACTAATCCTCTTTAATAAAATACTTAATGAATTCAAACTACTCTTTACTGGACATTAAAATAATGAATGTAACTTATATTTGTCGGTCTGTCTGTTTATTTGTATAAATACATATATTTATATTTTATAAAACTAGTTTTGTAATAATAAAAACTTTATTTCACAAGGAATGTAGGGGTAACAATGATCAAAAATTGCATGAAGGCGGTTTGTACAAGTAATATATTAATAATTTGTTTACCTACCCCCTAAGCTAGCACCGATCTTGAATTTTGACATTAATAATCTGAACCCTGGAGATTGACATTGCCATAGGCTACATTATGTCAACACACCTTGCAGATGAAGCCGCGAGCAAAAGATAGTCATATCTAAAATATGCATCTACACTCATTTTCCTTTGAGAAACATATAATGAAATAAAATTAGCTCAATTTTATAAACTACAAATATTTGTGACTTTAGTATTAAAAGTTCAAGGTTCATTTGTTTTGGAATTAAGAATCAATATTTTTTTATTGAATATGTAAAAATTATTCAAAAAAGAATTATACAGCATTTATATTTATCTAAAATTATCTGATTCCGTCCATATTATGAGATTTAATTTAATATGTCCAAAAACATTTTTTTTTTATCAAATGTATAAATTGAGTAGAGTGGATGAATTAGGACAACAATAATAATAATGACCGCATCGACACGCAATGTGTCAAATTCGATTAGAAAGTGTTAAATGACTTGACACTAAGTTCTAAAAAAATAACATATACTGTGTGCTTCTATTTATTATACTTTGTATTTTCTTTTTTCAAATGGTCTATTAAGTCTAGACATTTTCCTTGATACTTATTTATTTTATGAAGATTTCTTTTATTAATGTCAGCTTAGACTTTAAACTGACTGGTTATAGGCATTTTACAAGATGCAAAATTCTGTACCATTCCATATGTCCATGTAATTTGGGCGTTTGTAGTTTCATTGCCTAATTTTAATTTGGCACTTTTCTATCAAAATCAACAATCAATCAATTCAATCAACAATCATCATCGTTTGTTAAAATATTTAATGTATGCATAAAGTTATACTATATAGTATGAATATGGATTGTAGTTAAGTCAATGTTATGGATAAGAACCCTAAACATAACCTGGTTTTCTAGCAAGGACCGAATATCTTTGGGAGATATCCCCTGCGTAGGTAAAAAATATTAAATAAATGTTATTTCAGCTTATCCATAACTTAGATCTTAAAGTAATAGAACAAAGAAAAATGTTGGATTTGCTAAAATACGAAAAGGCCAGCAAAAAGAAGAAATTGCGGAACTTAGAGAAGGAGTACGAAAAACTCTTAATAGAAAGCACCAAAAGCGATTTAGTGAAGTCCAAAATCACGACTAAAGCTAGAAAGGTACTTTTTTACTTCAAGATTTACTAAAAAAGTAATCATTAATTAGTCACTTCATTTAATAATATAAATTTCAGAATGTCTCCCATTTAGAAAATGAAATTCATAAAGTCCTCATTCAATGGACTGAAGCGGAGCTTGTTAAGAAAAAATATTATTCCATCAGGTTGGTAACATTGTAGAGGTATTTTATTAATAATATTTTTTTTTGTGTTATTTGCACACTTAGGAAATTAAAAAACATATATGAAGAAAACTTATAAATATTTGAAGGCAGCGGGATTTGAACACGCGCTTTAAACGGTTTTCAAGAGGCGCGGGTTTTTATAAGTTTAAATATATTGTAGAGGTAATTGACTGTAAATATAAATTAAAAAAGGCTTTGCTATTAATTTATTGTTAAATATGGTTTATTTAGTTTATGTATAAACTTATAAGGCACTCTCTGGCAAGACAAAGCGCGGCGTTGAGTTCCGCAACTCGATACGCGATATCTCAAGTTCGTACGGAAAAATAGAATGGAGTCCTGAATGCCAGTAGGCTATATATACTGTATTTTTCAATAAATGTTATAAATATGTTCTCATATTTTTTTACAGACAAGCATTAATAGAAGATTCAGTGAAATTTGAAAGTTCCCTCTCGCGTATTGAAGGCATTTTAAAAAAACAAAAGGAAGAAATAAAGAAGCTTGAGGTATTTTTTATTTATTATCATTAAGATTTCTTTTTTATTTTAGTTTGAATAGTTTAATCAATTTACTATGCAAATATTTTCATAATTTATGCGGTGTATTTGTTTATTAAAATATATCTACGCATTTTATTATCATACTAGCGATCTGCTTGCGGATTCGCTTGAGTAAGCTACACGGCTATAAATAACTATTTAATTTTGTCCCCCATTTTTTCATAATTCGGGTATTAATATTTATTATTATATACAAAGAACTGATAAAAGTTTTGGCCAAATTAATAAAAGAGTAGTTAGTAGCAGCTAATTTGTCGAACTAAACATTTTATTTATAAACGGATAGAAATTAATAATCACTCTTAAATGTTAAAGGAAGTTTACGAAAATACAATAGTCAAAACTACATTTAAATCAGTTCGTTTGGGAGATTAGCTTTCACAAACGCACAGACAAACAGAAAAAAATATAAACAATCATTGTTCTATTACATTGATAAATGCCCTCAATGTTATTTTTTTTCATATATCTTCCATGTACAGACAACGATCAGTTAAATTTTGTGATAAATAAAAAAAACGAATTCAAAATGATCTAAATTATAATTTCGAACTTAATAACTTAATAAAATATGTTGTCGAAATTAATTATAAAGATATAAACAAAATCAAGTTACAATATAATACAAATGAACAAAATTGTATTATGCTTGACCTATAAATTGTGTTACAATATTATTCAACTGCGAACTATATTCCGTATACATATATGATTTACATACAAATTCAACATATAATTTCTAAACAGACAGTAAGAGAAGAAGCAGCTGAGATGCGCATACGTGCGACCGCAGCCACAGCGGCGGAGGCTGCGCGTGCGCACGACGCGGAACACGGTCGGTCTGCTGAACGAGCTTACTTCGCACAGAGGTTTGAAGAGAGAAAAAGAGAGTTAGAGAAGCTGGAGAAGAGAATATTTCCGCCAGCACGTGTGTTTCTTTTAGTTATTTTAAAAAAACAAAATTTAAAATAAAGTTGTGACGAAAGTAAATAAATTTGATATCTTAATTTATTAGGGCATTAAATAAGTGCTTAACTAAAATAATGAAAAATCTATATGATATTATTGTTAATATACTATACTTATACATTTAGTAACATTGTTTGTCAAATGTTTGATTGATTGATTGATTAATTTTGATTGATCTACTCATCCATCGTCACTTTCCAACTTCATAAATTAACATGGCGTAAAGCTATATAATATTATATTTAATATGTTATATTTTTTTTTATACTTTGAAATTTCCCAGTTCGTCCTGTAAGACAAGAATCTACGAGATCTACTGAAGGCGACGCCGTTACTGAAGAGCAATCAGCAGCCCTGCAAATGGAGGAAATGTTTCAACGCTTAATGAAGCTAACAGGTTATTATAGAGTAGCATATAGGCTTCTGGATGATAATAAATTAATTTAATGAATAACAAAAGTATAGAAAACATCGAAACTTATAAACTTTCAGCCCTCTCCTAATCTCACATCTCCAGCCCCTCTCAGGTCACTGCCACTTTTGGGCCCAGGGCCCACCCTAAGAACCAGTCCATATTTATGGACTGAGTAGAAAACTACGGTCAGAGGGCTCAGCCTTGGCACTGTTTCCCCTCTCCCCCAGGGTGAGAGAGAAGACCCAGCCAGTCCAGAGTCCCACATAACCACGTCTCAGTCCCCAATCCGGCTGGTATCCGTAACGGATTTACACAGGATAAAAAAAAATGTCTCAACACTCCATACGTCCATTCTTAACCTTCAGAAGGATTGCGTTTTGAGTGAACGGGGTCTCTAACGTCAAGACGTATATTATCTGACTGCGAAAATAAAAGTAATTACAAATATATTCCTAAGCCCTGGTAAGGCGACGCGGCGTTGAGTTCCGTCACTCAATACGCAATGTTTCGATTTCGGGTGAAAATTAAACAACGTAGTGTCTTTACGCAAGGCTCTCTGTGATTACTTGACTGAAGTGAAGCTAAAAAAAAAACAATTTTGTTTAAATACAAACAGAGTCGAGGTACACAATTTTAAGCATTTTTTAAGAATTGCTATTTTTAAATGAATAATGGATATTATATAAAATGAAAAAAGTCTAACCTAACTTTTACTGAATGGTAAAAGCTACTTATGTCGGAAGAAAGCAGTTAAGACTTATTTGACCAGTTCCCTTGGTTGTAGACTTTTGACGGTTGTTTCAGCCAAAATATATTTTATCCAAAGCAAATAAATATTGTATTTTGATCGATTAACTTGATAATATGCATTTATTTCTACTAGTATAAACTGTGTTAGAGCCACCAGCATCTTTGCTCCTTAAAAAGCTACATCAATGAAATATTTAAAAACTTAAGCGATAAATTTATAAATAATATTAAAGAAAAGGATTAGAATATATATATATTTATTTATATATATATATATATATATATTCAAAACAGATGTTTTGAATATAGGGATATTTCCGGTATATACCGGTAATGTATATTTTATATAAAAATATATTTTCGTTACAGGTGTAACAGACCCTGAAGAAGTATTTGACAGGTTTAGAGCTCAACGCGAAACGTCTAAGAGACTGAACTATTTACAGCAAGCTACCGAGGAAGAAAAGCTCCAGTTAGAGCATACACAGACAACCTTGATGGGAGAGCTGGAGGGCTACAAATTTGCATCCGTTAAGGATAAAGACGAGTATGTATATAATTTTTTTTTAATTTATAATTATAATTTTGAAAATATATATTCCATATTGGTATAAATAAATATATTTTTATCTTTCATGTAGATCTATTAAAAATAGAATAACTATAATCTAAAATTATATAAATATTCTAAAAGATCTGTGACTAACATATTTCATCGTGGGGCAGTGGGACAGCGTCTGACTCCAAACGCGATTGGTTGTGGGTTCGATGCCCACTCGGATATGTGGTTACATTAAAATTATTTTCATTTCTTCGCTCTGATACAAAACAAAGCTGGGCCTTGATTTTGGCCGCTCAACACGCAATATCTCGAATTTGGGTGGGAAATGGAGAACGGAGAGTCTTGATACAAGGTACTCTGTGTGTACCCTGCCATGCGGGTAAAAAGAATAAAAGAATTATACGTTTTATGTTATTTTTTTTAGTATAGTATTTTTACAATTTAAATTCATTCTTTTACAAATGAAATCCATTATATTAACTTTCAACTGCGAGGTTCAGGAAATTGAATTATGAAGTTCAAGTCCTGTAACAAAACACATTATAACATAACTTGAATATAAATATTAAAGGTTTTCAGGGGTCAAGAAGAAATAAATGACTTAAAATTGGAGATTGAGAATGAGGACAAGGAGTACGCGGAATTGCAGAAGAAATGTGAAGAACTAGAAACGTTCCTTCTAGAAATAAAAAGATTACTATATGATTTATGTAAAATGTTAGATGTAAGTGTTTTTTGGATATAACATAATAGTTTTAACATTTTTTTAAGTGTGAATCACATACTTAGAAAATGGAAAAACATATTTTTAGAAAACGTATAAAAATTTGAACGCAGCGGGATTCGAACACGCGCTTCTTGGAAACCGTCCAAGCGCTCTGACAACTTCGCATTTCTGTAGAGGGATTTTTACAAGTTTCAGCTACCCAAATATTCTAAGAACAATCGTTTGGCAAAAGAGAATGCTATTTATGAAATATACTTTTACTTTTTGCTAACAAAATAAGTTGTAATAAGCGTATAAGAATTTCGTCGCAGCTGGGTGTAGACCGCATGGCTTAGCGGTCAAAACGGTTGGAAGGTTTCCAAGAAGCGCGGGTTTGAATCTTGCTGCATTCAATTTTTTATACGTTTTCTAAAAATATGTTTTATAATATAATAACATTAGTAGTGGTGTAAAATACATGTTACCTTTAAAAATGTGTACAAAAGTGTATGTTAAACACATGGTAGTGTGTGTAATATTTATTATATTAATTTAATGTATTTCTTTCAAGTATTCAAGTAATGATTTGACGCCTTCCTAACCTAATTAGGAAGTGCATTGATTTTTCGGGTTGGTTACCTATTAAAATAATAATATTATTTTATTATGCTGGTTTGATAAATCACAAGGTACTTCACTTTACTTTCTACACAAAATGAAGAAAAATGCTTGTAATAAAATATATATATAAAAAACAAGTATAAGGAATATATATATATATATATATATATATATATATATATTTTAAGTAATTTAAGAATTTGCGATGACAGGCGGAAAATAATCTGCCGTGTCACTTATAGTAGAGAAAATACGAAAGAGATGAAGCAGCAAGTGTTTGTAGGATTATATGAATTGATGAAATATAAACGAATGATAGACAGGTCTGGTTGAAACCCAAAACATCAATGGTATCAATGGGAACTAATAAATGATATCACTAACTAAGGTAATAAAGAAATGAAATAATAAAATAAACAATATATTATCATATAGATTATAAATGAACCAGCGATGCCAGAGTGGACGGCTGAAGCTCGTGACCTAACGGAAATCCTTACAGTACTGTCAGCTAGATATAACACTGCGAGAAACAAAAGTGTTGTCCTCTCGCAAAAACAGCGAGACCAAGTTGTACCTTCCAATGTAAGTCTTTGGTAATTTAAAAAACGTACTTAGAGAGGCTTTCAAATTTTAACTGGCATTCATAACTAATAAAATCGTTTAAGCATTTCGACGAAGACGGATGTAGAACGCATGGCAGGTTCGAGTCCCGATGCGTGCATATTTTTATACGTTTTCTAAAAATGTTTTAATTAGATTTCAAAAGAGTTACAAAAGTGTGTGAAATGTTGTGAAACACTTTTAAAAACGTTAAAATATTAAAATTTATATGGAAAATATGTTTGTAGAAAACGTACAATAATTTGAAAGCAGCGTTATTCGAACCTGCGCCTCTTGTTAACCCGCCAAGCGCTAAGCCATGCCTTCTACATCCGGCTTCGTCAAAATTCTTTTACGCTTATTACAACTTATTTTTGTTGATAGTTGTAAAGGACTCTTTCTTTAAAACAAACAAAATGCTATAATTATTTAGAAAAATGTACAAAAACTAAAAATTACACATAAAACTTAATTTTCGAGTAAATTTGCCCAACTATTCCCAATAACAGACGACAAGCGGCGCTCCCTCAGTAACGGGTATAAGTGCACGAACACCAAGCACGCTGAAGGAATCAGATAAAGTCCTGCCTACATACAAAGAATTGGTTACTAGAGAACCCGTGAAAGCTCCACGTAAGTATGTTTTGATTATTTTAATATACCATAAAATACCGTGTATTTTACTACAAGTGTTAAAAAAAAACATGAAGACAGCTTATGTTTTTATTAAAACTTTTCTGTTAATGGAAACCAAGCCAACAGTTGATCTTACTGTCCAACTAACGTCAAGTCTCTATTTTAATACATATTCACCGCCACGGTGGGAATCGAACCTGTATCCAATCGCGTTTATAAAGGCTGGCTTCATGGACGGTTGTAAAATATTTAACTTGTTTAATTTGCAATGTTTTAGTTTCAGACGAAGAAGAAGATATACCATCGCGATGTTATTTGAAGCGTCAAGCGCAACTAATCGTGGATACCAAATGTAGAAGGAAAGGGTTCCGTACACCGTATCCTAGAAAATAGCTTTTTTACTAATTACTATTCGTATCTTATTTGTACTATAAGTTAGTCAAAATTTAAATGCAATCGTAAGTCATGTCAGTGTAATTAAGGTAAATCTGTAGGTAAGGTAATAATAATGTAAGTTACTCCTAGACCCATTGAATTGTAAAATCGCGTTGCCTGAGCATCGTGTGTATTATTTAATACAAAAGTGTACGTATAATTGTAAATGTAATATACATACATACATACAATTATAGTGTTTCTAATACTTTATTGTATAAAAATATTAGCGTTCTAAACTTTTCCCATATAAACTTTTAACTATATCAAATTTCATGCTTCAAGTCCGCGTATATCTTATATAAGCATTTGTCCAAAGATTTCACTTGATACATTAATATAATCTACAAATCGTGAAAATTTGCCACTACATTAGAATTTAAATTTAATATTGGGTGTCGCAATCATAAGTGCGTTTTTTACACTACACTTTAAAGCAAGAAAGAATCTGTTTTTCTAATACTATTTTGACCAGTACCTTTTAATTGTAATTTACTCACTCGTCGTCGAATCAACCGTTCGACGCCCACTGTTGGACACAGATTTCCCCAAGAATGCGTCCTGCGCTTCTAGCATCTAGCGGCTTCCGGCGAACCTTGATCAGTTCGTCCACCTACCCGATAGAGGGAGCCTGCCCCCTGAGCGTCGTCCAGGTCGTAGTCGCCACTCGAGAGCATTTCCTCCACAACGGCCATCGGTTCTCCTCGCTATTTAATCACTACTGGCTTTAAATAGTCCAATGTTTTCTTGCTTTGCAATAAATTAAAATAAGTTAGTAACAACAAATGAATTTAAATAATCCTTTATTAAATAATATAAAAATCATTTATTTAACAAATATTTTACACGAAACAACACGAAACTTCTTGGTTATTTATTTATACTTAAAAATCAAGGCATTCCACTTCAAAATATATACAGCTACATATTTAATCTTTTATATAAACCGTTGACGTTAGTTACATTATTTACCATATACAACTTCGCTAAAATATTTTAGTTTTTATATATGTTACAATGTATATTTGAATATAATTTTTAATTTTTTAAAATCAATAACTATTCAAATCATGTTTTGCGCTAACAAGAATTCGTATCTACAACTGGTTTGCGCGATCAACCCGCGTGTTATAAACAAGGCTGTTGATATCGCTATGGAAAAAAAACATTTCGATCCTCGTACAGGTAACAATTAATATGTAAGAAATTAGAATAATCTTAAATACAATACAAAATACAAATCTTAATACAAGCTAAGGCTTCGCTTAGTCTTAGTCTAGGCACTCACATTGCGGTATTAATATAGTCATTCCTACGAGTGGAAATCGAATCCACGACCATCGCGTTTACATTCAGACGCACTCTCACTGCGCCATATCAGCATCATATATTTAGGTTATTCTTATTTAATATAACTTCAAATCGCTAATTGTACGGAAATGTAGCTAATTTTTAAAGCTATGTGTGTTAAATTTGTATATGTCTAATATTTCTTATTTTTTTTTGATGTAATAAATCGATATCATGCTGCGGAAGAATGGTGGCGATAAAAAAAAATGTTATTAAAAAAAATGCAAAATTACAAAACTAAATACGGTTTCAACATACAAAAATGCATAAGATTTGTTTAAAAAGTTATCATCACATATATGTTTTTTTTTGTTGGTCTGTGTTATTTACCGAGTACTCTCATTCATATGTATTCCATACAACTAAACGTTGGATGTATGTGTGTCAAAAGTGATTTGAGCTCAACTGACACACTCGAAACGCCATAACTAAGGAAGTGGACTAAGCTTTGTTTATAATGATTTGATTTTTGGCGAAACCGAACCTTCGAGGTCCGTCACTACTATTTGGTGTCATTGCGATGGCTCTCTTACCCCAATCCTTTATTACATAGTCTACTTTAGAGAAACGCTTGTCTCAAATACAAACACTCGCGTATCTAAAACGTATCTCTCACCAATCAGCATTATTTGTTTATTTTTATTTTATCATTTCAATTTACTTTTAAATATTATACAAGTTAGCGTTGTAACTATTATGAGTTTAACTTTACTCACAGTTATTAAATGTTCTCAATACAACAGTTCTCAGTTACAAACAGACAGATCGTTTTTACTTTTAATCTATCTGTCATAAAATATTACTTATTTTTAGAGATTCCACCAGCACAAAGGTTGGAGTCCATGCAGCCGTCGCTGTACGCGCCTCATGTGGATATAACACGAGCTTCCGTTGGCTTTGGGAGGATTGGTCTCAAGCTGCTGATTAGGGACCTTCATTCCACTGACCACTTGGTGCAGTTGCAGGCTGTTCATAGTATAATGGATCAGGTATCCTAAATATTATGACCGAAATCTCACAAAACTTAATATAGAAATTTGTCTTTTGGAAAAGATGAAAATGTTTGAAAAGTACTACTGTAGCATTTGCCCCGTGGATTTTTGTCCCGTCCCAAGTGGAACTGGGGAAATTATTTATGTTGATACTATTTCTTGTTCCTTTGTCCAGTTAGTCAAAATACGGCGTTATGTTTCGCCATTTGACTTTGTCTGGACGGAAAGTGGGGAACGGAGTGGGATTGAAAATAATGGAAATCCTACACTAACTTTTTGTTTCTATCTTACAAAATACCAAAACAATATAAATAAAATAACAGAGAAAAACATAAGCTTCAGCCAACCAGAACGAAATGTATATACTTAGTCTGGTCATAAATAACTGTTATAGTAAAAAATAAACAAAATATTACTTCTGAATTTGGAATCTGTCATTTTTAAATGATTGGTCATAGTTTTCTTATTTTCACGCCAATATAATGTAAAATATTTTGTGCCATTAAAATGGAGTGAGGTGATAAAGAGAACCGAATTGCTGTATGGTGACAAATAAAAATTTTAAAATCCTCCATAATCCTCATCAGCTTGTTATTAATCAAATGTTTGTGTATTGATACGTATAATGAAACCTCCTCTGCTTGTGACAGAAAAAGATCCGCACGTTCACGTAGTGCTCGTACGAAAAAGGCGTTCAAACCAGTAAGAGAAACAATTCAAAGAAATCCTGTCTGAAAGCAGAATATTATCTCTCGGGAAATGGAAATAGCACCAATAACCATGTCGCGCATTTTACAAAATGTCTTAGTATTTGCAGCCTACAAGAGATGCACTGGTAATTTTTTAACTGATAATTTAAAAAAGAATGGGGTCTTAAGCCGTCCGCAATGGTTAAGACAATTGTTACAATGGAGCAGTATTTTAACAAACAAATGACCATATTTATGCTGAAAGCTCTAAAGAAGCCCAATCAGGCAACAGAGTACAACATGGGCATTATCCGACTTCAGTGATGGTTTGGGGGGTTGTTAGCTATGAAGGAATGACAGAGCCATATTATTGTGAAAAAGGCATCAAAAACATCGGCACAAGTGTATCAATTTATATACCATTCAAAAGCCCCTTAAGGACACCATGTTCAATTACCAAGAATGTCCCTTTCAACAAGATACAGCCAATGGAGACTACTTTGGAATAATTTTTATGATTTTATATTAATGTAATCAGCACGCTGTAATAGTAACAAAAATTACGTACAATAAAAGTGTTGGTTTTCTATGTAACAATATTTATGGCAAGACTAAGTACCGATTACTAACTTCACTAATTCTATACCTTAAGGTTACCTGGCAAATATTCACTTATAGCGATAAGACCCGCCTACTGTATATTCTATTTCCTTTACATTTTTTATTTTTTTTTATTATAAACTTGTGGTGTACAACAAGGCATATTATTATTATTATATTTTAACGGGCGGAATAATAAACAATAGTCCCAAGACCTAATAGTTTACTAAGCTAAGCATATCTCTAATCTTTTCGTGGCCAAATACTAATAATAGTTTATCTTTCAACTAGGTCCAAATTTCGGAAAACGCCTTGTTCCTTATCAGTCTCCATGTTGTATATCGTCTGATGGATTTAATGTCGCATATAAATCCAGTTGTACGGGAAAAGGTTTGCCTTATACTCACATCACTGGCTAAATACTACCAGGGTAGTAAACAAATCATGTCACGCCATGAAATTATAGAAAATCTCATGTCGCTTATAATGCGAGATAGACGAGAAATAAGATATGCCGCAGCCTACACTTTGAAGACACTAAGCCAAGACAGATGTTCTTGTGAAATTATACTTAAAACGAATAATATTATTGAATATCTATTGAAAATGATCACAAATGAGCATGTTGGTATTGTTGTGATACATTTGAAGACATTGGAATATCTATCAGAATGGGATCAAGAAGGGCAATTAAAGGCTAATGCTTTTCAATTTATGTTGAAGTTATTAGAGCACGATGATACAAACATTTTGTGCGGCGCCATGGACTGTCTATCACAATTATGCAAACATGAAGTTGGGAAGAAATTAGCTGATAATAATGACCTAATATATCTGCTTAGACCTTTCTTGGTGTCACCGTCTATTGAAGAGAGAATTAGTGCAGTAGGTCTTTTACAGTACATTTCATTAACAACTCGGTCCAAATGGCGTGCAAAGGAATGTTGCAACGATTTAACTAAACGTCTTATTGTTTTGTGTTACACACAAACTAGCCCGATACTACAATTAAGGTCGATGCAAGTGCTGATAAATCTG
The DNA here is from genome assembly GCA_038994665.1 of Podotricha telesiphe. Classification (NCBI taxonomy): domain Eukaryota; kingdom Metazoa; phylum Arthropoda; class Insecta; order Lepidoptera; family Nymphalidae; genus Podotricha; species Podotricha telesiphe. The sequence continues at coordinate 147,925 of JAOYRR010000063.1, read as the reverse complement.
TGCGACTGTCCTGATATAAGGCATCATTTGAAACGTCATTGGGAGTATAAAATTAGGGGAATCAGGATAAGGACACACGAGAATTGGGATGGGACGAGTGAGACCACTAGCCCCGGTTTTGAAGCTGGCCATAATTACAGAACAGTTTTTGTTGAGGATACCGAAAGTATCAGAAATGATGGGGTTGGTACTCAAGATGTTAATGTTTACAGTTATTTAGATCGTCTACGCAGAATCAAGGCGCGTTTAATTTGTGCAATAAATTGGAAATCTTATAGGCATTAGATTGCTACATTCATATATTGTTGTTTATTAAATTGCTTTTCTGATGTTTTCTTTTCTGATATATCATGAATAAACATTTTAAATTACACATAACGGTAAAATTATTTGAAAACAACAAAAAACACTTGTGTAATATATCGATCGACAAAATCAAAATAATAAACTTTGCACTAAGCCCTCTCCATTATACACACTCGGAGGCCTTCATTAGGATTTAACATAAATTAATTCAAATTTAACACTGATGGGATAACGTGGCCACGTGAAGGGATGGAGCCTCGGGAAGAGGACGCGTAAGGTCTCGTATTTTAGTCATAAAATATATTACACCGATAGGAATCCTAATCTCAATGTATTTTTACTGATTCATTAAATCATTTATCAGTATTCTAAAATTGGATAATGTAATTTCAACACATCCGAAAACTTTACAACCCCATAACTCGTAAACTAAACGCTATGAAAATATTTTGTCGGTAAGTTTAGGACTCCTATAGGCGAAACATTTTAACAGGTTCACGCTACTTCCCCTATAGCAGGATAGTCGGAGAGAGCCTGGTGTCCAGACGCTTTGTCTTAGGTACCAAAATATTCGTAGATTGAAATCGGGAGACCTCGATCAGCTCCTCGAGGACCAGCTATGATACTTAAAATAAAACAACATTAAAAAGTTTTGAGCATTTATTGACCGAAATTAACTACATATCGATATTTGGTATTTGAATACTCATTCATTTTTGTGCCTTTGTTGGCAGAACTTATCTACGTCGAGTCATACGCCATTACATACAAGTCGCTAAATACTACAATTGTTTAATTAAACAATAAGAGAAAAGCTGCTGTATGCACTTGTAATGGATTAATATTAGCTTCTAAATGCTATACAACTATTACTATTTTTAATATTATTTTGGATGACTACGATAAGTCTAATATAGTAAAAATTTAAAATTTACCAACTTTATTGGTAAATGTCCGAACTTTTTTTCGATCATTATTCATTTGGAATTTATACCTCTATGTAACTTTTTTTCTTATAAGAGACCACGTATATGTCGATAAGGTTAGGTAAAGTTAGAAACATTCCGGGATTTTACCATTAAAGTCGGTTAATTTCAAGTTTTAACGTAGTACGGTTCTATATATATATATATATATAGTTTCAAGCAGCATAATTATACAGTTTGAAAGTTTACAAACGACTGATTGCCTTCTTTCATAATACGCTTTCATTCACATGTATCTAACAATCTATGTATGAAAATCTTACACCTATTTAGACGCATTTAGCCATTTAGACTTGTTTGGTAATTTGCACACTCACAGGCAACAAAACAATCTTTAATTTATTTATTTCTAGTGCCATTTTAATAAAAAAATAATAATAATAGTCACATTAGAATTGAATGGGGCCCAAAATATATTGCAATGTTTTCCACTATCCATATTTGAGATACATATATAATAATTAATTCTCTTGAGCGGGAATCGTTTAGTCAGTCAGTTAGTCAGTCAGTCGCTGTTCCAATCCACCACGAAAGCGTCTTCTATTTTGAATTTAGTACAATTTTACCTTTATGAGTGGTATTTTACCCACAACTAACTATATCGTTACCAGTCAACTACAGTGCTAAATATAATTGTATACTCATATTTGAATAATTATATTAAAAAAATGTATCTAAGTACACAGTTATACAAAGGATATTATATATTTTTTTTATTAGGAACAAGAAAGTTCTGGAATATATACCAAAACGCTAATACACAACATTAAACGATTTATCTGTACTTTTAATTTATATCACTAAAATATTGCATGTTTAAAGTTGGAAGCCAATACTATTTCCTAATTATATGATTTGAACCTTAGTAGGTTCAAATCATATATTTTACATCTAAAACTTACATAGTTGCCTTTGGAAGAAATGTATCACAAAGCTGTTACCTTGTGTTACCTGTTACCAGCCTTGTGCGACTGCCTAAAGTAGATTATTACTAACATTCTAGATTTAAACCAATAAATTCCAGAACAATTTGACCTTACCACATAATGGATCATTATATGGCACAATATATCCAATTCATAAGAATTAATTCTATTTTATAATATTAAATTGTTTTTTTTTAGTCAGAGAGAACTTCTCCACTTTCCGCCCGACATATCAATATCTAGATTAAAAGCTGGACCTAATATTTTTAATACTTCAATGCTTACAATATATTGCAAAGTTTTTTACAGACTACCTTAAGCTGTCAATACAAAATGGCCTAACCACAAAATTTTGTTTTTCTAAAAAAAGTTTATATATAATAATATTATCTACAAAATTAAAACGTAGTATTGATAATAATTTTTTTTTATCAGTATATTATTTTACTAACTTACTATTTAGACATAATACAGATATATTTGTTGATTTCTACATCATGCGGGGTTTTATATATCCAGCGAAGTCGCCCAAAGCAAAAACATATTAAATATAAAATTTCACTCGAGTAGGAATCGAACCCACAACCCACATCAACCACGAGCAGCCTCAATTAACAAATTCGTTCTTATGTAACTCGTTTTTTATACAATTTTTACAAATTACCAATTACCAATATTACTAGCAGCAATATTTACAACGAAATTATTTTAAAAACATCACAATGTTCTTTGGATATTTTATATTTATGACATATATATAGTTAATTTTAATATAGATATATTTAAGGATACAATAAGAAAGCTAACTTAGCTTAAAAGCTTATTTAGGGGCTAGAAACACTTTTCGCCTGCATTCCAGACGTTAGTTTATTTTTATTAAAAAGCAGGACTGAAGATAATGTGGAAATCGAATCCACGACCACCGTCAACAGTCAGACGCGGTCACACTGCGCCTCAATAGCCTCGTCTTATTTTACTCAGTTTTTCTTATTATTTACGAATAATTTTAATACAATTCCAAACTAAAATTGGCAGTATTGATTGATATCAGCTGTTTCAGTTAGTCAGTTATTATGAATATTATTTATTGAGTTTACTATCTATTTTTATATTATTTTTTCTATAATATGTTTAATACTAAAATTGAATTTATATATATATATATATATATATATATATATATATAAATTTAATTTCGTCACTTTTCTTATGGAAGCGTCTTATTTCATATAATAAAGATTATATGTTGTGCGCATATAAAAGTTATTATTAAGGTAATGTATTTTATCTAAAAAAAAATATGATTTAAAATTAGAATTAGTATTTCAAGACATAGATTTGACTATCGTATGTACATTTCGAGCGCAAAATTCATAATTTACGCATTAAATTCAGTTTTACAACGCAAATTCTAGCAATTTCCTTTTCGTGTTTTCAAAAGGACGACTTTCGTGAAACGATATAAAATCATTTGACCTTCAAAACATATTACTATATAAATGAACAAAAGTTACCATTTCGATTGAACAAGCAATAGCATTCTATGTTTTTATTTGTTTTCTCAACATATCGCGATAATTCGTGTTTCATGAAATTCAACGCAGCGCCACGATGGCATATAATTAGAATAACTTTTTAAAGTTCTAATAATTGTAACGGTCAAAGATATCATATACTATATCTTTTTTACTCAACAATTGTATACAATTGATTATGGATCAAGTAGCGACCAGCCCGCGGCTTCGCCCACCTGAACTATAACAGTTTCGTATTTACGTAAAACAATGCAATTCATGGGAAAACTAAAATAAATTGAAGAGAAAAAGCAGACTACATTCATACAAAGACCCTCAAGTATCTATCGGATAGACAGACAGAGTCATCTTCGCACCTTAAATCTATGATTCATAGGCAATAGGCAATAATAATTGGATGCAACTTTTTTATAATCTAACTACTTATATATTGTTAATGATATTGATTATAGAATAATTTACCTTGAGAAAGTATTTTTACATACATTTAGTATGGTTTTGAAATAAATCCGTATATATAGCAGCTCGTTTTAAAAAATCTAAAGAAATAAGCAAAGACCATACATATTAAAAATTTATAAATCATTAATCCCAAAGTAATCGTAATAGTATGATAAATTCAAATACCAACAAAAACTAAATATTTAACAAAATAACACAGTTCGATCGAATCACATTCCAATACTCTCATCTTGCACACATTCCCCTACAACTTTTACATTTTCATCCTCAACTTTCACACACTCCCTCTCAGCTTGCACGTTCTCCTTATCGCCTTGCACGTATTTATATAGCGCCTTGCACAAATCGTGCAAGGTCGGGTCTCATCTGCCTCCGCGTTTGTTTAGCGGGTCGTAGACCTCAGCTTCCGAATCTATTTCATCTTCGGACAGCGAGAGAGATCCTCCTACACGACGAGCGCGAAGTCCTTCCTGTAAATTATATAGATTTTTTTTTATATTTTATATATTATGTTAAAATGTTAAAAAATAGGTGAACGCATGCTCGGACAAAAGTCATATGCCAAAATGCCGAAAGTCATTGTCTGATTCCGAAGATTTTACGCCCTTAAAGGTTTATTTGCCACTTTGCTAAATTAAGAAATTATCTTAGAAATATATTGATAAAAAAATTATTGTGAAAAAAATGAATAGATATATATCTATTTATATATATAATACTTAAAAGCTCAATTGCCCCCCACCGCGCCATAATAGCCTCTATAAATTATATATTGATAAATAATAAGTTACAGTTATTTTTGTATGTTACTTTTATATATGTATGTATGTATCTATTGAGGCCACCTACTGTACACGATACGAGTATTCCTTTGTATTTTTTTGTTTTCATTTCGCATGTTTAATTCATTTATTTAACTTATTTTCTAATTTTATTTCTATTTGTGGATGTACAATAAAGAGTTTTTAATATACAATTCCAAAAAGACGACCATATTTGTTAACACACAGACAAATCAACATTTACACGTTACACATACATATTTACGTTTATGACAATCTGGCATATATTTGTACTGCGTCAAATTCGAACCCAGTACTCTACTATTGTCTACCGACTATTATATCAATGTGTTGACTATGCGATTAGAAATAGTTTAAAAAGCTTTACACAATAATATATACATTTGTTTGTACTACATTTTAAATCATCAAAATCAATATTATTTATGGTCATATGCCTAATGAAAACGAAAAAAAAATGTGAAATTGCCATAATAAAAAAAGAAAAATGCTTGACATGAAACAGCATCATGTAATCTATCTCTTTCTATTTGACATCTAAAAAGTTGTCAAATTAATTATAATAATGTCATTAACCTCACTAATGAGAAGCGCACAAGTTTTAATAAGTTAGATATTCGAAGCTCAGTAAGCCTAATACGATAACAATTTTAACAATATTTTATTATAATTTGGTTAGATACAACGAGGAGTTCGGATAATGGAGGGCGAGCCTTAATGAGCATTTTGAAGGGCCCCCTTAAGCCTATACTTGTATCACAAGTCCCAGGCACTGGCCCCGAGCTCCTTGTTCAGCAACGCGATGGGCACCCCCCGTAATTGAATCCATGGAATTTTAAAGAGTTATTTTTTTCTTTTCTTTTAATTTAAGGAACGTTATATTATATACATATAGAGAAGAATGTCGATCAATTAAGTATGTACCTATTAAGGCCTCCAATCCGGCAGTCTGTTTTCAATCTTGGTATTTACGGGACAAGGAATTATCAATCCCGCGGGATCCCACATATCGAAGATATGCATTACTATTTATACAACGAAAATACTAAACTCCACGTTTATTTAAGCTCCACTATTAATGCCATGGTCAGTCAAACAATCCCGTTTATCACAGAACAGAAGAACACAAAAAATCTATTACCTATAAAATATATAATTTGAACTTACAGAGCTTTCAAACACACATCAATAATCCTATTGAATTTATCGTTAAAATTAAGCATCGCTTCCCTTTTCTTCTCTGAATACAACAATTCAACTACAAAGCCACCATTTTCAGATTCTTCAGTTACATTTGACCTATCGCTATTTATTTTAATCTCAAAATCGCCAAGAGTATGTTAGTAATTCGTTTATTTTTTTTTCTTTTTATGTTTTTTTTTCATCTTAGAGCCTTTGCTAGTGTCCTATGTTACTAACCACGGAGCGATCAACTCACGAAAGGTCAAGGGCATATTTCTTTCTAGTCCCGCAAATCCCGCGTATCCTGCATCCATAACACGCGGGATTAAAAACGATCCGGGATCCCGCTACACCGAGATCTCGACTTTGCCGGATTGGAAGCCCTAATTACTATATGTGTCGAAAGTGTTCAACAATAATAAATATTTTAGTTAGTTTTAGTATCCAGTATTTTTTTACACATTAGGATAAGTTTCAAATTTTACTTCTCCGCCGCAATTTTGTAGGAGAATATAATCATTCCTACACATTTAATAGACAAATTTACGTCTAGAATTAAACCAATCTTATACAAACTCAACCGTTATCATATAAAAAAAAACCATGATTAAACCAAAACGCTAGCCGTGCATGTTTTTCTGGTTTGCCCACCAGTTACGTATCGCTGATCCACGCCCCGCCCTCTTCTATGCTTAACGACATCTATGCAAAACCCAAATGTTCTTAGTAATATTAATTATACTACTAATATATTATATAAATAAAAATGTAGATTTTTTAAAATATGAAAAATATTATAAATAATAAAATGACAATTCATTCGAACCTGACAGGATTTAAACCCATGCGTCTTGTCCGTATAAATGCTCTAGGCCAGGGGTGAGCAACCTGTGGATGTCGGGGAGGCAAGCGGCCAAGCGTTTATTTATATTACGGATATTAATAGATCCCACCAATATATTAAGTTCTACTCAATTAATGCGACTTGTTCCAGCATGCTATATATTAAAACAACATATTGGCTTTAAAATATTTTCATAGTTCTCTATGTAATCTATTTATTTTTGACATTATGTGTTTTTATAATCTAATGTTTATAATGTGAATACAATTTTAAATATTATTAAGAAGTGTTATTTCAGCCCGCCAAAAAAGAATTTTTTTTGGATAAACCCGTTGCTAAAAAAGGTTGCTGATCCTGCTCTACATATATTAGTTTCCGGATTTTTCGGTTTTCATTCATTCAGTCATTTGTACAGTATTTCAATTTCAATTAAAATTTAATGAAAAAAAAATTCTGGTAAATTAAAAAACATCTAGATAGATTCACGTTTTAAAGTCCGCGCAAACGAAGCGCAAACTAGTACCATATAAGTCCACTAACCTCAAGTATACCACCACTGGGCTCACTCGCATAGCCCTCGAAGTGCCTCTGGTCCTCGTAGTCGGAGGAGGAAGAGGACTCCGCGTCCACGTCGCGGGCTGTTCGCACTGAACACACCATTTGCGCTAGATCCGTGAATGTGTAACTGAAATGGGAATTGGAGAATTTTACGTGTGAAATGTCAAGCTACGTAATAACGGAATAAGTCAGAGGATACATATCCTATATAGAGTTGCGAAATTGACATGAAATCTACACAATGGCCAAAATATTTATTCAAATTAAATAAGATTAGTAGAGACTCTACAAAATAGTATTTATAAAACACAAGACAGTATGCATAATACTTAATTTATTGTATTTGTAATTCATTTTTACAAATCATATAATAATAGCTTCAATTTGTAGTGCGATAGCGGCTCACTGTATATAGAATGGTTGTGAATTCGATCCTCACACTTTAAATTATTTTCATTTCTACCTTTTGGTGAGGAGACAAAACACGGCGTTGAGTTGACTCCATTATGCGCCACTCAACACACAATGTCTGAATTTGGCCGGAAAGTGGAGAACGGGAGTGTCTTGACATTTTCTCTTTCTCTTTGTCTACACTGCTAAGCGAGAAAAAGCATGAAACTAAGGATATTGAAAAATATATTCAGAAAACACGTTTTCTAAATATGTTTATACCCAAATATTTCCTCGTAAAACAATCAAACCCACAATCACCGAGTGGACTTTCAAAAATCTACTACATTACTATGACAACGTCTCTGATATATAAAAAGTGCAAAGTTAGATAAGTGCCTGAAGTTTAGTGGCATTACAAATCGATAGCAAAGAGCGAAAGAATTATGATGTCAAAAGAATGAAAGAAAGTTGAATTGCTGTAGCGATGCGATCTCCTCGCTCGATATGCGAAGTCAGATAATACGATCGAATCCGTAATAAAGACATACACAGAATGGTATACGCAAATGAAGATGTTTCAGCTAAAATACAGAAGAACAGGCTTAAGTGCTTTGGTTTTGATTGGTGGGGATGGAGGAGGGAGAGAACTCGAGAACACAGTATCGATGGAACTAGAGGAAGGTCACAAGGAACATTTAAAGGACCTTTTAAAGGAGGAGACTACCCAGCTAGGGAAGTCCACATCCGTCCCAATGGCAAGCAAGCACTCCACCCACTCACTCGGTCAACGCCGGCTGGTTGTCGTGCTTCCGGCCCTCCGCCGCGGCGCCGCTGACGCCGCCCCCGCCCCCGCGCCTCTGCCCCTCGAAGTAGGCGGAGCCGTGCCGGTAGCCCACCTCGCGGATCTCGTCGAACGAGCCGAACTGCAGTGTCTTGTACGCGTCTATCGGAGGCCGGATGTACTCGCAATAGTCGGACTTTTTCACTTCCTGTTCATTTTTATTTATTGTGTGTCAAAGAATGTGGCTTTTAATGTTTGTTTCAATTTAAAATATTCAAATCAAATTCAAATTTAAAACGCCACATATCACCTTCATTCATTAATGTAAATATTATTTATTCTTAATGATTAATATAGTGAAGCCATTTTACTTTTGACATTTTAATTTTTAATAACAGGCTTCTTTACATATTAGTTTGATAACTATAAAAGTGCTATTAACTTATAATTCTGGCACAGTGGTACAGTAAAAGCCACTGGTTGTGCAATCGATTCCCATTCGGGGGAATGGTTATAAATAAAATATTTTCATTACGACACTCAAAACGCAATGTATCGATTACAGGTGGAAAATAGAGAACGGAGAGTCTTAACGCTAGGTACTGCCTGACTACCCTGGGTGTACGAGAGCAAAGCAAAGAAAAAACTCACCTCTAATTGTCTATTACAAGACACATAAGCCAGTCTACTTTGAATATCAGGAAGATTGGGCACTTTTACTGGAGTAGTGAATGGATTCCATCTGCAATAAAAATACAAAACATTCATACAAAATTAATAAAACAGTGAGTTAAAATTCAAAGTGTTTTAACATGAAACTTGACAATAAAAAAGTTAGTTTGAAAATTATAATGTCAATATGCATTCTTACAGTGCAATCAGAGAAAACCTAAATTATATGTGATAGACATATACAATTGTGTCTCGTGACTTGTGTAACCAGAACGAAATAATAAAATTTATTTCTGAAAAGCCATATATAATACAATATATAACAACTGGCCGAGCCCTTGACTTCGAACGCGTGGAATTCTAAAAGAAAAGTAGTAAAGTAAAGTGTCTGCCAAAAAAGTCCCGTCATAATCGGTCCAGTCGTTTCAGAGATTAGCCGGAACAAATAGACAGATAGACAAAAATTGTACACAAAAATATATTAAGTACCGTATACATACATAAGCACTTAGTAAAAAGCTGTTTTTTTAATATTACAAACAGACGCTCCCAGACTTTTATTTATTTCTATGTAATTTTGTAATATACCGTTTCCATAGCAACCACCAGCCAGACAAATCATCTCCATAGTTAGTGAGATCTGTATCGTCTTGAGAGCCCACGTCGATTGCCAAGATGTGCTTGGCACCCAGAGACCTCATCACGTCCGCTGAAATTAGTATATAATACTAAATTTGTACTAAAATTTTATTGGAGTTAAAAATGCAATTATGTATATGATTTAAAATTATTTAGGTCATTTTATAATAAATCAGTTTTTTTTGTTCTAGAAAACCATTTTATTTAATTTTTATTTTTAGGAATCAGGTACTTTGCACAGATTTACCAAAATTTTATTATTATATGATATACTCGTATAATATTATTTTACATATATTACTCTTTATCGCTATATTAACTCGAATTTTATTTTATTTTTTTTGGCAAAATCATAAATACTTATTTTGAAAAATGTCAATCAAAAAAAATGCTTAACTAAGCAGCTTCACGCATTTTCCCGTATAGCAGGATAGTCAAAGAAAACCTACTGCCAAGACACTCGATCCTCCACAAATACAACGAAACATATAAAATAAAAAAAAAACGAAAATGTATCAAAACTTGAACTCAGCGGGACTCGAAACCCGCGGTTCTTGGAAACCGTCCAAGCGCCCTAACCACTAAACCATATGCACTATCCAGCCACGATAAAATCTTAAAACATCAAAATATTAAATACATTTAAAAAAACAAAAAAAAAATAAAATAAAAAAATCCAACCTGGCACATTGTTCACATAACATCCATCCAACAAGAGATGTCCGTCCATATGATCGCAGATGGGCGGGAAAATGCCCGCTATACTCATCGACGCCCGACAGTATCTCCATAACATGCCTATTCAAACACTTAGCCACTATTTTGTCTGAACAATCTGTATGAGGCCTAGGCCTATAGCTGTGTTGCCAGTAATTGTCCAGACAACTGCCAGTGTTGCCATCACTTACCTTTTTGACTGAGTGTAAACATTAAACTATGGTAATGTTGCTAACATGCTGTTTAAGGGATACATTAAACTTAATGCCCCAAATAAGCATATATAAACACTTTTGACGTATTCGATGTATTATTTTTTTCACACTAAGACGCGAATGTTCGACTTAAAAATTACAAATATCTTCGCTTTTAATTATCAGCGCTTAAAATACTTTCACACGAACAATCAATCAAACCGAACGCAATATAACCTTTGCCCAAAAACAAAAAAAAGTGAAATATTTACACTCAGCCAATCAAAATCCAAATATACAAATAATAACGCATTCGATTGGTCAACGGTCGCACAACGGTGCTTTGTGATTGGTTTACCTGGCAGGTTGTTGACGTAACCGCCGTCCAATAGGAGGTGGCCGTCCACCGGGTCGCAGAGGGGGGGCATGTACCCGCTGAGCGACATCGAAGCGCGTATGTAACGCCATAGGGAACCTGTGACGCGCTTGCTAGTTAATTTTTCTCAATATTCTCTTTGCCAATTTAATAAATTCGATGGCAACCTCTTTTAATGTGCCCACAACCAGTGTGTTGTAGAAAGATATTGTGTATCATCGATGTTTTAACACAATCCATGGAAAGGAAACTGTCATAAGAGAGAGATAAGAGAAGCCAACCGTTACCTTATAAGAATAAAGTAGGTGAGAATAAAAAAAATAAACAGTAACAACCTCCATATGTATTACATTATTCACAACACTACTTTCGGTAATCACTAAATATGGGCTAGTGTTGTTCAAAAAATATCATTTTAAATATTTTTTTTTACAATGGCGTTAAATTTTGTGTGTTAATCAAATATAATTGCTATATTTCATCGTACAAATAAGAACAATCGAAATACCCTACGATCACATACTTAGTCACTAATAATTAAAAAAATATTTAATTACAAATAAATGACAATATAAAAAGCTTAAATTATGAATGATAAATGAAAACATATGGGAAATGATCAAACATGCCAAGGATGTGGTAAAATGATAAATTATCTAAGGGCTCTATTAACGTCATGCTATATTTATTTAACTACTAATAGGTCGAAAAACATATTTTAGAAAATTTTACATACCCATTTCCTTTTTTGAAATTTAACATTCGAATTTCAACTTCCTAAGTGTGTGATTGACACTTAAAAAAATGTTAAAAATACTAATATAGGTCCCTAAGTTACATACTAAACGAAGTTTTCAATCTGCCCTATTACCTCCAAATTAACATCAACGACTAGATTTACATCTACACGAGAGCATGCGAATGTCGTTCCCTAAATACTATATACATAAGTAATAAACTACAAACTAACAGACTACAGTGATGTGAATTAAATTAAGATAATAGTAAATAATGGAGAACCACACTCATGCATATACCTGAAGATGGAATAATTTTTAATGAATGGCGTGAGTGAAATTATATTATTAACATCCAAACCGACATTGGACAAATTGAAACACCCAAATTAAGCGTTATTTTGTAAACCAATCACAAGCGCTCGTTTTTTTTTTTAAATAAATAATGACAACACTAAGCAAATGTCGGATTCGTATACAGTCAATAGGCTCGTCTGAAAAATATTCGTTTTGTATAGAGACACACTTGGAACATTTACTGGACGTACACATAAATGCAAGTGAGTGTGGTTATGAGAGGGATTTAAAATAAAAAAAAATCACTGTAGCGGAATTAAATAGCTCTAACTTCGTAGGATTTCTTATTTGTATGTCCTCCATCGAAGTCCTGACGTCATCCACCATAGATATTAACGATCGTATGGTGGCATAGACAATCCGCAAAAAAATAACAAAATACCAATTGTTTATGTATTCACGACATAGCCACATCTGGTCGGCAGGATATCGTATAAGCAACTTATTCAATAGCATGCATTAAACATCAATATTTAAAAAAAAACCTAGCTGTCAAAAGTGACGTTTCTTAATACTATCTGTTTTGTATTTGACTGTGAAAATATGCTTTAGCTTTGATATAATATATAATAATATCTAAAACAATTATATAAATATTATTGATATATATATATTTTTTATTTAACAATTTACATACAAATAAACATATACATCCCATATATGATGAAATTTTGAAACCGTCGATCCAAACTAATATCGGGGTTAGTGTTCGTGCAAAAAAAGCAAATCATATAATAAATAAGGACACACAAAAATTTCCTGTCCATGAATGTGTTGTGTTAATTGTGAATATTTTTTAAAAGTTAAACCTTATTTAAAAACAATTAAGCTTATAGCTATTAATAATTTAAACACGTTTAGCGACATTTTATTTTCAATACATGTGTCATAAACAAATAAAATAGATAAATTTCGACGTTGTCATTTTTAACAGTTATCAGATCTCAAAAAACATTTTTAGAAAACGCATATACATGCAAAAATTGTAATCCAGCGAGATTCAAACCCACGCCTCGTGGAAATCGTCCAAACGCCCTGACCGCTAAGCCACGCGTTGAACGCACTGTGCGTTACGTTTTCCAAAAATTATTTTCATATCTTAAGTATGTGTCAGATCAAAAATATAAAAAAACAAATCTTAAATAAAAAAATTGAATTCATATCGTAAATTCAAAATGAAGCTGTCTAACACAAATATCAATTAAATGTTAGAGCACCAGTTCATTTCCGATTGTACGACTGTAATTAGCACTTGAGACAAAATAATGTTCTTTTAACATTTTTTAAATGTTATTTATGTAATGTCACACACTTAAGATATGAAAATGTAAACGTAGCGGGACTCGAACCCGCGCCTCTTTTTAATTTAACTAATGCTATTTTTCACTATACAACTAAATTATAAAATAAATCATTAAACATTTTCTCCATCAATTGTAACAACAGATTCAATTTTGTCATTTATTAAAAAAAAAAACCATTTCTTAATAGACATATTATATTATACCTACAAAAATAATAAAAGTTAAACTCACCATGCCGATGCACTCTCATACAACTGGAGCTTATATCAGTGGTGACTGTAAAGTATGGCAGCCATAGATCCTCTATATGAACTTCACCAAAGGTGGCTTTTATAGTTGCATTGAACTGCTTCCCGGAGAACATGGAAGTGGCTGGGTACGTCAGGTCCAGGAGCTGCTTACCCCATTGCGTCATTTTCTGATGGTAGAAATATTTTTAATGTAGCCACTGTTAAGTCTTTTTAAGTATTTTATTTGAATTATATAAATAATTAATTATTATCTAAAATAAATAGACGTTAAATACGTTAATAACCAGTTTATTTTATATATATATTTATATACATTGCAGGGTTAAGAAAGCACTTAATTTCAAGACTCCAAGAAGTTCTCGGTCAGAATTCTAGACATTGCATGGCGCCAACGCCACACCAATTCCTTTGTATAACCAGGACAGGAAAACAATAATTATTTAATATTTATATATTTCTCTTACATGGAATCAAACCCATAACCAACGTGTTCACCGTCAAATGATGTCCCACTAAGCTATAATCGCTTAAAATGTTAGATTATCCATTATTTAAAATAAACAAAATATTTAATTTTTTATTAAAGAAACGAAATATATATATATATATATATATAAGAAAAACAAACCTTGGACCATTCCCTTGCTTTTTGAGTGACAGTAGTAATGTTCCTCTCCATACACCATAAAGCTCCCATAAACGCTCCGATACTAACTCCACCCACCATGTCGATGGGGATCCCGGCTTCCTGTAAATTACAATTTCAATTTACGTATATGCAGCTTTACGCTTTTTCCCGCATAGCAGGTTAGTCAGTTCAGTTCTTCTATGGAGAACATTTATAATAATACAAAAATATATACAAAACACGACATCAGAGTCAGAGAGACAGCAATCACAGTTTAATTACCGTTAGATTCGAAGGACGAAGAAATATAAAGCTTAAGACAAGTTTTACAACGTTTTCTAAAAATGTTTTTTTATAAAAGTTAACTCGATAATATTAATACCCCCGATTCGTTTTATTTAGCAACAGCTCACCTGTATAGCGCGTATCATGCCGACGTGGGCGGCGCCCCGGGCTCCGCCGCCGCCCAGCACGAGCCCCACGGCGGTAGCCGTGAGCCAGCGCGCCAGGCGGGAGAAGTCCGAGTGCACGCTCGCTTCTGACATGAGCACCTTGCTGTACAGTTCGCTCTGGAATTTGTTAACGATATTGTTTATTACTAGAGAAGTGCCAATTATGACTTTGGCTGACTTGCCGACTAGCCAATTAGTCGGTAAAGTGGCCGACTATTCAAAGATTTTCCCTACGAAGTTACAAAGATTTGGCCACATTACACACGGAAATCCGGACAATCCGTCTACAACAGTAGCAACTGAGCACTCAAAACAGAAAGATTAATCTATATTTATAAAAATAATTAAAAAACTTGTATCTGTTTGTAATATTAAAAATAACAGATTTTTACTAAAGGTGCATATAAAAAATTGAAGAGCTATTACAGCCCGCCAAATTTTTTTTAATTTATGTGTGCTAAAAATGGTTGCTTAACCCTGCTTTAAACAATTAGGCACCAAAAAAAATAATAATAATAAATATTGGTAGCTCGATAAGAATGTAACGCTAAGTGACTAAAAATTTTATATTAGTCTTAAATATCAATAAATTCTGCTTTACATTAGATAACACTTTAAATGAAAAAAACACATACAATCCTATATTGACTCTTCCGAGTAAACATCCGATGTGGACATCTGACGTGGTGGTGCTGACTGACCCAAGTCCTCATATTCAGCCAGTGGACGGTTCCAGAAGGATTAGGTCCACCCTCACGATGGAGGAGGACTAACTCCTTTTGGGTACGAATTGCTAGACGTTCAATTTCTTTCTCAATCTGTGGAATTAAGAAATTAGATGTAATGTATTATGAAAAGATATATGTTAATTGCCAATAATGACCGAGGCAATTGTGACGCAGTAACACAGCGTCTTACTGCACGATGGTTATAGGTTCAATTTCTACCCATGAAAATTAATGTATTTAAATTATTTTCATTCCTCCGCTCTGGCACCTAAGACAAAGCGCGGCGTTGAGTTCCGCCACGTTGCGAATTTGGACCATTCGCAACGTGGATTCGGACCTGCGCCTCTTGGAAACCGTCAACGCGCTCTCACCGCTAAACCATGCGTTCTACATCCCGCTGCGTTCAATTTTTTATACGCTTTCCAAAAATATGTTTTTCAATTTCCTAAGTGTGTGATTAACACTTTAAAAAACGTTAAAAATATTCACATTTATATGTATTTATAAATATTTACATATACAGTAATTGAACCTAGAACATGAACGTACTAAATAGGCAAAAAATAAATAAACAGTCCTGTCTTTTCTTGATCCAGAATATTTCTTAGGTTACATCATTCAATATGTTTTAGTACAGTTAGCGAAGTTTGAACTAATTGCGACAACAATGTCCGATATGGCTATGCCTATGGAAATCGTTCCAATGTGATTATATTAATCATTTTCCCTAATTCACCGTATTTTTTAAACCTACTAAAAAAATTATTCCTCTCATTATATTTGAATTCTAATTATTGTTATATTGTATTTCAAAATATATTTAACATTTCACATATGATTAGAGACGAACATAAAGATATAGATATAAAAAGGATTTTTGTTTTTTTTTTAAATCACTCACTTTGCCAATACTAGGCTGTTTATCGCCTAACGCTACTATTAGAATGCAGTCCGCTTGACGAATGCACCGCTGCGTCCATTGAGTGAGGCTTGGGTCACATTGGTACAAAGCTACCTGGAATTAAGACAATGTACCGATTAAAAATAAAATATTAAATCTTAAAACATTATCTGTAGGCGGACAAACGGGAATAAATATATTAAAAAAGGAATTCACCAAATGGGAATCGAATCAACAATTAGCAGGAATAAAAAAAACATTTTGAAAATTAAGCCACAATTGAACTTGAATGCACATTTATCAATTTACTATTCACTTTGAAAAATAAATAATATTTTCCAATGTATTCATTACCTACCTGTGCCTGTGACTTCGTCCGAGTGGCATTCTAAAATTAAAAGTTTTACATCAGCTATCTGTCAGTAAAAGTCCCGTCAAAATAGGTTCAGCCTTTCCAGAGATTAGCCGGAACAAATAGACAGACAGATATATAGGCAAACAGACAAAATTGTAAAAAGAAATATTTTGGTATATATACCGTGTATACATACATACGTATTTAGTAAAAAGCGTTTTTTTTTAAATATTATTTAATTATTAGTATAGATATATATAGCAAAAAATTTAAACGAAACTAACTTTATGCTTATCTTCCTGCTGTGCGAGCCAAGAACTCAAACGGTACTCGTTGTTGGGATCCATTATGGTCAGTCCTAGGAGTTTTCTTATCACATCAGACGTCAGGCGCACTGTTGGACCTGAAATATACGAACAGAAACATATTTTTATTTATTTTTCACATAATAATGACGACGCAGCCGGATGAAAAACGTATGGCTTAGCAGTAAGAGCGCTTGGAAGGTTTCCAAGCGGCGCGGGTTGCATTCCCGCTGCGATAAAAAAATTTATGCGTTTTCTTAAAAAAAATTGACTGATTATTGTATGACCCAGTGACTATTTTGTATTAATTGACTATTATGTTTTATTACCTATATATTAAAATATGAAAATTATTTCATATGTTTTGCAGCTTAAATCAATGAAGTAATTAAAATGAATTTGTACGTACAATTCCTGTATTATACAATACAATATTTATTCTAAATTCTTATAATATCCAAAATTATTACTACCTAATATTTTCTTAACTTTTATAAAAAAAAAAAATTTTTAAAGCGTTATTCACACACTTAGGAAATTGAAACACAACGGGATTCTTGGAGTCTGCTTTCAAACTTTTATACGCTTTAGATTTCCAAAGTCTGTAAGTAATATTTTAAAAATGACAAAATATTTAATAAATAGCATTCTCTCCAAAGAAAACTAACAACAAAACTAAGTTGTAATAAGCGTATACGAATTTCGACGCAGCCGGGACGCATGGCTTAGCGGTAAGAGCGCTTGGACTTGGATTCTAAGAGGCGCGAGTACGAATCGGGCTGCGTTCAAATTTTTATACGTTTCAAAAAATGCTTTTTTTTTTTTTAAAGAAAAAATATCTCTACACACTCACCAATAGCACACAAGGAGTGATACAGTTCGTAAGTGAAGGCCGTGAGCGGCACGTCGTCGCTGACGGGCACCACCGCCACCGTGGAGAAGTTATGCTGCGACGGACGAGACTCTATGGCCGCTAGCGCCACCGAGACCCGCTGTCGGTTTCTGCCACGAGCCTGGCATTGACAAACAATTTTGTATATATGGTATTTGAAAAGGCCTTTCAGCAGAACTGCCGTCCGACACGGTGGTAGCCTGTTGTAAGATTGACAATATTGATTTATTTTCTTTTAATTACTCATTATCATTGAGAGGCAATCTGGAAAGTATTATTTATTGCTTTCGATAAATGTTTTACAGGAGCTCTTCTCGGAGGATCTTTGAATAATTAAGTAACTGTTGGCTAGTGAAAACATACAAAAATAAAAAAAAAAAGTGCTTCAATCTCACCCAATATCCTATGTCCCAGTAAATTGATAAGACGCGTGACGACAACTGGAAATCTTAGTTTAATGGCATTAAACAGTCCTTCTGGTAGCTTCGCTAGTTCAGAATCCCTTACCGCCATTACGGTTGTACTGCGACGTGTTTGTGTCACCATCTCTACCTAAAAGGAATACTCTCCATATATATATATATATATATATCTCCTCTTAACATCTCAATTGGCAATTAATAAATAATATTACGATGTGTTCAAATAAGATCGATATCGATAAATGTCGGTTATATATATAAAAAAAAAAAAAAAAAAAAAAAAAAAAAAAAAAAAAAAAAAAAAAAAAAAAAAAAAAAAAAAAAAAAAAAAAAAAAAAAAAAAAAAAAAAAAAAAAAAAAATACGCATACATCATCATCAGGCCAATCGACAATTGACCATTTGATGATATAGTCGGTTATTTCATAAAATCAACAATTCTACGTTGTAAACACAAATGCTTCTTACTATGCTTCTACTTGAAGTATCGTTGCTTAAAAAGAGACACCACAACAATAAATATTTCTCTTAAAGCAACTAATTTAATTTAAAATCTTCATACAAATTTCCATTGTCCATTTTTACTGTAACATTGGTTGGTTGGTGGGTTTATAAATATAAAACTAATTCAAAACACATTTCGACCAGAAAATATAATTAGTTTTTTTTTTTACATAAATATGCTTTTATGTGTTTGAATTTATATATTTTTATACATATATAGACGAAGCGGCGTTCGTGTCGCCGTTACAGCATCTGACTGTATAAAATGGTTGTGGGTTCGATTCCCCAGAATGTCTCGACACTAAGTTCTCTGTGCCTAGTCTTGCAAGAAGTGAAAAATTTTAATTGAAGAAAAAATATATATTATAAAAACATTGCAAACAAAGTTGCAGGCAATTGCAATAATTTCAATTCACAGTTAACTATTTTAAGAAGCTGTACAAAACGCATCTAAAAATATACTTACAATACCAACTAAATCTCCTTTCCCATATTCCCCCACCAACTCCTTCTTGCCATTAGGGTGAGTTATTACAGAACGTAACCGACCACTGAGAACTATGAAAGTTGAACCGGATTCCTCATCCTGTCTGTAAACTGCTCGACCTGATTCTAAAAAAACCTGAAAAAATCATATTAAATCTCAACAAATGTAATTAACTAGCTGTGCCTGCGACACAATCGCGTGGAATTCTCAAATAAAAGTATTTCTAAGTTACTTCTTATTACATCAGTTATCTGCCAGTGCCAAGTCCCATCAAAATCGGTCCAGACGTTCCAGAGATTAGCCGGAACAAACAGACAGACAGACAGACAAAATGTAAAAAAAATGTTATTTTGGTATATACACCGTGTATAAAAACATATGCGTTTAGTAAAAATTGGTAATTTTAACTTTGATTTTTATTTATTTTTTATTTTTGCATTTTTTAAACATTTAAATATTTTTAATTTCAACCGTATATATATAATTACAACGTGAACGCAAAACTTTAGTCCCAAAAAAAAGAAATGAAAATTATCCGAAGTATAAAATTTGGTACAGTATATATATCTTTAACATTTTCATCATCACAAGTGTTATTCGCACACTAAGGAAATTAAACGAGACATATTTAGAAAACGTATAAAAATTTTGAACGCAGCGGGATTTGAACCAGCGCCTCTAGAAAACCGTTCATGTCTTTTTGGTACAGTTCTAGTTTATATAGAATATTTTTAGAAGAAGTGCAGAAAGCCAATATTTTTTTTTAATATAATGCATTAGACGTACTTTATATAAATAAATAATTAATACACTACCGTGTGTTTGACGTTTACTTATGTACAATTTGGCATACAGGTTGGTAAGTTGATAATAAAATAATAACTTGAATGTGTTTTTAGTGATTTGGAACAACAAGAATAAGTTTCACAATTCTACCCAATCATAAAATGATAAAACTTTAAGCTCTACACTACATAGTTCATTAAAGACTCGAATTTCGACAGAATTGCTATAAGTTATATTAATTCTAGCATTCGTCTAATCATTAAAACAATTAATTTTGTAATTTTTTTTATCGGTATCACGCTTTTTGCCCGCGTAGCACGGTAGTCAGAGAGAACGGAACTTAATCAGAAAGAAAGGAATCGAACTCACAACCAACGCGTAAAACAAACGCTGTCACACTACGCCACGTCCCCGTAACTCTTATTCATAGGCAGTCAATTTGTTTTTAATATTCAATTATTCTATAATATTTTCATTTATATACTCTTAGATATCTAAACATAACGGGATGTACACGTATAGTGTAATTTCCAAAGACGTACAAATTTCAATAGCAACGTTCCAACAAGCCGCAGGTCTATTGCCATATTAAAATTGCCTTTTTTCTAAGCAGTTTAATATAATTTTTTGAGATCACCTTTAGACGACTATTTTAAATATGCATCACTAAAAAGAAAATTATTAGTCAAAAAAAACTTACCCAATCCAGAGCGAAATCAACTTGTCTAACAAAAGGCGACAGCCGCCTCACAACTGTATTCGCTATATGCAATACTACAGACGGCCTTTCCCTCATAATGCTATAAACAGTCGTCTTAGACAATAGACCGATACGCGAGAAATGTTTAGCTCTTATGGAGAAGAAGCTTGGTTCTCCAGTTAGTACGGCTAAACCACCTTCAACTTCACCTGGTGAATAACAAAAAAAAATAGTGTAATTGAAGTTTACAATATGAAAAAAATTTGTTCACATCTGTATTAAAATATTGCTTAAACAGTTTGTCAAGAAAGAAGGGAGTTATTTCAAATCCTGCTACATATTAAAATAAAAAAAAAAAACAATATAATATTAATAAAACAGGTTGTTTCATAGACCTGCACTATTTCTTATTACTTATTTCAAACTAATAGAGAATCGAAAGCGTAAGAAATGAAGACAAAACTCTAGGTGGGAAGATGCCATGAGAGGGGATCTTTGAAGGAGGCCTTTACCTGTATAAGGGTTCTTGAAGATAAATAAAATAATATTATAATTTATATTATATCATTTTATGTAAGTGTACATAGTTTGCAATAAATTTATTATATATCTTAAAAAATATAATAGATAAGTACACATTTTTCATATTTACAAATAAAATATAAATACATACATTCTAGATCACAAATAAAAATTTCAAAAATATTTAACATAAAGCGACCAGACTGATGATCACTGTGAAAATGAAATGTAGACACAATGTCAAAAAGAGAACCTAGTGTCAAGACACTCAGCTGTCCTGCGTTACGCAAGTGGCGGACTAATCAATCAAATCAATATCCACTAATTATTCCCCCGACTGGAAATCGAACCTACAACCATCGCCTATACATTCATACGCTATAGCACTGAGCCACTATGATAAAAGTCAGTGTTTCATTTCTATTCTTGCCACTTACCAGGATAGGCGGTGAACATGTGAACCTCTCCCTCGCCCTCAGCAACTTTTTGCGACACAACCAAAGCGCCAGACAGAAGATGTACGAGAGCTACGTCCTGTTCGAATTACATAAGAATATTAAATAAAAAAAATTATATTAAAAATATGTCAATAAATTAGTTTTTTATGTAGAATTAATATAGTTAAATTTAAATAATACTTTTTAAATACATATGTATTTATAAAAAAACTTTAATTTTTATATTAAGAAATATTAACTGTCACTTAATGAATATAATTTCATTTGTTACAATTTTTTTTTTATTTTAATTATAATATTTTCTCAATTATTTTAATTGTAATATTATATTAATAAATAAAATAAAATGCTTATGAATCTTATTTTAATTTTTTGTAATTTATCCAGATATTTTCATAACGCTTTTTTTTTTACGCTGGGAAATGCATTTTACGCAGACCGCCGATGCGCAAGGCACACCCGTGCGGGCGATACTGTGGGACTCACCGTGAACCAAAACCCGAAACTACTCACTAAAACCCAGCGAAAAGCCTCTCCACCCCAATGAGACGTCGCAGGATCGCTTATGCAGACTACTACAACACGTCCATTGCGGGCCTATTGCGGGCCACTGTCGCCTTCAGGGTGCTCCGGGGTTCTTTCCAGAACATGGAATAGGGACGGACCATGGAATAGGGCCTCTGTCTTTGACATGAAGACCCTCAAACCCAGCGCTTGAATGCGTTCAGCGCTTCGGCCAAGCGTTCCGCCTCCTAATAGGTCGATCCCCGGGCTGTGACAAGAGTGTCATCCGAATAGCAAATGACACTCACCTCGGGCAGAATACGGCAACGCAGGATCCAATCATATCCAAGGTTCCACAGTATATGGCCCAGTACCGACCCCTGTGGAACCCCGCAACCGACACTTCGTCCAGCGACACAGCTAGTAGGACCTCTTTCTCCGCCGTCGCAGCCAACGATCGAGTCTTTTGGGCATTTAAGGCGTCAATTGTTGAACGACCAGCCCTGAACTCGAACTGAGCCTCTAAAAAGACCCGGGCCTACCTCCTCTAGATGCTTATTAAGACGGACAGCGACAATCTTCTCAAAGACCTTGCCCGTCTCATCAAGCAGCGCTATCGGCCTGTATGCGGAAGGAGAGTCCAGAGGACGACAGAGGAGGAGGAGGGTTATTCGCCGCAGAGCAATCATTACCAAAGGAAATACCATCCTTGAGAAATAATTACTCGCCGCCCAAGATGCACCGGCCCACTACACTGTGCGTCTCCCTGAATGAAACACCCATTCGTAAGGGGCCGACAGCAAGCGAGCACACGAGGTGGTTACCCGACTTAGCCCCCGACCTCATAATGGTTTAACTTATCCAATAAATATATATATATATACTCAAAAACCCTTTATTTAACAAAAATAACAGCAAAACGATTTTTTCAAAACATTGCGACGTGCATATAAAACAAAAACTTCTACAATACAACTATTCTAGGCAATACAACTGTTCTATGATAGTAGATTTACAACATAACATATGATAAATGATATTATAATGTTAGAGACCAAACTCTCCACTCTATTAAAACTCATATACCTGAACTATTTCTGGTTCACTCGCGACGCTGTAATACAGCTTTTTGTGGAAATAAAAAGAAAACAATTGTATATAATGAATAATTAAGGCGATCGTGTCGCAGTGGTCTGTAAGCACGAAGCAGTTACCGATACGATTCCCACTTGGTGAAATTTTTATATTTCAATTATTTTCATTTCTCCGCTCCGGTGTATAAACAATGTCTCGATTTCGGGCGGCAAGTGGAGAACAGCGTGTCTTGAGAAAAAACGTGTCTTGTAAAAAACTAAAAAGTTATAATAATGCGTATTTATAGGAAATTCATTTAACAAACAGCTATTAAAATATATACTTATTAATTTGACAAATAATTTGTACACAAAAATATATATTAGGTTGCACTAGCTCGAAATTTGGGATGTTCAAAGTTTACGTGGAGAAAAACTGCAAAAAGCCTATAAATATATATGTATATATATAGATATATATATCATTATTAATAAAAATGCTCCAGACATACATATAACACTACCATATATTGGGCATATATGGTATATACCATACATTGACAAACACTTTTGTATAAAGTGGCTGACACGTTGCTATGACAACGCATGTTGTACAACGTATCAATTGGTATTTTTAAAAATACTAATAGCTCTATTCACGCGTAAACACGCGTTGCCTTAGCAACGTGTATGTCAGATGCACGGAAATGGTTTCTTTTTCAGCTTCACCCTTTTCACCGCAAAGCTTTTAGAGAACACCTAGTGTCAAGGCACTCCGTCCTCCACTTAGCGTCCGAATTTAAGCATTGCGTTTTGAGTGGTGTAACTCAACGCCGCTGTTCACCTTGTACCAGAGCAAAGAAATAATATAAATATAATAATTCCTCTGCGCGGGGATCGAACTCAAAACTAATCTCGTTTACAGTAAGACACTGTCACACTGAACTACGACGGCCTCTCTCTAGTATGTGTAACAACTTTGTTATATAATTATTTATAATATTGAAAAAAGAAAGTATATACATTATTGAAAAATAAAACATATATTAACATTCTACTCCTCCTCTACATTAACTACAACTGTGCCAAATCTCATACTCCACCGTCCGCGTGATTTTCGCAAAAAGGAGTGCACAACATTTTTAGTAAACGTATAAAAATTTGAACGCACTTGGACGGTTTCCAAGCGGCGCGGGTTCCAATCCCAGCTGCGTTCACAATTTTTATACGTTACGTTATCTAAAAATGTTTTTCAATTACCTAAGTGTACGAATAACACTTTAAAAATGTCAAAATGGCTACCGAGTTTTAACTTTGCACAATTTACACACGGACCATATGTATGTATATAGAAACCCACCTTATGGCTCTCCTCTTTCATAATGTAAGTGCCTGCGGGAAGGTCTCGCACTTGCACGTTGCCTTTTAGCAGCGAGTCGTCTTCAAGACCCAGCTCTTTAATGAATGCTTCCGTTGCTATTTGTATTAGAGCCTAAAAAGGAGAATTTATTATAACTGAAACATTTCCTTCCTAAATAGGACACCACTAATAACTTAATACGGTATGCATAAATCAATTTAATAACATTCTAGTCAACGTGAAATTATTATCATTTGTCCGTTCTGGCACCAAAGGCAAAAGCACAAGTTGACACAAAGTTCTCTCCGACCTTGCTATGCGAGTAAATGCGTGAAGCTGCAATTATATATAAATATTATGTCCCAGCTTTGGGAAGACATATAGCGGCTATTAGTTCCGCAAATCAATCTGTCTCTTGTGTCCATAATATCTTGGAGTCAGGCGGAAAGTGGAAAATAGTCTCTTGACATATATATATATATTTAAGAAAGAGATATTATTATAAATAAAAAAATTACAAGAAATATAAAAGTACCTGTTCATCTAAATTATCAGTGTTATGTTTCTTGAAAGAATTGCCTTCTTTGGGCCTTTGGAAAGAGGAAGTCGGTTGTACGTCTGGTTGTAACTGAAACAATATATACATGCTAATAACAAAAAACCCATAGTGGCGCAGTGTGACAGCGTCTGATAGCGTAATAGTGATTGGTTGTGGGTTCGATTCCGATTCCGTGAAATGGTGACAATTTAATTATTTTTATTACTCTGGTGATCAAGAAAAAGCGCGGCATTGAGGTCCGCCACTCAACACGAAATATCTCGAATTCGGGCGAAAATTGGAGAACAGAGTGTCTTGACACTAGGCTCTCTCTGACTACCCTGCTATGCAGGAAAAAGCTTGAAGCTGAAACTTTTTTTAAAAGCCTAACCACATTGAAGCTACCATAGGTTTACTCACTCTTGAAAGGCAACAATGACAGTGCCTTATCGTTCATTATCTTTGATTTTCATATTATATAAGATTGGAGTTGAGACATCCTGATGATGACAATAAAATGATATATATATATCTACGACTCTAGCGACTAGCTCGCGACTTCGCCTGCGTAAACTACAAGACTATAATTTAAATTGTTATAAGGTTTTTATTTATGAACCAATTGAAATAAAATGAACTATTAAAAGTTAACGGAAGTTTACTAAAATATAATAGTCGAAACTGCATTTAGCGGTATTCTGAAATTAGCGTGTACAAACGCACAGACAAACACAAAAAAAATCTGGTTCTATTACATTGATAAAACGCTCCCAATAATAATTGTTCTCATATACCTTTCATGTACAGACAGCGATCGGTTACATTTTTATTATATGTATAGATAGTATCTCACCTGAGGCGTGTTCTGTGGCGTGTTGGAAGTGACATCGGGCACCATGTCCGGTCGCTTCCTGCCCTGTATATGTATCGGGGACGACACATTCATTGGACTCTCCTATTTGTTAATGGGATACTTTTTTTTAGTCACAAAACACAAACACTTCACACCACACGGTAAAATCATACTTTTTTTATAAAGATGAAATAATAATATAATATTTTGTACAGAAAAATAATCGATATTATAACTTATAATTTGACAAGTTATATCGATTTTCGATTCGATTTGAATATACATATGTGTGTATATTTGTATATATGATCTTTAATTGGTCGTAGACAAAAACCGCCATTTTATTTACAAACTTGCGTATATAGGGGTTATTAATGATTATGCTATTTTCACTTATTCTAAATTATAAATATTATGATATGATATGATATGATATGATATGATGCCAACATGCCAATCGATTTAAAAAGCCAAATAAAAACCCAAAATAAAAATGTATATCGATAAATCGAACTCATACACTATAAAGTTTTCAACGGTGTAATACCATGAAGAATGTAACAAATATATTTTATATTTAAAGTAAGATATATTCCATATTAAAATAATTACTACGTATTTTTTTTCCGTAACGTCCTAAAGTGTGGTTAAGAAAAATAAATATAAAGATAAGTTTATAATGTAAATATAATCTAAAAACTAAAAATAGCCCATTTTAATATTATACAAACAAATTAGCAGAGGGACTCTATCCCTTAGCGAACAACACCGCTCATGTAATTTTCACGAACTTTACTTTATTTAAAACGAACTAAGTTTTGTGTGTTGTATCATGATTTGACGTATGAAATAAGAACAAATGAAACCAAGTTCATTTTAAATAAAGCATTTTTCTGTCTCCTGTAAATTTTGTGAAAATGACATAAATGGGTGTTATTTGCTAAGGGACGATATTGCCAATTTGTTCAATTGTAAAAAAAACATTAATATAATTCCAATTTTGATATTTTATATTTATATATATATATTTAATATATTGAATTAGATTAGAAAACATAAAACAAAACTAAGCGTATCTAAGCTAAGAACATAAGAACGTATACCGAATAAAACAAGTACAGGCCGATTAACAAATGATTTCTAAACTTTTTGAAATGAAACTATTTTAACCGGATTAATTGCCACAAGTGCCACCTCAGTCTACCTCTGACCACGGACTACTGTAAAGTGTTAGAAACATCGGGTTCTAAAATGTATTTTCGAATAACAAAATTTTACGTTATTAATCCGGTTAAAATAGTTTCATTTCAGATTTCTAAATTGTATTCATACATGCCAATAACGCTTCCACTTAGTAGGTACTAACTCACCATATGCTCAGGGTAACTTCTCTCACTGTGGTGTGGCGAATGCGTCGCAGTACTAGCGTCGGCGACTTTTATAGTCTTCGAAGGCGACGGCATTGTCGTGGGACGGCGTTTTTCCTTGCCCTGGAAATCAATTACTTCTTTTTCATCCTCACATTTAATACACCGCATGGCAGGATAGCCGTAGAGAACCTGGCCTCAAGACACTCCGCACTCCACTTCGCGCCCAAAATCAATATAATGAGCAATGAGTGGTGCCAATTTTGAAATGACACGAACACTTTACAGTAGACTCAATCCGATCACACCAGAGATAAAGATACAGTCAGCTCATTTTGCAAGAATCCAGGGCAGTACGCGAGGCAACTAAGAAATCGTTGGCGGTAGTTTGAGATAATAATTGTATCGAATGACAGACGAATGCCACCTCAGTCTACCAGCGAGTGTGACCACGGACTACTGTAAAGTGTCCGAAACGTCGGGTTTTAAAATATATTTTTGAATACCAAAACTATACGCGATTAATCCGGTTAAAATAGTTTCATTTCACAATTTGTAATAATCGCGAAAATCAAAGAACTTACTGAGCGGTGCCAACTCAACTCAATTTGAATTTTTTGTTGTCATGAAAAATTATTCTAATATAATCACTACCCCAAGAGGCTAGGGTTCGAATCCCACTGCGTTGCAATTTTAATACGTTTTCTGTATAATTTTTTCCATTTCATAGGATATAAAAAATGTTTAAAGTCAAATACACTATATTATTTTACCTATATAGTCTGGGGTTTGAGACCGCTACTAGCTTATTTAGTTATATACTGAAATAATTATTGCTTCATTGAAAGTGGTACTTACAGGATTAACCAATTCAGCGCTTAAGCCTAGATATTGGTGGAGTGCGGTGAACGTGACTCGTTGCAGACGTACCATAATAATCTAAATCGAAAAATTAAGTATGAAAAAGATTGATTAATGGTAGGAACAGGCAGTGGGTTAGAATTTAGCATTAAATAAGTTGCATCTTCAATAATACGAGTACTTGAAATTAAATTTAAAATAACCAACCCACAGACTGGCTATTGAAAAAAAAAACAAAAAAAAAATCACAAATGATCATCATACAAAGTTTAAAGTTTCACTTTACAAAATGTATTTATATTGAATTAAATATTAAAATATTTATGAAATCCTATACCTGTATAACTCTTACAAATATATCTGGATACTCTTTGAACACTTCTTGGAAGGCACGCATCGGGAGTTTGATCACTTGCGAATCTTCTAGCGCTTTAGCGTTTACTGTTTTGTATGGTTGAGAATGGCCCTGTAAATTATTTATAATTTTATATATATTTTTTTAAATCAATAACTTTATTTCATATTACCTTTTTTACTTTTAAAGTATATATATATATATATATACTGATTAGTTATAATTCACTCCGTTTTAAAGGAAAATATTTAAATTTTACACAAACAAACGACAAAGCGCGGCGTTGAGTTCCGCGACTCAACACACAATGTATCGAATTCGGACGGCGAGTGGAGAACGGAGTGTCTTTATATACATAGACGACAGCCGAGCACAATTAACTGGAAACATGATGTATTTTTATAAACTTCAATGCTATTATCTTGGAGTTTATCTTGGCTGTGCAAAGTGTTTAACACACCTAATTCACTTAGCACTTTATATTTGGAGACAATAACAGCTAAAAAAAGTGTTATCATTTAAAACATACTTTGACCAACGAACCCATGAATATACTGTTCCTTTTTTTATACAAAAAAACCTTATAGTGGGATTTCAAATCTATGATCAAGATGTGTAATCAAACATGGGTCCTTACGTAAATTTGATATTACATCAAGAAAAGAAAAGAAGAAGAGGTACTCCTTGGCAATCCATTGATTCACCGTGCGGGTGCCCATCGCGCTCCAGAAAGTGGGGCTCGGGGGAGTGCCTGGGGCTTGACACAAGTGTAGGCTAAGGGCCTCTAAAAGCACCTTAAAGCTCGCCTCCACTGTCGGAGCTACACTCTACCTATTACTTGTAAGGTAAAATTTACTATTTTTTTTTTTATTATTGAATTAGTAAATATTCAAGTGTTTGGTACACTCACCGTCAAAACATCTGTAAAGCTCAAAAGCGAAGTAACACTCTCGCCAGCTCTGACAACTTTTAGTGATAAGCTGCTGCCATCTTGGTTCGTAATGTATACGTTGACACGCCCATTTTGTACTACATATACATTTTCGTCTGTGTCACCTGAAATAAAAAAAACACTTGTCAGACACATTCTATTTCAATTAAAAGATACAAATTTTCAGTATTGTCACTCTATGCGCAATGTCTATAAATCGACACTCAGTTCTGTCTGGCTGCTTACAAAAAAAAGCCTAAAAAGGCCTCATGCCTAAGCCCCCAAAGTCACGGAGGCCTCAAATGACTTGTAAACAAATACAACGCTATCTCTTATAATTTGTTTCACTTCATACTAGTCTCCATATTCGCGTGAGCCCAAGGACGTTAGATATTCCGTTTTCCACTTTCCGTCCAAATTGGAGAAATTGTGTGTGTTTTACCAGAGAGGAGAAATAAAATTAATTTAAATATTATCATTAAATATACTTAGATATGAAATTAAATTTGCATGTAGTAAATTTTACTACTACTATCTATATATACTAATAAGATCTTTGATTTTCGCGATTATTACACATTCTGAAATGAAACAATTTTCAACCTGATTAATCGCGTATATTTTTGGTATACGCAAAATACATGTTAGAAACTAGACGTTTCGAACAATTTACAGTAGTCCCGTGGTCACAGGCAGACTGAGGTGGCAAGACCTGAAAACTTTGAAGTCTCAAACCGACCACACCAGAGAGCAAGATGCAGTCAGCTCATTCTGCAAGAATCTAGGGCAGACACAACTAAGAAATCGTTGGCGGTAGTTAGATATAATAATATTAACTGACAGACGAATGCCGCTATACTAATTCTATATAAGATATAAAATAAAATTTACATACTATAGTAAATTAAATTTATATACAAGTATGCAAATTTTTAGCTCCGTCCTTGATTTAATTTATATTTCACATTTATAGCATCACATTAACACGGCCATGTTACAAACGTTTAATTTAAGAAAAAAATATAATAGTATCGCAGAAGTAAATTCTAGTTTTAATTCTGTTGGTAATAATAGATTCAAGGCTCATACAACCGCGGATCCATTGTTGTGGGGCCTCAGTAATGTAGTCTCGAGATTTTGTCTTTTTTATATTTATTTGTAAATTAAATGAAACATAGAAACGCCAGAGACGAGAAGTGTGATACCATCTGACTATATATGCAATGGTTGCTGGTTCAATTCCCACTCTGTGTAATGATTACATATAAATTGTTTGCATTTATCCACATTGAGTCCTACCACCCAACACGCAACGTCTCGGATTTGGGCAGAAAGTGGAGAACAGTGTACTGAATATTGTTTTATAAAATGTTTTTGTTTTATTTACACACTTAGGAAATTGAAAAACTGTTTTCAAGAGGCGCGAGTTCAAATCCCGATGCGTCCAAATTTTTATACGTTTTCTAAATATGTTTTTCAATTTCCAGAGTGTATTGACGCCAGGTTCTCTGTGCCTACCAGTCTAACTAAGAAATAAAACAAATAACTATTATAGATATTCAATAATCGCTTATTTCAAAAGAAGATTTTATAGACGAATTAAATTGTGACTTTACATAAAGTTTTATCACACAAAATGGGGTTCTTTTAACCTATCCCATAGTTACCTAAATAAGAAATCGCCCTATTTAAAATAAATTTTCTTAAATTCAATGAAAATTTAGTGTTAAAACAATCCGTATAGCTCGCTCCGCCCAATTCTAAAATATATCGGGTCTAAACGCCGCGTTGTATATATCTAAAAAATATATAGGTATGCTTATAAATTTATAAGATAAGAGCCAGGCGAGTCTAAAAATAAAAATAAACGCTAAAAACTATTTATATGCCATGTAATGAGCTAGAAATTGCCCCAACCAATATAATTAAAATAACTCTAGTGCAGCGCATTGCAATTCAAGTAGAAACTCTTTAGCATTCCATGGGTTCACCGTGCCCATTGCGTTGCAGAAAAAGGAGCTCGGGGCAGCGCCTGCGACTTGGGAACCAAGTGTAGACGTAAGGTTCCTAAGAGCCATTTTTTTTTTCTACTTCACGCGTAGCGTTTCCCCGCGTAGCTGGATACTTTGTTCCCCACACGCCGCCCAGAATCGACTGATTGTGTATTAAGCGGCGGAACTGAACGCCGCACTTTAATCGTACCAGAGCGGAGATATGGAAACAAATTGATTCACACATTTTGAATGAATGGACACATTCAAAAGAAATAAATAAAATTTTATATAATCGTTTACAGAGAGGACATTATTTAAAAAGACATATTTAGAAAACGTATAAAAATTTTGAACGCTGCGGGATTTGAACCCGCGCCTCTTGAAAACCGTTCAAGCGCTTTGACAGCTAAGCCATGCGTTCTACATCCAGCTACGTTGAAATTCTTATACGCTTATTACTTGCTTAGTGTGCGAATAACTTGTGTAAAACTAAAACTTGTATATATATATACATAATTTTTAACAAATAATGTCCTAGAACAAACTATGTACGTAATAAAAACGAGGTTAGCTATTGTTTTTTAATTTTAATATATATTTCTTTAATTTCCGTTCAAAAGTCAAAAACGAGCAGTAGGCTGTCTGCCCCAGTGGAGAAGGCAGGTCGTTCCACACTTTCGATTTAGCGAATTTAAAACTTCCTTTATAAAACCTTCAATTCTATGTAATGGAAGAGCAAGTTGTAAAACTTCTGTACTTCTAGTGTGTTTACTATGGGTTTCGGACATCCATATCAATTTTTTTATACAAATATTCCGGTCTCCTTGTCCTAATGATTTTCCAGACAAGACAAGATAAATGGAGAGTTCTCCTGCCGTTCATTCTCAAATTTATCCAACAAATAGGGAGAAACGCAACTATACTTTGGATTATCGAAACGGAAACGTGCACCAGCGTTCTGATGATAATAATGATATTGCTCAATAAATAAACCTGAGTACCGCCACACTATACACAATATCTTAATTTCGGGCTTAATTAGCAATATCTTAATAGAAAAAAAAATTGAAGAACCGAGTGCCTTGACAAAACGTGAAGTTAGTCAATAACTTTTCAACGCATTTTTCTATTTATGTAAAAACTTTATTAGATAACAGTATTGTATTATATAACGAAGCCATTGTAAATTGATCGTGGGTATATTAAATTGTTATTTTATAGAAATCCGACCACCTATTGTTTTAGACAAAAACGTTATTTGCATTCATTCACAGTTATTAACTTTTGTAATAGAATAGTTTAGTTTGTAACGATAAATAAGCTAGCAAACTATTATATAATACTAATATCTGGAAAATACAGTTATGTACTTATAAATTTTTCACAAAACTTGTACATTTCTGTTTGGATATTAAAAGAAAAACACATATTTAGAAAACGTATAAAAATTTGAACGCAGCGGGTTTTGAACCCGCGCCTCTTGAAAACCGTTCATGTGCTCTGATCGCTAAACCATGCGTTCTACATCCAGCTACGTCGAAATTCTTATACGCTTATTACAACTTATATTTGTTGTTATTAAGTTTTCTAAATATGTCTTTTTCAATTACCGAAGTGTGCGATTAACACTTTAAAAAATGTTAAAAAAATATTAAGAAAAAGTTCTCCTAATTATCAAAATCCGTATTACGTAGAATTGACACCGTCATAGCTAAGTTTAAAAAAAAAAAGTAAGTGTCTTATTAAACTTGACAATTTACAGAAAGATGTCCTGTTGTTTAAGTTCAACAAGAGGGAATTTATCAATACTGGCGACCCGCTCGAGAAATGCTAAAAAATAGTAGGCTATATTTATCCAAGACACTCGAGCATCTCTATGTAAAACTTTATCATAATCGGTTTAACGGTTTGGCCGCGATAACGTCACAGACAAATAGAGGCGGGCAGAGTTAGTTTCGCATTTATAATATTAGTATATAGAAAACTACTAAGCGTAGGAAGCAGAAATTTGACGAGTTCATTTAAACAACAATTCATATTAAAAATAATATATTAAAAAAAAAACTTATTACAAATATATGAAGAACTAAAGGCGATCTTCTAACAACGATTTCGTCAGTCAGACTCAATTTAATCTTAGTAAGTTATTCACTTGTTAATATCCGTGTACTTTACAGTGATTAAACAAACAAATTTTTATTATGAAAACCAAAATTGACTCGAGCGCAATTTGAATATTTACAGTACCCGTAATCGTACGTACGTCGGACGTACGTCGTACGACGCAACTAGTATATAAAAGTCAAATATTTTATGCATAATAAGAACATGTGGTAATATGAGAATATAAATTTCATATCAATGAAGCTACTATTGAATAAACAAATAAAATAAATGCGTTTTAACACACATAATTAATTGCTATCAACTAAGCTGTATAAATGTTGATAAACCGTGAGCAGTGGAAACTTTTCTACGTATAAAGACGCTATGGTTTTAGGTTCGATTACCATTCGCGGGAATAACTATATATCAATTATTTTCATTTCTTGAGTGACGTTCAGTTCTGCCACTCAACACGCAAGTGTTTCGGATTAGGGCGGAAAGTGTTTTGTGTGAAAGAGTGTACAGCCATTAATACTATAAGTCGTTTATTCTATAATAAAACTACATATTTATTTTGAACGGATTTAAAACTTAAAATTACACGCTGTAATTCTGAAAAAGATACATTAGTGGCGTTTAACGATATTTTATTGTATCGCTCCGAAATACGCTAAAATGGCCTAAATGGTTTTTTTTTATATATTTTAATCGTATAAATAAATACTTTATTATAATTGTTCAAATATAAGATGAAAACGCCTACCTTAAGAGGAAAAATTATAATATTAATATATGAAAGAAAAACTGCGAACGCATTTGTACGACTATAGTCTGTGCCGGTAATTCGCTGGCCGAATCGCTAATTAATGAATAACTGATGCAAATTACATCTTTACGGTGTCGAATTTCGTTATTTTCAGCCAAACTTTTTCGATTCAGTCGTTTTCAAAAAAATCACCAATCATTATGTTCATTGTAGAATATTTTTGTTGCAAAAGTACGTTAAAATTAGGTCGTAGGAATATCATAATTTTTTAATAACAAAAATTTTAAAAAAAATCGCTGTCAAATCACTATCACATATTTACAATTAGCAATTAATGTATTTTCAGTTTTGTGAATCGAATCAAATGTCTATATTAGATAAAAATATCAAAGTAAATTTGAGACCTTATGGATTTTTAATGAAAACTTTGTAAAACAAGTCAAGTTAATTTAGTAGAACTTCATATTTTATTTATTTACTTTCAATATTAAGTAGAATAAGACATATTTAGAAAACGTAAAAAAATTTGAACGCAGCGGTATTTGAACCCGCGCCTCTTGAAAATCTTTCAAGCCATGCGTTCTACATCCAGCTACGTTGAAATTCTATTATACGCTTAATACAACTTATATTTGTTGTTAGCATCTCTGTCGAGAGATTTTTACAAATTTCTGCTACCCAAAGATTATTCTACGAACAATAGTATGGCAAGAGAGAATGTATTTAAAAAATATTTTTTTTTTTTCATTTTTTTTTTTAAGTTATTCGCACACTAAGGAAATTGAAAAATGCGTGCGTTTATTTTTTTTATATATGTTGTGTTTTTATGTTTTCTAAATATGTCTTTTTCAATTTTCTTAGTGTACAAATAAAAATTAAGTAGAATATCCACAAAAAAAATTGTACGGCTGCAGAGGTATAGAACTGTGTCGCGGTGATTAGCGCCTCCCTCACAAGCGATGTAACTAACAATTTAAATTACGAATGTTGCAAATACATATTAATACAAAAATAATAAAAAAATTACAATATTTGAAATTAGAATTTGTGAGCAATAATGATTAATGGTATGTGGTATAGTTCCTAGTACTTACCAATTTTTTTTTTACTTAAAAAACCTAATCGCACCCTCTGTTCTCTACTCGACGATATGCCATTAAGAAATGTCGAACTTTCAGTCGACAACTCAAAAGACAATAAAAACCTTACTAAGCCTAAAATAGGTCCAAAAAAAACTTACCGACTTTAAAAAGAAACGATCCAGCTGGCAAGTTAAGTATTTCCGTATGTTTGCATAACATTAGAAACACTGGTTTCTCGAAGTGACCAAACACTCTGATGCTGTGCAACATGTATAGCGCGTCTGGTGGCACCCGATCGTCACTGGTCAAGTCCTCTTCTAGATATTCCGCTGGAGGCTCCAGCACCTGGTGTGCAAGGAAAAGAAGTTTAATTGCGACAGTAATAGGTTCAATTTCCTAATCATACTTGCGATTTGGGAGTAGGCATAATTGTTTCACTGGTCCAATTACACAAAAGGTCTACAGGCTTTATCCCGCATTGCTCAGTAGTCATGTTACCCTAATTCGACTTCATGCAGGGGTTTTTTTTTAATTTTTTTTTACATATACCTATAATTTTTTTTTTTTATGTATACCTATATAAATATACATAGCAACGATGTGTTTGTTGGAAACACAAGTTACGGAAATCAATATCAATTGCGATTATTGTAAATTATCAATTTAATCAAAAACCCTTCTACATAACACGCTTATTTCAAAGTACAATCATGATGTAGACGCCGATGTTGGTGACCATATGTTCTTATCAGATCCCAATAAATACGTCAATCAAATAAGATAATATACATTACTCTTTAAAGCTTTATTCAAAGTGAATTATAATAAAAAGAACATAAACAAAATTCCAAAAACTGCATACTGTAAAAATATTAGAATTAAACCAGCTTAGCTTTTTTCAATTACACTAGCTCACTTTAAAATAACGTTTGATTTGATTATGTTGCCATTAATATTTGAACTTTTCAGATTAGTATTTTCATGAAACGTTTATCGTTTGCCGTTTCTCTGAAAATATCTCAGTCTCATGCGGGTGTATGTTTCCATATATTTATCACTCATGATATAAATGTAGCACATATGTCCAGGAATATGGATATAGTCATAGTGTCTCGTGACTGTACAAGGCTGTGCCTAGGTCAAGGCCATCTGGCCTCTTTTCTTTTTACTCAATAGACAAGGCAAACGAGCGTTTGGGTCACCTGATAATTAGTCGTCACCGCCGCCCACGACCCCGTGTAACACCAGAGGAGCTACAGGGATGTTGCCGCCCTTTAAGATGGAAATAGACGCGCTTTTTTAAAGGTGCCCATGTCGAATCGACCAGGAAGCACTGCCGCTGGTAGGCCATTCCACAGTCGAGTGGCACGTGGAAGGAAGTTCCTACGAAACCACACAGTAGCATCCATATGATGAGGATGGTATTTCAGTCGGTTAAGTACTGTGCGGTTGGAAAATTCAGCGGCAGGAATCAAATCAAACAGTCCCCAGAACACTCCCCATGATAAATGTGTTAGAGAACACGCAAAGAGGAAACGTCTCTACGCAACGCCAAAGCGTCGAGCCTTTCACAGATTACTTCGTATATTATAAATAAAGTAATTATTCGAATTACAAGTAAAGAAATGTTCTGTGGTAGCTAAGGTGTTGTATAAATTTAAGTATAAGTAGTGTTCTTAAAAGATTAGGGAAATGCTATAATTGTGTGTTTTAGGGAACGATGGGGCCGACATTTTTGTATTATTACATAAAAAGTATATTAAAGTATACTAAATAAAAACAGAAAAAAAAAAAATTAAATATCTATAATTTTAATATGTACTGAGTAAACTCAGTATTCTATAACACCAATGCAAACACATAAATTCGAAGACTGTATGAACGTATCCACATACTCACATATATGTATTATATACAGAGTATGATAGCTTAAAGCATATAGCTCTAAATAATCTTACATATATATTAAAAAAAAAAAAACAAACTCATATATCACATACAAATTCTCGTCAATAGTAAATTAAAACAAATCAAACTAACCTTTAATTGTTCAGGGGCTGATTCCTTCTTTAATTGCAACAGCTTCCTAGCGAATCTCATGACGGCGCGCCTTTTCCTCCCTTGTCCGGAATTCGAAATAGATTTGACCTTTCTCAACATCCTGCGCCCATAGAAGAGCATCTTGTCCCGTTTCCTGAATCTCTTAGCCGGTTCCCCAGCGGCTGTGGCTCCAGTACCGCCTGATATTTCTAAAGAAAACGTTTTTATTCAATTTCAAATTTGCAAGTGTAATAAGGAATAAATTAAATAATTGAACAATAAAAGAAAAATAATTGAAAGATAATTGAAGAATAAATTAAATATCTATTTGTTTTTAACATTTTTTACAGTGTTATCCCCACACTAAGGAAATTGAAAAAGACATATTTAGAAAACTTTTAACGCAGCGGGATTTGAACCCGCGTCTCTTGAAAAGCGTTTAAGCACTCTGACCGCTAAGCCATGCGTTCTACGTTGAAATTCTTATACGCTCTTTACAACTTATATTTGTTGTTAACATCTCTGTAGAGGCTATCCTCTTATCTTTTTTTCTCTCGCTTTTTTATAATAAAGTAAAATACACTTAATTGTAAGAATACTGTACTGTCTCTAACTCCATAGTTACAGCTTCACGCTTTTTCTCGTATAGCAGAATAAATAAGAGCGAACATAGTGTCGGAAGACTCCGCGCCGCTACGTGTTGGGTGGCGGAGCTCTACGCCGCGAGCTTACCAACACGCTAGCACGCGATAAATTTCTTCTCAAATTAATATACTATAAATCTAATATAAACATCTATTGTTTAATATATATAAAGCTATAAAGCTATGATTACCTTTTGTGCGACATCGTCTATAGTAATAGAAAAATACTACTAATAACGATACTAATAAGCAACCGCAGAAAGAATACAGCAACTGTAAAGAGAACAAGTATTAAGTATTTAAAACGACCAGTAGCGCACCCATTCGATGAGTAAAATACGCGTTGCCTTAGCAACAAATGTGTTTATTTTACACAGGAGTGTATGTCAAACATATTATGGTAGTGTGTGCATAATTCATTATTGTTTTATTTTTTGTTCTTCGTTCCGTCCGCATTCGAGACATTTTGTGTTGTGCGACGGGACTCAACGCCGCTATAAATAAATTTTAATAATTTATTGTTATACATTATTATTATATTAATAATTTATATTTATTACTAGTGAATCGCTCGCGGCATCGCCTGCGAACTACAGTTGTCTGGTATTTTCAGCGGCCTTTTCCTAAAGCAATTAAATTCTTGACAAAACGTCAACGTCAAAATTAACCAAGTTCAGATAAGCGATTTAAGTTTTTTCATACAAATTTACATAGATTTTAAAGGATGATCTTTGAAAAAAAAAATAGCCTATAAAGGATCTTGCATCATCAACTATCTTCCTGAGAAAATTCACCGACATCGGTTAAGCTGTTTCGTGTTTTCATATATACTTTCATCCCCTATTTCAAGCTTTAGGGGTTGATTTTTGAAAAAAAGCCTATGTTGGACTCTAGATCTTTAACTATTTTCATTTAGCGTGTATGCGTCACAGACAGACAGAGAGACTTTCGCATTCATAATATTAGTATGGATTAATATTGACATGTATTTGGCCATACAAATAATTCAATGTACTGATATTCGTACTTCCCCGATGGCATAATTGTCGTAAAAAGGCGTTCAAAACTTTTCATATATTAATATATAGATTTTTATATATTAATATAATATTAATATATAGATAAGCCTAGAAAACCTAGTGCTATAAACTCCTTATATGTTACCGGATGGTGCACGAAGCCGCATTTCAGTGAATACGGTCAGTTCAACGAACTTGAATATACGTCAAAAGTAAAGACACCAGCCTTTGTTTGATTTAACGAAACAAGCACATTACACGAACGACCTATGTTCAAGTAAGTTCTGATTAAAATAATCGCGAATATAATCATCTGATAGCCGAGTAAATATTCATTAATCAAAGTAATTATTCATCAAATTGAAAGTTCATTGTTCTCATTTTGTTTGTGTGTGTGTGTTTTTTTGTTTATTGAAATATAGATACTTAAACACATTTTTTTTTAAATTTCTGTTTTTATCTTTTAACTTGCAAATTAAAATCTATACATATAATAAAAATGTAACCGATCGCTGTATGTACATGGAAGATATATGAAAAAATATATATATTAGGGGCATTTATCAATTTTAAAAGAAGCCAATGATTTTTATTTTTCTTTTCTGTTTGTCTGTCCATTTGTGCACGCTAATCTCAGTAACGGCTTAACCGATTTTAATGTAATGCGATTTCAATGAAGTCTAAGTTTTATGTCAACAAGCCCACTACCACCCATGCCTTGAAGTAGACTAAATTGAGAGCTGTATCAACGAAATTCAGATACATTTATGCAAAACAATCATGGAAAATTTCAACCAAAGAGTGCGTATGCGCCAGCAAAGTCGTGGAGGCCATTTACCCAATATGCTATTCCATACATAACCCTATAACCTATACTATATAAATCAACAAAAAAATTACTATTTAATAATTTTTACTTTTAAACCGGTGATTTTCTATCAAAATTACTTCTTGCGTGAATTTTGGACACCTTTATAAAATTATAAACTGTGAGGGAACTTGTACGGTGATAAGGTCATGGCCGCTATGGTGGACGTAATCGCTAACGCTTCGTTCTCGTATTTTCATATATTTTGTTCTTTCATATAAATACTCGCAACGTTTTAATATTAGGTACTGTGTAAGCGATGGTTGTGGGTTCTGTTCCCACTCGAGTGAATGTATATATTTAAATTCCTATAACAATTGTTGTGGTTAATAAATAATTACACGATATATTGATATTATTACTTCAAAATATTATTTTACAACGAATAATATATGCGTCATTGTTTACGAATTAACGTTCTTAGTTGAAACTGATAGTCGAGCGGCGACGCTGTGTGAAAACAAATAGAATGTTGAAAATAACAACAAAAAAAAACAAGCGGAAATGAGGATAGGGCAAAAAGCTGCCTTAAACTAAAAACTACATCTTTAGATGACGTATAAAACCAATTTATCGTAGCGGCACACGAACCAGCGCCTCTTGGCAACCGCTCCTTGGCAGCGCTCTGACCGCTAAGTCATACGCCCAAAAGGTTCCATCCTAAGTGTGTATATACATAAAACTATTAAAAACAGTTAAAACCATTCGTAAATTAAGTTTGTAATGGAATAGTAATGTTAGTTAATAAGTTTTTTAATTTGTACGATTATTAAACATTCTAAAATGTATTTTCGAATACCAATATTATAAGTGATTAATCCGGTTCATAGTTAGATTTTAACAGTTTCATTTGAAAATGTACACCGTACTTACAATGGAAAGACATTGAATAAAAGAGCGAGGTTTAGTTATTATTTCTATTTACTCAGCTTTTCCTTGTAAAAATATTATTTTCCATAACGCTACGACTAGAAATTGACTACTGAGTAAAAATTTCATTGAAAGTATTGCAATTTAGCTAAATTCACATCAATTACAAATCAATCATTTTAACTGCACTTTGACAAAAACTAATATAATCAACATCAATTCAAAATTAATCTAACTCTGATACAATAATAACGAAATAATACATGTGAATTGTCACAGGCGGCGTAAGTACTTTGACCTTTGACATTGGACTTTTATTTAACTGATACCAATGTGGTGTGGTTAAAAAATATGTTTACTAAGCGACTATAGGTTTAAATTCTGTTGGGGGAAATATTACAAATGAAAATATACAAATGGAAATATTACAAAATTTGTTATACACTAGGGACCCGCTCGCGGCTTCGGCCGTGTATACTAAACTATAGCTGTTTCGTATTTTCAGCAGTCGTGTCGTGAAACAATGACATTCTTGGAAAAAATAAATAAAATAGGCAGAAAAGTAGACCTTCATCAGTTCATCAGTCCAAAGTTTTTTACGTTTTCTAAATATGTATTTTTAATATCCTTAGTGTGCGAATAACACTTTAAAAAATATTAAAAAAATAGGTGAAATTATTTTTTCGAACTCCATTTTATTTTAATTTCAGCTTTGAGCTATTTTTCGCATAGCATGCATAAAGAATCTAGTTCGTCCACACACTTCGTTCTCCTTTTTCCACCTGAAATCTAGTGGAACTCATCGCCACGCCTTGTATTACTTTGGTAATTTGCTCTGGCAAAGACATGAAAATGATTTGAATATGATGATTCCTCCGAGCGGGAATCGAACCTAAAACTTTTGTGAGCACTATGTACCAAATACTGTCCCACTGCGCCACTGTAGCGTCATTCTTCATCTGGTACTTATAATGTTATGATGAATATTAATGTAACGTCTATATCTGTATTTTAACTTATCTATGTATTATTATTATCTAGAAAAAGTAATTTTGCCTAAATTGGAATCGGTCTGACCTGTCCACATAACGTTTAATATAAACCATTTGAATAACTTATTGACTCGACTCTAATAAAATCGAGATAAAATTCATTGGTACCACTAACGGTTTATCGAAGCTGCGTCCGGTTTTAAATATTATTTGAATAATATTACTATTTCACTAAACATAATTATGAGATTTAAAAAAATCTATATAACAGGCTCTCTCAGACTATTCATTAAAAACAGCTCACGTGTTTTTCATATATTAGGGTAACGTAGTATATAGTCACTTTGTCCACCCAGGGTGGAGGAAATGATAATACTTCAAATGCACATAATCATTACCCCGAGCGGTATCGAACCCACACTCATCACGTTTACCCGTGTC
Source organism: Podotricha telesiphe (assembly GCA_038994665.1). NCBI lineage: Eukaryota > Metazoa > Arthropoda > Insecta > Lepidoptera > Nymphalidae > Podotricha > Podotricha telesiphe. The sequence continues at coordinate 105,099 of JAOYRR010000063.1, read as the reverse complement.
ACGATGTTCCTATTATTCATTGTAAATGGGCAAATTCTTTTTAGTCTGCTTATACGCAAATATTTTGATCAGTTCACAGATGTGCGTCCTCGCTATATCATTAAGATAAGATTTATTACATTTTTGTGCGTTTTAATATAAAACATGCCATAACGACCTATATTAGTTGTTTCAGGAGGTCAGTAACACAGTATATGCGCTATATTTATATATTGTATGCGCGATTCGTTGTGAGTTCGGTCAGAGTGATCATTTTTAAATTATTTTAATTTCTCCGGCATTTCTCTGGCAAAGCACAGCGCGGCGTTGAGTTTCGCCAATCAAAACGCAAATGTCTCGAATTCGAGCAGAAAGTGGAGAACGGAATGTCTTGCACATTAGGTTGTCTATGCCTATAAAAAAAAAGATGTTAAAAAAAAGTTATTTTAATTTTTAAAAATTAATTGCTTGTAGCATACGAATACAAATATATACAGCCTTTTACTGCCGTTTATTACCAATTACAAAGATAACATTTTCCAGTAGCATACGTCATTTTATTACAAAGTATCAATAAAATTACATTATTGTCTCAATGAGCTATCGTAAAACAAATTGCATTATGAGTGATGGTTTGATGTATGTAACTTTAATTTAGTTATCTACTTGCATAACATTATATAGATAAGCACAATGTTTTGACAGCTAGGTATTATTAAAGAACAGTTTTGTCGATTTTTTTTAATAAATTATTTATAGCAACGGTTTCAATTTTGAAAGCCCATCTATTTGACATACATATTAAATTGTCTAGTGTACGAGTATACCCCTTTATGCCTCCCTATAAATGTTTAAATATAAAGAAATAGATTTACAACTTAGAAATTGTATATACAAATTGTACATGAAAAATAAATATTTATTGTGTTTAAATAAAAATCTGAAGCATTTAAACAAAAATCGACACGACCTCAAGGAAGTCTTGCATGTCTTCTTAATAGTAGGTAATATATATATAAAATTTTAAAATTTAAAAAAAAATTTATTTTTGACGAGAACGCCTCTTATCAGCGTCTATCTATTTAAAAATTCATTCATTCAGTGATTGGACACGTGGGAAATTTTCAAAAAAAATTAGATTAAAAGTGTTCCAAAATAGCATTGCAAGTATTTCTCGTTCCAATATGTCTCTAAATTTTGAAACTAAACAATCAATACAATTTATTTGTTTCAGCTTCACCTGTATTTCGCGCGGGTTACTCAAGAGAACGGAGCGCCTAACGCTACGCCTGCATACTTCTCTCGCTTCGTCCACTGTTATCGACATCTTAATACACCAATATAAATACTACTCATAATTAAAAAAACGTCATTTATAAACATTGTTTACTAAGAAACTGAATGGTCTTAATTGTCTTAACACAATAACAAAAAACTTAATCATGATGAAATATGTACTACGCATTTATATTACGAAATGACAATAAATCATATGAGAAATAAGTTTTTACATTAATGGTATAACAGCAAAAAATATAGTTTAATGTCTAGCAGCATAGCACTTTTTATATCAGTTCCCATGGCAACCACTATTGTTACGTATATTCGTGATGAATGTAAAAAAAAACAAATATTTTATATTAATAATTTGGGCGTTAAAATCATTGATTATATAAAAAAAAAACAAACACAGATGGTCTGTCATATTTATGTGTTGTCAAAATGATTAAAAAAAATTAAACATGCCACAATAAACATAATAAACTTCTAATATAACGTGAATCCGTATTTCAAATGCGCGCAAAACCAGCATTTGCGAATTTTGCGGTGTCCTTGCGGGACGAGAACGATTGTTATCTATACATACATATATAAACCTTATCCAGTTTGTAATAAAATGTATTACAGAATAACAAAGATGTTCGATATACACGTGGTATGAAATATTCAGTTTCGAAAGAAACGTCTGTTGTTTACGCGAAAATTGCGAGAATATCATTTAAATGTTACTAATTATCAGTATTTGAAAAAAATACCATAAAACCTGCTTGAATAGAAAACTAATGTATTTTAGTGTAGAGGTGAGGGAGAGTATTTAATTAGATGATTTAAATATTGTATCGAAGATAATATTATCATATAGATAATTAATAAAGAATCTCACCAAATAAAGATTTATTTTTAAACACAAAGTATTTTCTTTTCTTTTTCTTTTCTAAATGCATTGTAATGATTAGATATTAATTGCTTTAAATTATGATGGCTATTAAAAATTTATATCTTGTTGACATTTTTAGTATTGAATCATTTTCATTTCATGTTTATAAAAAAAGTATTAAACAATTTTAAATGGCAAGGAAAGTTAATAGTGATTTTATATCTCAATGAATTCTAGTAATATGTTATGAGTGTAGACACTTATATCATATTACTAATTGTTAGCCTTAGAAGGCTAACAATTAAATACAATAACATCAAAATATAACTTTTTTTATTTTAATATTTATTGGTAACAAACCAGTAATATCTGAATAAATATGTAGAAATTATATGTTTTCAAATTGAATATGAAACTATTAAAATACAAAAACGTTTTAAATTAAAAAATATTTTGCATGAATAATACTTCATTGAATTCTAAGGTACTAACAAAACTTCCTGGTTGATTTCAAGGATATTGATTTCTTTGCCAACAGCTTATCTAACTGATAATAAGACTAACCGACATTATACTAAAGACCTAATACATTAAAATGTCCAGTTTTTATTTAAAATTATATACGTAAATAATACTAAACAATAGACAGTAAAAATCAATAACTTACTTGATTATCTTGAAAACTATACGTCCATTCGGAAGTCCATGTTTTAACGGCAAACATGTCCGATTTATCGTGAATGTTATTTAACAGTCCGACTACATCCATTTTCGTTTTAATTCACTTTTATTCACAATATATTCGAGAAGCATACACCATGTCCAGGCACACACGGCCACCAATCAGCTGTTTTGTAAAATGACAATCAAGGAAAATCAAGGCGAAACGCAAGCAATACAAACTATTTACTTTATGGAGTACAACACTCTCGTAGATTGAAGAGAAGTGGCAAAAAGCTGTAAACCATAGACAATATACCTGTTGTTAATTTAAAATGTAATACTTATTTTAATATAAATGTAATAATCGAAAACGTAAAGCTTACATTATTTTGGGATTTAAATAAACCATTTATTTGTTTAACACTAACAAATATTCATGTTGATATAGTAAGCCTACAACAAATATAAAGTACACAAAAAAGTATCGTAATAAATGTAATCGTTTAATACTCGTCGTCGAAAGTATTAAACGTAAATAAATATCTCTAAGTTTTTATTTGATATGTGCTATGCACTCTGTATTATATGTATGTATTAAGGAAGAAGTATTAATAGTAGAATGAAATAAAAGTAGATATTTAAATATTATTAATTTCAAAATAATATTTAAGTATCTACTATTATTTCATTTTTTGTAATAGAAATTAATCAGTGTGTAGTTATAGCATAGCATTTTAATGTGGGACAAGAGTATTTAAATCCATGATGAATGTACTGATCTATGAATTCGTTCATAGATACACTCATTATCCATTATCCATTCATTCTTGCATAACTTTTTTGATCTTTATTCTCTACTCTATACTTCAGCTCACTTGCGTTCACCCGTTTGATCTTTCTACACGTATTGTAACGTGAAGGGCGTTTCTTATTTTCAGATACAAGTGAATTATTACAATTTTGATATATTAAGTGATCATTTTAACTTAGTTTACAAGGTGCGTTATATAATGAAGATCAACAAAATTATATTATATTGGTGCATTGCGCTTTTAAATCAATATGGCGTTGAACAGATAACACGTATTTTATTTTATTTTACAGATGTCTCGCTATCGTGAATGGGATCTTTCTTGCAAGGTATACGTCGGCAATCTCGGTACAAATGCATCTAAATATGAAATAGAGAAAGTATTTTCGAAATATGGTAGCATAAGAAATGTGTGGGTCGCGAGGAATCCGCCGGGGTTCGCATTTGTTGAATTTGAGGACCCACGCGACGCTGAAGACTCTGTACGGGGTTTGGATGGCACGTAAGTACAACGTTGTATTTGTTTTATGACTTTTGAAGGCGTTGTAACAAGTATTGATTAATTCCGGTTCGACAGGAGCGGCGCCATGTTTGACTCGCCATTTTGGTTTCATTTTACATCACTCTTGACCTCGTCGTTAGCTAATTTTTGAATGATGATAAGCTTTTGATTTTATAGGTACAGGTTCAAAATAGGCAAAATATTTGCACGCTCCTTAGATCCATTTCGCTTTTAATGCGAAATGCTTGAGTCATAAGTGTGCTACAGCATAGTACCTCCATACCAAGGCTGAAATGTGATCTTTCATTATAAATTTCTACTTGTCTTGGAATGGGGAACACTTGTTTTTTTATTTGTATATTGAAAATTAGTTCTAATATTTTGATGAAATGTATGAATTTAGTATCCATTACGATAATACAAATAATTAATCATTTTTGGTTTTTGTAGACGGTGCTGTGGGACTAGAATTCGTGTAGAAATGTCAAATGGTAGAACAAGAAGAGACCGCAGGTATGCTGGGTGAAGATGCAATTTTGATTGTAACCTTCACTTTTTTTTTACATACTATTAAAAAGAACACTTAGGAAAAGTTAATTAATCTGGACAAAAGATATCATGTAATTACATATGATTGACATTAAATTAAGCCTAGGATTTTTGTTAGATAATAATACTTGTCAATTATTAAAATTATGGCTTGATTCCTGAATTAGACTTACATTTAAAATATATTTTTAAAGAAAAAAATATTGAATTACCTTATTAATTACATATAAAACCAGTTGTTATAAAATTTCTACTAGAATGAATGCCATTTTAAATAATTTTTTTAAGTCATGCCCAACAAGAAGTTGTGCTGGCTGACATTAATCAAATAATGTAGATATAATATAAAAATGGAGATTTAAATGTGGTGGGTGTTGGAACGTTTGCAGGTCCATTTTATCAACCAACCACCAACACACCAACGACCTCACCACATGTCTTCACTACGGCTTTACCAATACATCTACGCCGCCGCTCTACGATCGGCTCTCCACACTACGCGCTGAAGCCTTCGCCTCTATCCTCTTAACGGCCATCACCTAACTCCCCCACACCTGGTCACTTACGAACCGCATTACTGCAACCGCTACTGCTACCAACCGTCCGCACTTTCGCGAAACTTCCGGTTAGACATCATTCGAAGACGTAACTCCCTTCGGCCTCAGCAGTCCTCAGCTACGAACGGCGGCTCACCATGTTTCGGTATTTTTAATCCTATACTTAGCACTGCCTTACCTAAGTCTACTTGAGTAATTGTATACACGGCGGCCGGGCCGACCAGTCTTAAAGTAGAGTCATCCTTGATTTTGGTACAATGGAAATACTAACTAGGTAACAAGGAACGAATCATAATATTCTCTTAGCATGCAAATGACATGCATACAGACAGACAAACGAACCAATTTAGACAGCTGGAGCTCAGTGTGATACGATGGGAGTGTAATATAAACAATGTCCGCAGGTCGCGTAGCCGCAGCCCGCGCAGGCGATCCTATTCGCGCGGGCGGTCGGGCTCCCCTCGACGGTCGCCCTCTGTCCGGAGGCGCTCGCCCTCCGTCCGCCGCTCGCGCTCCCGCGAGCGCCGCAGCCGTTCAGATAGCAAGACCAGGTACATAGAGAAAGCCTACCGATCCGCATCACGATCCCGCTCCCGAGACCGACAGAGCAGATCTGATAGCCGGAATAGGTGAGTCCACCCACAACACATGGCCCTGTTTGCGACACTGCATCGGGTATGGTTGGTAGTTTTTAGTTGCATTCAATATTTATTTGCGGCATGTAATTTGCTTATATTTTTTCTAGTCCCAGACAACCTAGTGACAAAAAACTTTGTTGTATTTTCTGGACGATATGCTTTTGTAATTTTGTAGAAGAATAATAAAGTAAAAGTTCTTTCATCACTATTATTGTTATGTTATTCAAATTATTATTATTATTTATGTATGTATATTAGTTGATTGATAATATAAAGAAGTTAAAATTTTTTAGATTTGTATGTTTTCTAATAGAGATAGAGCTTTGTGCTTTGTAATTTAAATGAAAAAATAATGAGTAATAGCTAATATGCGCATATTTTAATATTTGTTAAGTGTGATTCACACATAGGATATCAAAATCATTTTAAGAAACATACAAAAAAGTCATAATGGGCCGGGCAACTCTTGGGACTTGGGTTTTCAAGAGACACAGGTTTAAATCCTGCTACATTACACTTTTTATGCGTTTTTTAAAAATGTTTATTTAGTATATATAAATTTAAAAACACTTCTTTATTGATTATGCAGTATATTGTATACATTTATAATTTATTATAATTTTCCAGATACTAAACTATCTAAATGAAGTGACGAACACTGGTGAAACTTTATGGATGTAGTGTAATATAGTATAATGATTCAAGTGTGTGTGTTTTTGACATATATAGTAATACTGTTCATTTTCACGTCCTAGCAGCTTCATTTCTCATCTCATTTTTGTATAAATCAGTTACATTGTAATTTCTATAAGCACTTATTAATTAGGTTATTTAAATATTAAGTCAATAAATATGGGATTCAAAATTTTGTTTTATTACATATTGTATAATATATATAATAAATCTTTTTAGTATATAACTATACTTTTATAAAAAAAGGTTTAATAATTGAAACAGTTCCTTGGCTCTGTAAATAGATGGCATTTTTTTAGTGTCGAGACATTTCGTTGTCCACTTTGTCTGGATCGAAAATTAAAAATAATTGTGAATACATACACAAAAGTGTATGTAAATACGTAATTGGTAATTTTCAGGACATATATAACTGTAAGACTCAACCCTGTCTTGTAAACCATCAACTTTATCCTTGCACATGTTCAATTTTACAAATTATTCAATTAAATTCGTTAATAATTTAGCACATAATCGCTCAAGTTATAAAAACAACAATTAATTCACTAATTTTATATAGTCATGATAAAAATTTAATTCTGAGATTTATGGTAGCAAGATAATAATTTGTCATATACATATAAGTGTCAAATTGTAACCAACACATTTGTTCTGTTTAAGGTTGAGAAATTGATATGAAACTCGAAAATTATTTCCCTGAGCAGTAATCAAACCCACAACCAATTGTGTTTATAGTGAAATGCTGTCCCATTATGCCACAATGGTCTCCTTAAACCTTCAATGTAAATTATTATAACTCTGGAAGACAATACTCTTAGTTTTGATTGTATAAAATATATTAACATTTTAAAAAGATTTAACTAAATAAAATTAGAAAAGATTCTCTTCCCTAATAACATAAAAGCTAATCGCTTTTTTTGTCTAATTTGTATCTACTATCAGTCAAACTTACCGGCCTTTGTTTTCTAGAACTAAAAAGGTCGAAATAGAAATATGTGCCCATCACCACAAAAACAGTACCAATAACATGTAACAAAGTTAAATTATTCTTAAAAATAACAGAAGATATGAGAAGTGATACAAATTTTCTTATAGTTAAAATAAAAGTGACAGTTGTCGAGGTTTCCTTAGTTGCTAGCTCATGGACGGAATGTGTACACAGAAATTGTGAAACCATATTAAAAATAATTATAATCCAACAGGTTGTTGTTAAACTAACAACTATTTTGCTTAGTTGTGAATATATCCCCAGGAATAGAGGTAATGGCAGTGCATGCGTATAAAAGAGCATCTGAAAGAAAAATTAAATAATAATGTAAATGTTTTTAATTTAAAACATGATATTTTCTTTGAATAAAAGATATTTGTTGTATAAAATAATTAGCTCGCACCATTATTATGTAAAAAGATAAGAAATCATTATATATGCACATATATAAACTCTTTTGTTGCTGAGGAAATTACAGACAACCCAACTAAAACTATTGGGTGTGGAATGCTAAAATTAGGTATTTAGGTTCCTTGGAGTTGGGGAGGGGAATGTCAATAGTTGAAAAAAAATTATATATTAATATTAGCTGTGCCCATGACTTTGATCACATAGAATTCTAAAATAGTTGTAAGCTACTCCTTATTATATCAGCTATCTGCCAGTTAAAGTCCTATCAAAATCAAATAAACAGTTAAACAAAAATTATAAATAATGTTATTTTGGTATATGTCAGTAACAAGTGGTCATTTTTATATAACAAACAAACACTTTAATTTTATTTTTTTTAACATTTTTTAACATTTTTTAAAGTGTTATCCGCACACTAAGGAAAGTGATAGTCATATTTAGAAATCATAATAACATATAGTTTGAACGCGGCGGGATTTGAACCCACGTCTCTTGAACTTCTTCTTGAAGAGCTGCCGGTTCAAATTCCGCTGCGTTCAAATTTTTATACATTTTCTAAATATGTCTTTCACTCTTATTTTATTTATATGTATAGATAAGCATTTTACCTCCTCAGGATGTTTCCCATATTTAGAAAATAGTATCTCCTGCTGTAAACCTACAAAGGCTCCAATAAATAACATTGCTAACAATATAAATACTCCTAAGCACCAATTGGAAAAGTTTTCATGGGTATTATCAACTACTGTTGAACCCCCATACATTGCTAATGATACTCCAATACTTATTATGACCGAACCTATCATTGCATTTGTTCTTGGCCTGCGCTTCTTTGCATACCAGGAAACTAACATACTGGCTGGGGATGACGCAGATCTAAAATTGAGATGGATTCTTTAATAGGTTTATTTAATTTAAAGTATATTATTTGAAAATTGCAATTGTGATATAAAACAAATATAAAAGCATTTAGTAAAATAATTAAAGATGTTTTTATCACTATTTTTAAGCAACTAATATGCTTACCTTATAATCATGTGAAGGGTGGAAGGCACATGCAAAACATATACAAAGTTATTGGCAACACTTGTAACAAAAAATAAAGAAATTAATATAAAATATTGCCTTAAAGGTATTTTTGGGTGGAACTGCAACAAATTGTTATAGTAAATCAAAATATATATATATAAACATAAAAAATGAGTTAGCCCAGTACTTACCACTTGTGATTTTAAAAATAAAAGCCCTTGTACAGCAACAAAGAAGAATTGAAGGAATGTTATAAAATTAGCACTATCTGATGATCTTGTCATCATAATTTCCATAAGTAAGGAGCTGAGGCAGCATCCTACAAAAACTTTACCGACAGTTTTAAAGTCACACATAGTGAAATTTTTACAATATGAACCTATGTATATACAAGTAAAAAAATGTTAATTAACAGGGACAGAAAGTAATGACACGACTTGGCATATGGTATGGTTTTTACTTTTAACTATACATATTACATCTTAGTGTTTGTTGCCACGAAAGCGCTACTTAAAAAAATTATATGTAATACGTGAATTGTAAACATTTCACTGTCAATGTCACATCGAAGCCTCATTATTAGCTTGCGTTCTGTTTGCCGATTCCAAATGAAGATATAAATATTTGTAAATTTTATACAAATAATTAAATTGCTCTTTTCTTTAAGCAAGATTAGATATTTACGGCATGTTTTAATTGAATAATAAGGCCTATATTGTATTTATTTTACCTGAATTATAAGATATAGGTCATCAAAAGTTTTAAATATAAGTAGCACAAGAAAGAAGTTATATGGAAAAAAGAGATTTGTTAAGAAGAAATCCTAAAATAACATTTTAAAGTCCTTTCTTTCATAATGAAACATCAAAAACTTATAGTGTTTTGTAAATACAACGATTATAGTAACGTTTTTACAAAACGTGACCTTACAAATTTTATTTCAAATTTATCACATTCCAAATAGCTTAAAAAAGTATCTGTAGAGATAATAAGGCTGTATCCATATTGCTAAGTGAATTTTACTTCAGTAAACTGTGTACATTAATTATGAAAAAATAAGTATATAATTCTTGTGTAAAGATCTCTTGATCTTTTTTATTTGTTACAATTGTCTTAAAATTTGTGAATGTACCTATTGACATATATTTATTACTCAAACGATATAAAAACTGTAATAATATTCAATATTTCTCCAAAGAGTTCCATCATAACTTCAAGTTCATCTTGGAGGGTTACATCATTTAAATGTCAGAATTTTGTTGATTGTGGATTTTGCGACTATAATTAATATACATATCCATCAATCTACAATAATGAGGTCAATTTATAAACTTTTGACATTGCATACATGTGCATATACGACGTGATGACCGTCTAAATAAAGTAAGGTCTACTAGTTGCAATTAAAATATATTATAGGAATATATACTTTATAATCACAATTATGAAACAATATGTGTATCCTTATTCACGAGTTAAATTAATATATTGTTAATATATACATATATTCAACATGACTGACAGACAATGCACACGCTACAGCCGCAACTAGTGGGCGTACGAATCAAAACTTTGGTACGTAGGAATAAGGGGGAAAGGGTTGGGGGGGAACAAAAGAGGATTTTTCAAAATTTCTACAGCACAGGGAATGATGAGATTTGCGTTGTGTGGAAGTACTGAATGTAATAATTCAAATAGTATGGCAAAGATCATAAAGTGCCCTAATTTGCAGGCGACAATAACGTTTATTGCTTATTTTACACACGATTATGAGAAGTATATTGGCAAATTTAGAGGCTATACACAATTACTCTATCCTATTTAAATTTTCGTACTCGTATATCTATTTATATAAAAAATTTAAATAAAAAAATACCACAAAATTTACTATCGCTTAATAATCGTATGAATGGATTAATTAATTTTCTTGCACAGATTCAAAGTGACGAATTGTTGACAATATTATTTTTTGAAATATGCGAAGTTTTATAAAAAAGATTTAAAGATTAAGCTAGACTAGACTAAGCTATTTAAACAAAAACACAGTCCAACTGTTGTCACCCAATAAAAAAAAAAAATAACAAATGATATTTAAGCGATGCACAATTTGCATATTGAAAGAAACTTGAGTAAAAGGCATATGCAAGCATATTTAGTTTCAAATTCAACGTGTGTCGCAATTGCCATATAAACTAAGTATCTAAGCGTAATATTAACATTGCCTTCAAGCCATTTGCTAACAAAGCGTTTACCCACATCCGCCGGGCGGCGACTACCGTCCGCGCTCCGTCCTCTGAGCCGCGCCGAGGCGAATAGACGTGCAAAAATGATACCATACGAAACGTGTTTTATTATAGACATTTGACTATCAGTTTTTATTAATTCTGTGTAAGAAAAAATTTAAACAGTTTGAGTGCGTGTGTTGAGTGGTGCTATGGCTTACATTTGTTTTGTTAGTTTTGACACAAATCAATCGACTGCACAATGCAAACCGTTCTAAATTTACATATTTCTACGAGAGTGTATTATTTAGTTTTAGAAACATGTTGACGGGAGTTCTTGGTTTTTTGTTACTTTTTCTTCATTCATTCCAGTTCGGTAAGTTATATTTTTTGTATACATATATATTTATAAAATGATATTTTTATTGTAAAACCCAATCTACCTTCATTCGTTTAAAATTTTTGCTTAACTCTCATTTTTTTTTAATAACCTATGCATTATTTATTACGTGTTTATAATATGAAAATTAAAAGCAATGTCAGCTTTACGTGGGTATCAACAATTATAATAAGACTTGTTATGTATTATTAGTTTTGTAATACAATGAAACGTTTAATTTGTATTTCCAACACGCTTACAGAAGGTACATGGAAAAAATCGTGATAAAGTCATTTGGAATGTTTCAAAATTTATAAATATTCAAAATATGTGTATGTAATATATTTAAAATATTAGCACTGTCTTGTTACATCAGTGAGAGAGATAATTGTTAACACTTTAAATAACGATAAAAAAATATATTAATAAATAGCATTCTCTCTTGCCAAACGATTGTTCGTAGAATCTTTGGGTAGCAGAAATTTGTACAAAATCTCTCTACAGAGATGCTAACAACAAATATAGGTTGTAATAAGCGTATAAGAATTGTACGCTTGTTCGTAACTGTATGTAGAACGCATGGCTTAGCGGTCGGAGCGCTTGAACGTTTTTCAAGAGGCACGGGTTCAAATCCCGCTGCGTTCAAATTTTTATACGTTTTCTTAATATGTATTTTTCAATATCCTAAGTGTACGATTAACACTTTAAAATATTGTAAAAAAAAAAAGAAGATAATTGTTGTTCTTTTTAAACACGGCGTCCCTGTCTACCAGCTACTTACTTTTATTTTTCTTGTAAATATGTATTGTATAAATTGTATTTTGTACACTATATGTTTCATTCTACCTTCAAGTGTAGCTTTTGAATAATAAATATTGATTCCATGCTCTTAATTGTGCATATTGAATAATACAGAAGGATGTTACTTAAAGAAAACATTAATATTTTTAATATTTTTTGATATTTAAAATATAATAAATATTTTTTGGCAATACAAAGTATATCATAGCAATGATCACTTAACCTGTCAGTCTTTTTATTATTTCGAAACAACAATAGCAGTTATGACCACCGTTTTCTATTGAGCCTAGAATGCTAGGCCGGTGGGTAGAACTTCCAAATATAGGGCAAATATTTCATTATGATCGGACTTCACGACCTCAGGCTCTATATGTAATGATTATTACAAAGTAGCTTATAGAATTTCTTATAAGTTAAACTAGTATTAAAGTTTGTAATTAGATATGACTTAACGTCAATTAAACGTCAATTAAATTCTCTAAACGCAGTTGAAATATTTTAATTAAATTTTCATATTTAAACTGTACGTAAAACTAGCAATAAATATAAAACACTTACTTAGGCGTTTCAAGTTTCTCATGCGCCATTGTAAGCGGTACCTAACAACAATGCATTCTAAAAAACCAGATAAGTTTCTTGTAAAAAAAAAAACATTGTTAGAATGCTTACAGCTTCATGTTCACGTCAAGAAATATTGCGATTTAAATAAATTATTACTTTATAAAATTAAATACTCGTATGGCGACTGCCTACACATACAAAAGCAACCAGTAAATTATTTATTTCGAAGGACTTTGATACACTTTTGTATAAATGGTTATTATATTACAAGGCTTTATTTATAGCAGTCTTCTAATTATTTAAACTTTTATATATTATAAAAAAAAAAAAATTTCTTAATATTCAGCAGCTCCATACTTTTATTCGCACTGTAGGAAATCATAGAGAATCTAGTGTCTAGACATTTTGTGCTCTCGTTTCTTTATTAGAGACACGGAGTGTTGAGTGCGGGAGTGAATGAGCTAATTGAGTGAACTGATTATTTATGTCAACTTACTTTTTTAACTTTTGTTTTTCATATATATAATATTTTTATACATAAAAATATGTTATTACATTACTCCAATCTACGTTTTCTGTACATTTAGTGAAATGTCGTATTCAGTTGAAGGCACCTACCTACCTATACCTATACCTACCTACCTAATGCCATATCATGTATTTCGACGTCATATCATATCATGTAATTGGACGGTTTTCAAGAGGCGCGGGTTCAAATCCCGCTGCGTTCAAATTTTTATACGTTTTCTAAATATGACTTTTTTAAATCTTACAATTATGTCATTTGCTAAGTTTTAAACAATTGCCAGCAAACACTTCAGCTTATGACAAGCTACATTTGACAGTTTACCCGATTGTCTTATTCACTTGATTTTAAAATTATTCTATGAAGTTAAGTAAAGTTGATTTATAAAAAAACTAGTATTGCTCACATGTTTTTTTACATTAAATAATCGAAAATAATCCTTTTTAAAAAAGTAGCATCTTCATTTTTACTTTTAATTTTATGATAGCATTTTTCCTAATGTTACACGTCGTGGCTTAGTTGAAAAATATCTGATATGCACTTTAGCAATAACTACGATTCACTCTATAAGATATTATTATTATTATCAATATATAAAAGTCTTCCGTCACTGAGTGACTGACAGACAATGCACAAAGTTGAAATAAGGCATGTAGGTTCCTAGGAACCTAAATGTCGCGGAGTGGGGACTTCCTGAAATCTCTAGGGAAACCGGAAAATAATGGGACAACACTATTAACATTATAAGTTCTTTGATTTTCACGATTATTAAAATGAAACTATTTTTAACTGGATTTATCGCGTATATTAATATTGGTATTCGAAAATACAATTTAGAACCATTACTACTATATACATCTCCTCAAGCTAGTTCAAGTTTTACGTTCTACATTTGTTTTTACATATATATGAAGACAAAAAAAACACTTTAAATAAATATATATTTAATTTACAATATTCTTTCAAACGATATGCGAAGGTAAACTTTATATGTTATCTGTAACATAACAAACTTAATATATTACTCGAGTGTTGGCAAACCTGATATATGAAGCATAATTTAGTAATAAAATTGTAAATCATTTGAAATAGACAGAAAAATTGATAAATTGATAAGAGGTGGATGTCGTCACAAGTTATGTTATTACATTACTTTATCTTATATGTGTACGAAACTTTTATTGAAAGGAAAGTTTCTTTTTTTTTTCATTTTACAGCTTAACACTTGCTGTCCAGTTATAGGACACAGCTTGACCAGACCAAATAAACACCTATCTATATATATATATATAATAAAAACGTAACTGAACGCTGTCTGTACATAGAAGATATATGAAAAATATATATTATTAGGGCCATTTATCAATGTAATAGAACCCAAAACAATGATTTTAATTTTCTTTTCTGTTTGTCTGTGCAAGCTAATCTCAGAAACCGCTTAACCGATTTATATGCAGTTTCGACTGTTGTGTTTTGGTAAGATTTCGTTAAACATTAAGAGTCTGTTTCATTTCATTTGGTTAAAAAATAGAAAAAGTTACAACCATTTGAATTATAAATTTCGAAATAGTTTAGTCGTAACTAAACGATGCAAAAACAAATTTTGGCCTAGATTAAATATTTAAGTTTAATTAGCATATTCATTTAGATAAGGATTAGCACAACTTTGGTAGCAACACATTGCAATATAAAGAATTACGTATATTCATTTAGATAGGTATAACATTTCGTAGTCTGAAGCAGGTGTCAATAGTATTTATCTATAATATTAATACGTAAAAGACAAACTGGAACCATTTTAACGGAAATTACGCGGAAGAGTACGAAAGTTGGCAAAAAAAAGTTTAAAAGAAGCAGAACGCATGGCTTAGCGGTCAGAGCGCTTGGACATGAATCACACTGTGTTCAAATAGTTTTATATATTTTCCAAAAACCTTTTATATACCCTAAGTGTGTGCATAATACTTTAAAAAACTGAAATATAAAAATAAAGTTTATTTGCAGACAAAGTGAAGTGAATATTATATACAGTACACACAATGTTGACTTTTATGTAAATCATATGTATTGCTGGATATATGATTTATATAAAATATTATATACAGCTCTATATTATATTATATGATTAAGACATATTTAGAAAACTTATAAAAATTTTAACGCAGCGGGATTCGAACCCGCGCCTCTTGGACGGTTTCAGTGTGTGAATAACACTTTAAAAAAATTATAAAATATTTTTTAACATGTTTTAAAGTGTTAATCGCACACTGAATGGTTTTCAAGAAGCACGAGTTAAATTTTTTATATGTTTTCTAAATATGTCTTTATCAATGATAAAATATCTTAATACCGGTGGCTAATACTTGTAAAATATTTTTTATTATATTATAACTTACATTATATCATATAACCTTCTTTTCCTTATCTTGAGATTAGCTTGAACTAACACAAACAAGACAGGGCAAAAATAACTTATACGATCGTCTATAAACAACTTAACTAACGACGTTGCCTTAGCAACGTGTATGTCACTTTACACAAAAACGTAGTGTGTGTGTATTTGTTTTGTAATTTCCTAAGTATGCGATTAACACTTAGAAAAATGTGAAGAAAGAAAAATATAATAAATAGCATTCTCTCTTGCCAAACGATTGTTCGCAGAATAATCTTTGGGTAGCAGAAATTTGTAAAATCTATCTACATAGATGCTAACAAGAAATATAAGTTGTAATAAGAATTTCGATATAGCTGGATGTAGAACGCATGGCTTAGCGGTCAGAGCGCTTGAACGGTTTTCAAGAGGCGCGGGTTCAAATTTCGCTGCGTTCAAATTTTTATACGTTTTCTAAATATGTATTTGACGCCCCCTTCCTTTGCAATCCCTTATTCATATAAAGTTCAGTCATATCAAATTTCATGCTTTTTATTCCAAATTAGTTCGCAAGGAATTAACAATCATTAACTTCGCGCAAACGAACTGTTACTTCTTTTAGCAGTTTCTCTGTAAAAAAGAAACTAATTCATAAAAATAATAGCATTTGTAGCTTATATTTAACAAGCCTCTGTGAATAAGATGACTGCGCAAAACAAAAGTATCTTTAAATTGTGCTCACTTGACACTTACTTTAGTATGCAGAAATGTACTAATATGTATTACTGAACTTTATTGTTTGAATCATATATATTTTATATTACACTAGCTGTGACCGCGACTTCGTCCGCGTAGAATTCTAAAATAAATGTAGCTTACGTTATTCCTTATTACATCAGCTACCTGCTAGTGAAAGTCACGTCAAAATTTCTGCAGCCGTTCCAGATACTAGCCGGAACAAACAGACAGACAAACAAATTGGTATATGTTCCGTGTTACATACATATGCATTGTATGTCTGAAATTGTATTTGTCATCGTTACACAGTGGGGCAGAGTTACGAATGAACACCATCTCATTATTTGTACGCTTTAATAAGATAAAGCGCGGCGTTTAGTTCCGCCAATCGCAATACCCTGACGTTACACAGAATGTGGGGAGTAGAATGTCTTGATAATAACTTCTTTGTGGTTTTCTTTTCTAATTTTCCATACACGTGCTATACATGCTTAATAAGATATTTGATTGTCGCGATTACTACACATTTTAAAATGAAACTATTTTTTTTGGATTAATCGCGTATATTATTGGTATTCGAAAATATATGAAATACAAAAATACCCTAATTTCGGCCGAGAAGGTCGAGAAGACGGTTGACAACTTTCTACCACCTTGGACCCAGTACTGAAAATTTTAAAGTCTTAATCGTACCACACCAGAGAGCAAGATTCCGGCAGCCCATTCTGCAAGAATCCAGGGCAGTGCGCGAGGCAACTAAGAAATCGTTGGCGGTAGTTTGATATAATAATTGTATTAAATGACAAACAAATGCCACCTCAGTCTACCTGTAACCACGGACTACTGTAAAGTGTTCGAAACGTCGGGTTTCTAAAATCTATTTTCGAATACCAATAATATACACGATTAAGACGGTTAAAAATAGGTTCATTTCGAAAACACATACCTACTTACAGAAGTGGCACCGTCCGTTAAAAATGTAAAAAGTGAAAGGTTTCTTTATTATCTTTATTTACATTTTCGTCTGTATAAACTGAACTTTATCGAAACAACAATCCACATAAATAATATACACGCGTTAATTGCTATGTTTTTATTTCACATTTCTATATCTCATACTTAAGGTCTATTTTTTTTGTTTGTAAAAACAATGCCAAAACGTGCCAAAATAACACCGTCGTAGCACAGTTGTTATCTGTACACCGAATGGATGTAGGTACGATTCCATTCGGGGGAAATTGTTATATGGTCTCCATTACATAGAAGGCTAGTTAGAAACTAATATATAATATAAGATACTCCGTTTTCCAATTTCCGAAGTAAAGACATTATGTGTTGAGTGGTGGAACTTATCGCCGAGCTTTGTCTTATTCACCAGAGCTGAAAAATTTAAATAAATTATTTATTATCATTTCTCCAAGTGGGTATTGAACCCACTCTTTTTCCAATTACAGCAACAAACTTTTCCACTGCGTACTTAGGCCTCGAAATATGTAATTAATAGAACATATGCCTTGAAGAGCCTTGATACAATTATTTTTGACATCTTTTAAAGTGTCAATCGCACACTTAGGAAATTAAAAAAGACATATTTAGAAAACGTTTAAAAATTGGAACGCAGCGGGGTTTTCAAGAGGCGTGGGTTCAAATCCCGCTGCGTTCAAATTTTTATACGTTTTCTAAATATGTCTTTTAGCCTTGATACTAAATAAATAGTTATATATACTAGATAAAAAAAAAAGTTGCCATGAAGCCAAAAAATTAGACATCGATATGATTTAGTGCCGACGGACTATCTGTTCAATATTGTATCAAAACACATTCAACTGTCTCCTGCCAAGTGGCAAGTCGTTAAACAGCTGTTCCATCGCTATTTTTGTTCTTATCGTTTGTATGTAATTAACGGTAATGAGGGGTAAAATAAAGCGGTATCCTACGGCTTTAGCTCCATATTTTATTTAAATATACACATATTTTATTTTTATTTTATAAATGTCTCGCATAGGCCGTAGGCAGACAGAGCCTTATGTTAAATCACTCCGATCTCCATTTTATGCCTATTTTAGACATATTTTGTAGAGTTACGCATCTCGACGCCACTTTGTGACTTACAAGAGCAATCAAGGGAATCAAACCCACAACCATTGAATTTACTGACGATGCGCGACCAAATGCGCCATGGCCTGGAATTAGTTAATACTCAAAATTATATAATGCAAGTGGCATATGTGTTATGTGTATGTTTGACAATTTTAACAGTATTTTGAATAAATTTTGAATACTAATTTTTTTTCTTACTTGTTAAAAATGTTAAAATGTACGAGTACGTCTAATGAAACTCTTCATTTAAAGTCTGTTAAATATGTATTTTTTTAAAAATAAGTTAATATAACAGTCTAGTGTTAATATTATATATAAAGAATGTTTCAAGTGAGAATCGAACCCACAGCCATTGCGTGACCACCAAGCTTTCAATTGCGCCACTTCTACATATCTATTATTATTCTAATGTATGCTTATATAACTCTACTAATTTACTAATTATAGGGGTAAATGGTTTCTCCTTGCCCGTATATAACGTTATCTAATTTTTTGATTAGTGACACATTTGTGAAAATTATAATTTATTATATGAAAAAAAATATTAATGCACTGTTTTCTTTTAAATTATTTTAACTTTTGTGGACTTTTTAGAATTAAATATGACATCAACCCATCTCGAACTACAGTTGTAAGTATTTCATATTTTTAAAACAAATAATATATGTATAAAAAAATTAAGCTTCGCGCTTTTCCACATTGTAGTAGGAGAGAACCTAGTGTCAAGACACTTCGTTCTCCACCTTCCGATGCATTGCATGTTGAGTATTTCATTGTATTTCATCATTTCACGAATAGAACCCACAACAATCGCCTTTACATACTTTACCCATTTCTTTGTTTCACTGACCAACCAAAATATAATAACATTATGAATTATTGTGAAACAAATTCAAAATGCATCATAACTTGTACTGCTAATATGTATTTTATTAGATTGATTTCTGTTTACATATATATATATATATATATATATGATATGAGGCCATTATGGCGCCGAGGGAGCGCGGGTTTTAGTCATGTTTCGTATTGTTCATGTATTTTTAAATGATCACTTTAACTGTATAGTGGGTTCGATTCTAACTTCCCCTTAATTATAATCACTTCTCCACTCTTGTGAACAAGACAAAGCGCGGCGTTGAGTTCCGCCACTCAACACGCAATGTCTAGAAATTGAGTTGAAAGTGGAAAACGAAGTGTCGTGACACTAGGTTCTCTCTGACTACACTGCTATACAAGAAAAAACGCGAAGCTGAATAAAA
Source organism: Podotricha telesiphe (assembly GCA_038994665.1). NCBI lineage: Eukaryota > Metazoa > Arthropoda > Insecta > Lepidoptera > Nymphalidae > Podotricha > Podotricha telesiphe. Next base: position 85,161 of record JAOYRR010000063.1, on the reverse strand, counting down.
ATATACTATATGTATTCAAAAAAAATTGGAAATGCTTACAACTTTAGTTCGAGATGGCTCGATGATGCTCATATGTAATTCTTAGAAGTCAACACAAGTTTAAATTATGTAAAAGAAAACAATGAAATAATATTTTTTTACAAATAATAAATAATAAATTTCTCACGTAAATTAAAGATATATACAATGGAGTAACGGTCTCGTGATTGAGACTTCACGACTGATTAGGTACTTTTTACACATTTATCCTTGTTAAATGCAACTAATAAGCACCTACGGACTTACTCGTATCTACATTGCAAAATTTATTTATTTCCTTGCTCCACAAATGGCAGAACTGAGTGTCATCACTCTGGGTTCTCTCCGACTGGCCTGCTTAATCCCGTAGAACGTTGGATGGATATGGATTTTATAAACAACTTATTACCAAATATTTTGGAAACGTATAAAAATTTTAACGCAGTGGGATTTGAACCCGAACCTCTTGCCTCAATATGGCATAGCGGTCAGAGCGCTTGAATATTTAGAAAACGTATAAACGTACAAATTGTACGCAGCGGGATTTGAACACGTGCCTCTTGAAAACCGTTCAAGCGCTCTGACCGCTAAGCCATGCGTTCTACATCCAACTACGTTGAAATTCTTATACGCTTATTACAACTTATGTTTGTTGTTAGCGGTATTCAAATCATTGACATTATTTGAACTATTAAAAATTCTTGCCAATATGAAGAATTTCAATGTCTTATTTAGGTGAGAAGGTCAATTAGTGATTGCTATCATTCATTAAATGTTTGCAGATGAACTGAGAAGGTCTTATTTTACGCTTGGCGATTGTAAAATCAAATATAACATTGTGATATAAAGAATAAGGATTTTAGGACAGTCCTTACATATGCATACACTCTGGTGTATATACATGGTGTTCATATGCACGCCCTCTGGTGTATATGTCTGGTGGTGAGGAACTAAAACACTGTCTATGTGCAGAGGCACAGAGAGACAGTGTTTTATTTCCTCGCACTGATAAGAGTAGAAGAAGACTTTGAGTCCCGAACTTAACACGAAATGTCTGGAAATCAGGCGGAAAGTGGAGTATCGTGACACTAGAAGAACTGTAGATAACAGAAAACTATAAATATATAAGTTATATAAATTAATGTAAATTTAATGGTTAAAAAATTAACTCTACCTTTTGTACTAGATTCAGACCATTACTAAATTCATATAACCTAGCTAATTTATTTCTAGAGCCAACAAGAATGAATTACTAGTCGTACAGCTACTTCTATTGACTGGTCCTTTATACCAAGTAATTTGGCCAAGTAATTTAACCTCTTCTATCTTATACCAAGTATGTAGGTAATATTTCAATACTGATATGGCCATATTGTGATTGTGAATAGCCAGTTCAAAACTAAACATTTAATGATTGAGATTTGAACACACGACCGTCAACCTCGAAAAAAACTATTCAAGGCATTGTTTTAGACGTTTATTTCTAAGTTAGTGTGTATTGAGGCCGGAATCGTTCCCATGAGAAGATTCTCAGCTGTACGGACAGTTAGGCGATCTAACCGTATCTTGGCACACATTAAACGGATGTATTCGAGGTAATTGTAAGGAAATTCTATAGACCAAGCGCGCACTATCTTCAGAGTGTGCTATTTTCGATAACGGTTAATATTTCCATGCGCTAAGTGACAAAAAAAGGAAATGCAGGACTTGCTAAGTTAAAACAGACAGAGTCTCCAAAGCACTTCCAAGTTCCTAAGTTTTGGTTCCTTTATAAAAACCCCAAATTCTTCCCTCAATCTAGCACTGAAACCAGGACCATAAATAGTCATACTCCTAGAGCACAATAGACCAACAAGGTAAATCTGCATTGGTATTATTATGATTTACAACACATGTGAAAAATATATTTTTCCTTACTTATTAAGTCATAAGCTTAGGTCATTATTGTAACTTAATATTATGATAGGCCATTGTGACGGAATTGGACAGCGTCTGACTTTAAGCGCGATTGCCTAAGGGTATGATTCCGATTTGTGGGAATGATTATATTTTAATTATTCTCATTTTTCTGTTTTGGTAAGAAAAACGGCGGCGGCGAGTTCCTCTACTGAGCATCTAATGTCTCGAATTTGTGTGGAAAGTGGTGAATAGTATCTACACATTACGTTCTCTTTGCGGGAAAAAATATGAAGCTGAATATATTTTAAAATAAATAAAGCAAACCAACGACGGCTATGGAGTTACAAAATAAAAGGAGAGCTTTTAACAAAATAATTTAAACTTATTATTACTTATAAGTGAAGACGCGGCTGAACTGCAGAATTGCGGGAAAACAAACTGACAACATTTTAACTTTAATTTTAAATGAGTTGTAATAAGCTTATGAGAATTTCGATGTAGCCGATATGCAGAACGTATGGCTTAGCGGTCAGACTGCTTGGACGGCCTCAAAGAGACACGGGTTCGAGTACCGCTACGCGACGTTTAAATTTTTATACGATTTGGAAAAAAATTGAGGGGAGAGAATCAATTATATTTTAAAATACAATACTGTACATATGTTTCTCACGATATTAGACGGGTTGCGTTACTTTCCTTAGATGCTAACCAAGCGTTGACTTTGATCCAAGCCAATATAACTAAATTCAGTTTTATTCTTTAAAATGATTATTGTATTGGTAATATAATTATGTAAAGGAATAATCCATAAAATATTATTTTTTACTTAAAAAGTAATTTAGCTCTATCGCTCGATACAGGAAGTGATTGAAAAACTGTTTGTCAGATCTGAAAATTCATTATGTTTTTACATACATACATAGACAAAAGTTAAATATAAACCGAAAATAGTATCGCCAAGTATATATATCTTGAAAAAGACATATTTAGAAAACGTATAAAAATTTGAACGCAGCGCGATTTGAACCCGCGCCTCTTGAAAACCGTTCAAGTTCAAGAGGCGCGGGTTCAAGTCCCGCTGCGTTCAAATTTTTATACGTTTTCTAAACATGTCTTTTTCAATATCCTTATTGTGGGTATATAATAACACTTAAAAAAAACAAATGTTAATAAATATATATATCTTTCTTTATAATGAATATGCAAATAGATTAATAATAAACTGTGGCTAGCTTTTAAATAACAGATAAGAAAAAGTTCCGTAGAGGCTTCGCGAGGTCCACTTCGCCCACGCCTAGCTACGCCATTGGTGAGAAAGAACTATTGATACAAGTCTTGGCTGTGGACAAAATTCCGTAAAATATTTACAGTTCTATCCATTTCTACTGGCTAGACATGTTGTCTTGTAGGGGTCTAAATCTTATTTGTGGGATCATTTATATCTTAAACGGACTGTTGCCCGGAACTTCCATTAATTTTACTCTAAAATAAAAAAAATCCTTTCTTTCTGTAGGAATTTCAGGAAATACTACGCTAAATAACAAAGAAGCCTTAAATCATGCGTCTTATATCTTTTTTCCTCATACTATAGTAACAAATGCATATTGGCGCATACGATACGGCTATTAGTGACTCAGTGCAATTGCACGTGTACATTTAACTGTTAAACCTGTGGAGAATTCAAGTGATTGTATAGTTACAACCAATTAATAGTTTTCTTGCTATTTTCTAAGTTAGCCGATGCCTGATAAAATGAATGAAATGCTTTAAGATAATCTATTTTATATAAAAAACAAAAGCTTTCATTACATTTTTTTTTAGCTCATATATTTTGTATAGTCTACAAAGTCCAATTTCTTTTTATTTAAATACTAGGGTCGCGCTCGTAGCTTCAGCTCACGTGAGCTGTTTCGTATTTTCGGTGGCCTTTACTTGAAAAACAATAAAAAAAATAGTAGAAAAAAGTGGCCTATGCCCCCAAGACCCTCAAGTATCTCTATATAAAACTTCATCCCAGTCGCGTCAGCGGTTTCGGCCGTGATGACGTCACGGACAGACTGAGTTCCTCGATTTTCTAATTTTAGTAAGTATGGATAGTTTGGACATTTATAGTCTATGACTAATTAAAAAAACAAAAGAAGAAAATATCAAGAAATTTTTGTGGCTAAGTATTGACTCAATAATATATTAATAAAGACTTTGACAGCTAACCTTTTTGCATTATTGCTGTTACGGAGATTTACATAGGCTTTGTTTTATTTTTAAAATAACACCAAAACACGTGACCGTAGAGTTGCGCAATTTAATTAGATATGGTTATAAAAATAATAATGTTTTATATTGCAAGTTGGAGTTAGTTTACAGTCGTTGTGAAACAAAAGATTGACATAAGAAATAGAGAATATTATTTAAATTTTCCATATAAAAAACTAGTAACTGTTAAGTACAAAAGTCAGTAGCCTATTCATATTTAAATGAAAGACACATATATTCGACATTAAGGTCTATAAGTCGATAAAGTTTTGTTGCAGCTCCAAGCTTCTTCGGAAATCAGCGCTTTGTCTTAGCTACATGAGCGGAGAAATGAAACTGTTTCAAATAAAATCTCCCAATGGGAACCCTCAACCAATCGCTTTTAGAGCCAGATGCTGTCCCACTGCACCACGATGGTATTTAAATAAATTAATTTATGTCATCTTGTTGTCTTGATTTTAACATTGCGTGATTCATTTGATCCGTGGCATCCATTTTAATTGTGAACTAATCGTGTGCGAGAACGTGCCGCGTTTGTGACAATCCTACGAGATTACATACGAGACGAAGCAGGAAGAAAAATATATATACGTCTAATAAATTCTTACTTTTAATTAGCGATTAAAATCAATTTTATGTGTCGTAAATGACAATGGCTGGTCGTTAGTATACAATAAAATGTAACGTTTGGTTAGTTTTTTTGGAGAATTTTTTCAAATACTTGTTGAAGCAGATAAATTTTGATTTATCTTTTCTATGAAGATTATTTAGTTAGTGGGTATATTATGTATTTTATTTTAATACTAACTGTGCCGGTGATTTTATCCGCGCGGAATTCTCCAATAAAAGTAGCTTAAGTTACTCCTTATTACATCAGCTGTCTGCCAGTGAAAGGTCCAGCCGTTCCATTGATTAGCCAGAACGACCAGACAGACAGACAATAATTGTGAAAATGTTATTTTAGTATTACAAACGGACATTCCAATTTTGTATAGATATAAAACTGATTGACTGAAAGCACACAGGTGTAATTCTCGTGTGTAGAAAGCTGAAATCTGACATGTTCCATGGGAAGTTTAGGACTAGAGGTATCCTTGAAATCCCTACGAAAATTAAAAACAAAAAAATACAGCAAATTACGTTTTAGTATTACTACTAAGAACATAATAATTTATGTTAAACATTGAATAATTTTAAATACACAATCAATTTTAGTAATAACAATTTTATTTATTTGTCTATAGAATTAAATCTATAGAATTCTGGTAACAGTCTCGTTACGTCAATACGGCCAGCAAAGTGACTCGAAGATAGATGCAGCTTTCTGTTGCTTACGTAAATTATCTATAAATAGATAATGCAGTTTTTTAGATGCATACTAAAGATAGTACACACGTGAGTTCGTTGGTTAAGTTTAAATGAAAGTTTTACTAGGAGGTTGTAGGTTCAATTTTATGTATATCGAAATATTGAAAACTTATCATGACTAATATAACTAATTATTAACAAAACTAGAGGTCATTGTGGTGCAGTGGGAAAACGTCTAACTGCATACGCGATTAGTTTTAGGTTCGATCCCACTCGGAGGAATGGTTATATAGTATATAATTTATTTTAATTTTTTCGCTCTTGTGCAAGTTCCGCCAAGTTTCAAATCTGAGCGGCAAGTGGAGAACGGAGTGTCTTGACACTAGGTTCTCTTTGACTGCTATGCTATGCAAGGAAAAGCGTAATTCTAGAAAAATGTATTATTTTTAGATAAAACAAATGATTACTGTATTCTAGATATATTAGCAATAAATTTGCGAACTTTGATGAAAATCATAAAGCAGGTGTAAGTATATACGTAAAGAAAAAGTTTCGACTCCTTTTTATGGAGGATATGAAATTCGGCATACTTAAAATTCATATACTTTGTTGTATAAAGTAACATACACGTTGTTAAGTTATGCGTATTATATATATATATATATATATATATATTTATATATAAATTAATTAATAAAAAAATATTAATATTTTGTATAATATTTTCCCAAAAAGTTTTTGAACCTATAACTGTAGCTTGTATTCAAACTGAACCACAACAGTGTAGTGTATTTATTTATCTAAACTAAAAGTAAAAAATCGTAACTGTGACGTCAGCGCGGTGCTCGCCAAGCAACTTTCTGTTAACTAAGAAACTGGATATCTATATATAAAATATATATTATTTAAATATAGATAGACCCACATATTTTGCCCTAGTTTTTGCAATTACAGTTGTAAAATGCAGTGTAGATTTTGTTTTTTTTTAAGATAAAAAGCATATATATATATATATGTATATTTTAGTGTAGTATATATGAATAGTTTAGTGTAGTATGTGAATGTATATTCAAAAATATTGCGGACTAGCGACCCCCTCCTGGCTTCGCTTGTGTAAATTAAAATTTCATTAATATTAGCATAATACGATCTTTGATTTTCGCGATTATTACACATTTTGAAATAAAACTATTTTAACCTGTGATCACGGACTACTGTAAAGTGTTTGAAACACCGGGTTTCTAAAATGTATTTTGTGAATACCAAAAGTATACGCGATTAATCCGGTTTAAAATAGTTTCATTATATTTTATAGCAATTTTTTAAAAACATATTTAAATTGCATTAAATCAGATTAGCTTGAACGAATGCACAGACAAAAAGACAATTTTTTTTTAAGTCATTGTTTTGATTTCTGTTACATTAATAAGTGGCGCCAATAATATTTTTTCTCATATATCTTCCATGTACAGACAACGATCAGTTACATTTTTATTATATGTATTGATTGTATAGACCGATCCTAATAAAAGGTCAGCTCGTTATTCTTTTAATTTTTAAGTATTTTCACATCAATACATATTAGATGTATAAAGGAATTGGCAAAAGCTTAAGTGTAAAGCTTGTGTGGGTACATTAATTGTAAATTTTCAAGTATTTTATACCAAAATATTGTATATTACGAGTACATTCTAGCGACCTAGCAACTTTTATTATCGTCCAGTTCTCATAGAAACAGCAACAAAAAGTTTTACTATCAGTAAATATACCTCATACTACATTGAATGAGTCAGTGGTCGACGAGAAACTTCGCCTCTGAATTCGACACAGACGGCTTTCGACAAAAATAGTGTTATTTAAGTACGGCTGTAAGTTTAAAACTTGTTTTGCCAATGAAGGGTATTCGGCTAAAAGTCGAAAATGCCTTTAAAATTATTTTTAAACTACCATACTTATATACGAGTATAGCCTGTTGATTGCTACTGCTTTGACATCTCGTGTCTTTTGTAATGTTTTTGACGTTTTGTATAGGTTTTTTTGTAAAGTTTTCAATAACAACGCTATACTTGTTATTTTTATTTTTATAGACTGTACTGTAATTAAATTGACCTTAGAAAAAAAATATCTAACTATAAATATTATATAAAGTACATAGTTGACCCGTTAACGCGTAAAACGTGCCGTTGCCGTAGCAACATAAATGTCAGTACGTCGTTCTATTAACATATATGAAGCACAAAATAAAAATAACTTATGGGCTAGTGGGAGAGAACCTAGAGTCTTAACACTCCATTCTCCACTTTCCCGCCAAACATCGAAAATTTGTGTGTCGAATGAACTTTTGTGTCGCCAAAGCGGATAAATGAAATACTAAATAAAAGATTTAATATATCAGCTAGACATGCGAATTATAAGATAGAGCACATTTAAGTAATTTTAATAACGCAACGAAAAAATAAATAAATCTTGACCAAAGAATATACAAAGAAAACTGGTACAAAATGTTAATGTATGATTAATATATGTACATTTATTTATCTAAATGAGTTGGCTAGTTTATTATTTAAGAATTAATATATTAGGAAGGACGCCAGGTTCATGATATAACAATTATGCATATATTCAAGCGAAGCATAAGACAATAAGTGGTTTAAAATACCCTGTGAGACTTTCTTACATTGACAAACAGATGGAGGCCATCCTGACACAATGGTACAGCGTCTGACTGTAAACGCGATAGGTCGGGGGATCGATTACCATTCGGAAGAATGATTATATCTAAATTATTTCCATTCCTTCTCTCTGGTGCAACATCATGCAATGTTCCGAATTCGGGCTGAAAGTGGAGAACGGAGTGTCTTGACACTAGGTTCTCTCTGACTACTCTGCTTAACTGGAAATAGATTAAAGATGCATTCTTTAGCTTGATTTTTTCAATTTTCTAATTTATTATAAAAAAAATATTATGCTAATAACAACTCTTAATTATAAATTTATACGAGCGTGTTATCAATTTTAAAATAGAAATAGACCTTTATAAAATATATACATAGCTCGTTAAATGCGGCAGATGTGTTGAGACAAAAAAACCTAACACAAGGCGACTAATACGGTTAGGTATTTTTGTAATAGAACATGAAAAAAATATATATATTTAATAAAATGGCAATAAGAAAATAACTGGGTTCTTTAATAGGTATGCATGGGACACCGTTGGTCCACCACCTCAGTTATCTGTATATAAAGTATTTATAGAAACCAGGCCATTTTTATGATAAAGCAATTGACACGGATTATACCCGCATTATAACAGTGCATACTACAATGTGCTTGTTCAAAGTAACTGTAATTCATACTTCATACATACAATTGTTGTTATTAGTTGTGTTGTCTTGAGGGGACGATTTAATATATAAAAATATCTTACAGGTTACAAGAAAACAGGTTATAGGAAGTAGTCTATATTAGTAAAATAATAGAATTGTAAGTTTATTGTGGCTCAGTGGGATCCTATTGTGAATCCTGACACTCAGAAATGATTGTTTTCAAATTATTTTTATTTCTCCGCTCTAGTACGGCAATACGCGGCTTTGGTTTACGCAACTCTTAAACATACAATATCTTAAAAACTTTGGGGCAGTTTGAGAACGAATTGTTTAAACGATAAGTTATGCCTTCTTTGCTTAACGAGAGAGATGTGTAAAATAGTTACTATAAAGAAATAATCAAAAGATCACTCCGCTCCCCACCATTCGTTCAAAGTTTGTTACCTCAAATGGGAATCGAACCCACAAACGTTTGTAACCAAACAGTCCCCCCACTTCTACAAATTGTCCTAAAAATTGTTTAGTTGACTGCGACTTTTCGTTACAGCTCACTCCCTAGGCCTGCTATGCGGGCACACCAAGGAAGTGGAAGTGGGTGGCAATGTGGACGCGGGAGCGGCGCTCGCCCTGACACTGCTGCGACCACCTTCCTCTACATCCACCAGTCCGTGTCAGTTACGCCTGACAGCACCTGATGCTGCTGCTTTCACCGTGCGGCTTATTGACGTTAAGGTAAGATTATATTGTATTCTATCAATACACGAATCAGTGCCAGGCAGTCGTTCTGCAATTAGAATGGACAGTGTGTTCCTTTCTGAGATTTTATATCTCGATAGACAAAATCATAAATTACTTAGATATAAACAACTGTACCTACATCTACAGCAAATAGTTAATGGTTGAATTTCAACTATACAAAATAGGCTTTTTTATTGACTTGGTTATTCTGTTACATTTTTACGTTGCATTCTTTGTTGTATTATCTGAAATGTTAAAAGTATAGTACCTCTAGCTTTTGTTTGTTATAAAATAGCTTAAATCGCAAACATTGAAAAGTCAAAATCTTCAAATTAGTCAACGAACATTTCTTGTAAAGAAAACTAAGCCACCTTCCTTAAATAAATTGTATTGGTTAAAAAATTAAATTTGATGTACATGTTATTTATTTTTTCTAAGTAATATTGAGCTTTTACAAAGTTGAATAAAATAACGCAAACGGCCTGGTTTATTGACCCCTCCAATACATAGTCTCGACCAAAATTCAAAAATATAGGACATAAAAACAAAAAAAATGGTACATCTATTTACATTTGATAAATTATATTACTTTAGGTGTTCGAATAGCAATATTGTCCTATTAGTCTCATTTAAATTCACAAATATATTTTATGTGTTTATAAACTAGAAATGAGAACAGTCTCTAAAACAATAGAATGGAATGAATAGCGCTACGAAATGACGCTCTGCCAAGTAAGCGAAGGCGGTCAGGAACTAATAAAGAAAATGGAATGGAAATTTGAAATAATGGTTTTAATAAATGCTACTGTATTTTATTTTAGCTTTACGAATCTTTCGCATTTAACAGGATGTAAAAAAGAACTTACTATTAAAAATTTCGCTCTCAGCTATCCGTCCAAATCCATACATAGCAGTCAGAGAGAACCTAGTGTAAAGACACTCCGTTCTCCAATTTCCGCCCAAATTAGGACATTGCGGCGCTGAGTGGTGGATCTCAACCCCTCGATTTGTCTTAGATACGAGCAACCAACTCACGACCAATCGCCTTTACAGGCAAATCCTGCCTCACTGCGCCTCAATGGCCTCTAAATATAACTAGTTGCTAGTAAAATTGCTAATAATTATAATTTACTTTAGCAAAAACATACAAGAATGGCTCTTTATTTTGATATGTTAATATAATGAAATATAAAAGAAACTGTCTTCGTGTCGCAATAAGGATATGACTTAACTCTAACTATTGTTCTTCAGTGCGGTTGAGCAAGGTGCGATGTTTCGTTATACTATTTCATATATAGAAGTTATTATAACCGTAAAATCCACTTGTATTGAAAAATCGCTATAAAATTCACACGTAAGGCCTTTGGTAATAAAAGGTCCCGTTGAGGCCTTTTGCATGTTGATGCAAACTTAAACCGATTTAAATGCAGTTTTGACTATTGTATTTTGGTAAGCGTCCCTTAACATTTTATTTCAATCGGTTCATAAATAAGAAAGTTACAACAATTTTAATCTATTTATGTGAGAATACGGGTGAAGTAGTTTAGTCGTGTATTTTAGTAGTATGAAATATATTAGTTTTCTGCACTCAGTATAGATTAAAATTCCTTCGTCCGCATAATATTCGTAAACCAGGGTTCAAAGTCTTTTCCTCGCGTACAATTAATATATACTTAGTCTTGCCATAAATATTGTTACAAAGAAAAATAAAAATTTTTTTACTGTACGTAACATTTATTACTATTACAGTGTGTTAGTAGTATACATTAGTATATAAAACTATTTAAAATATATAGAGCTTATTCGAAGTGGACTCAATTGGCTGCAATACAGTTCTTTAAACGTCGAGGCCAGTTATCAAACAGCAGCACACACTCTTTCTAAAGGAAAATTCTTGACTCCCAATCGTATGGATTGTTTTAGGGACTCTAAATTATCAGTGTTTAGAGGAAGCTGTACTCTCTCTCTCTCTCTCTCTCGATCATAAATCATAATATAGCGGATTAAGATCAGGACTAGATGACGGCCAGTCCTCAGCTCTGATGAAGTCCGGAACGTTCGTTTTTAACCAAGATTGGGGGAATCGAGTTTTATGACACGCTGCGTACCGCTAAAGTACTTGTTTTGATTTTACCGTCCTATTCTTTATGAAATTATCAATTAAAAAGTGCCCAGTTCGAATCTTATAAGACCTAAGTCATCTTTTAAAATACGCGACATGGTTGTAGGTGCTATCTACATCTCCAAATCTTTTGCTTTCGGACAATTTGAATCACTTTGACTTATCTTACTTATCACTTTATCTCACTTATCACTTTGATCGCATTTGTCATACGAACACTACGTGGACGGTCAAATCTTTTTTTGTCACAAATGAAGGAGGCTTAATTGTACCTATCAATAATCTGGTACACAAAAAATTGACAAGTGCCAAGTGTATTAAAAATTTAATTTGGCACCACACCTACTTTATGTAATGCAATCACTCCACTTTATTTTAATATCACAAATTTAATATAAAATTTATTTTACAATAAATTAGCGCGAAAATAATAAAACACAAAGAACAATCATATAAAATTGACAGATTCCAAATTCTAATATTTTTTTTTTTATAACACACATTTAATGTATAACAGTATTTATGGCCAGACTAAATAGATGGATTATTACAGACAATACACCTATATTGTGTTTAAATAATTACACATTCGCTTACATAAAACGTCGTAGTGCTTTCCCATTATTAGCTCTCGCATCTGATGAGCTTCCTATTGTCATTCAGTTTTTACACAAAAGAAAGGCGATTCACAAACATGTACATTATATGTAGTTTTTGAGGAGAATACGCTTTGTAACATTTTTTGTAAATTGTTATTTGCACACTTCGGAAATTGAAAAAAGATATATTTAGAAAACGTATAAAAACTTGAACCCGCGCCTCTTGAAAACCGTTCAAGCGCTCTGACCGCTAAGCCATGCGATCCACATCCAGCTACGTCGAAATTCTTATACGCTTATTACAACTTATATTTCTAAATAAGTCGAGAATACGCTTTTTAAAAATAATATATTTTTAAAACCATTTTTCTATATGGCAGTTGTAATCTCCTAATCTATATAATAGTATGTGAAGCAAAAAGTGTGTACCAATTTTTACGAAAATTGCAGACGGATGTGTATGAATTTGGCACAGTTGTAGCTTATATAGCATAATTATGGATTTTTTTTTAAATAATACATAATTATACATAAATGTAACACACACTACAATGTGTTTCACTTTTGTACAAAGTGACATTGAGGTTGCTTAGACAACGAGGCTACTAGATAGTTTGAAAATAAATACCTGTATGGTGACAACCACTATTTTCTCATTTGTTTATGTTAAGGATGTTTTATTTTCTATTATTTATATATTTTTTATTTTCACATAGATAAAACTTAGCGTTAAGTGTCTGTCATTTTTAATACTTATCAGTTATGACCCTTGCCAAAGTATATCCATTCCTCTCTTCCGTAATTACAACTGTAAAATGTAAAATCCCGCTTTCCTATTCCGTAGGAATTTCAGTTATTTTTAATTTAGTGCTCTGAGACTACACTTCTATAAAAAGCTGGATGATAAGTTTCAGTTTTCTATTCCCAGTAGTTTTTTTTAGACAAAAAAACACGCTTCACGCTTTTTCCCACATAGCTAGCGATAGTCAGAGAGAACCTAGTGTCACGACACTCCAGTGTCCACTTTTTGGCCGAAATCAAGATATTTTGGATTTTTTTAATGTACAAACGTGCCAATTAAAAAAATTTAAAGATGTCCGCTATATAAGTGTGGATTACACTTTATTTAAAAATATCACCAGCCCTTAATAGGTTATTTATATAATGATATTTAAAACTAAAAAACCACCAAATTCAAATATTTCACATATGAATCAGATTCCGAGTAAAATCAATTTATTTCATTTATTACGGTCGAATAGCGGTCGCGAGGATTTGTATTAAACCTGCATACATACATGCAGTCATTAAAAAGGAAAATATATTGCTTTTGAAAAATTGAGGTTATTGTGGCGCAGTGGGCATTTGAATGCAAATGCAATCTGTTGTGGTTCGAGTTCCGCCACTCAATATGCAATATCTTGAATTCGGGCGGAGAGTCAAGCACGGAATGTCGAGACATTATGTTCTCTCTGGGTATCGGTATACGGTTACTGGGCTCTCTGGTATACGGTTTTAATAAATACATATTGACCAGTGCTATGTGTAAGGAAAGTGATTTATCAAATTATTATTTTGCGGTAACATTAATTTATATGAAACTATTTTCAACCGGATTAATCGCGTATAATATTGGTATTCGAAAATACATTTTAAAAACCCAACGTTTCGAACACTTTACAGTAGTCCGTGGTCACAGGTAGACAGTCTACCTGTGACCACGGACCACTATACGCGATTAATCCGGTTAATCCGGTTAAAAATAGTTTTATTTCAAAATGTGTAATAATCGTCAAAATCAAAGAATTTTTTATTAATTTATATATTATAAATATATGTAAAATATTTACATAAGAGAATTAAACAAGATGGTGATATAATTCAATTAAAACTTATAATTAGGACAAACGACTTTTAATAATTATAAATTAAAATTGAATACTAGATGTTATTAATTATTGAAATGAAAATAATTTATTAGATACAAATTTAAATAGAAATTTCTAAATAAATAAATAAATTATATCTCTTATTACAAATATTTTTACAAAGCAACAAAGATAATAACCTAAAATAGTAAATTTACGGGGAAATTGCAAATGGCCAATAATATCCTGGATAGAGACGCCTTCGTACAGCTCTTGCTTAAAACTATATTAGCAATATGTTTCTCCAGTTACAATACACAGAGTTAAGGGCTTAGTGACATCAAAGTCAGAATCAAAAAAATATTATTACTTATTTTTTGAAAGTCCAAATAACACAGAATTGTAGCCCTCGTGGCGCAAAAGAACGTGATTGGTCGTGGGTTCGATTCCCACTCAGGGCAATTGTACTATATTTAAATTGTTTTAATAACTCTGCCCATGTACCTTTTTTTTTTGTGACGCTGAGAAATGCCTTTGCGCAGACCGCCCGTGTGCAGGCCCATGCGGAAACGAACGGTACTGTGGGACTCACCGGCAAGTATACCTGATTCTACCCACTAAAACCCAACGGAAACCCTCTCCACATCGGCGAGACGTTGCAGGAACGCTCGCTCATACAATGCCTCGGTGGACGGCCCACCCATTGCGGGCCACCGTCGCCTTAAGGTGCTCCGGCGTTTCTTTAAGAACACCCGCAGCCTCGATGACTTGCAGGAGGATCACCATGACCCTCCTGCAGGTCAGCTGATTATATTTAGAATATTTACATTTCGCTCTAGTACCTAAGACAAAGCACGGCGTTGAGTTGCGCAACTCAATACGAAATGTCTTGATTTCGAGCTGAAAACGGCGAACGGGATTAACCTGTTACAAAATACAAGTTTTATAAAATACAAGCAGTTCACTAAACATAGATTAATTCTGTAATTTATGTACAAAATATTATACAAAAATAATATATTCGATACAGTTTCCTTAATATACATTTTTATATACATATATTACTACTGGATAATATGGTCTGTTGGCGTTGGCGGTAGTTTGATATAATAATTGTATCAAATGACAGACAAATGCCACCTCAGTCTACCTGCGACCACGGACTACTGTAAAGTGTTCGAAACGTCGGGATTCTAAAATATATTTTCGAATACCAATAATATACACGATTCATCCGTTTAAAAATAGTTTCATTTCAAAACTGTTCTTATATTGTCATAAGCAATGCTGCATAGCATATTCTTTTCGACATAGCTGTGAATCATATATTAGCATATGCCATTTACGAGACAAGTTTGTAGCAACCAGGAAGTGTCGTTAAATAAACATAACGTTGTAAACAATGAGAAAACTTGGGCCATAGCGCTCTGAACTGAATGCGATGTGCATTTCGATTTGGCATGCTCGATTTACGAGGTTTTGTAATTTGTACTGAATAAATTACTATTGCTGCCGTGTATTTGTTTTAGGAAATCCTGATGAGCATACATTGGTTGGTCTTACAGGTTTTTTGTCTAGGACATATTTGGAAACCTTTCAAGCGCTCTGACCTACGAACCTCTTACTTTTAAACCCGGTTTTCAAGAGGCGTGGGTTCAAATCCCGCTGCGTTTAAATTTTAGTACGTTTTCTAAATATGTCTTTTTCAATTTCCTTAGTGTGCGAATAACACTTTAAAACATGTTTAAAAAAATATACTTTTATAGTATGCAAAATATAATTTTTTTTTAGTAAAGGCAACGTTACAACTTTAAGACTAATCTAGTAAATATTTTATAGAGAACTTTTTTAATTACATGCGAAGCTTATAAGGCATCGATCACATGTTAGTTCACGTTTCTTTGAAAATCCATCCACCATCAGGTGTTCTTTGAATAGTATTTATAAAGCATAAAGGTTTGCTTGTGAACTTAATTCTATGTAAATTTTTACCTAAAATACATATTTACTCAGAATTATGAGTGCATATTAGTCAGTTAGTCGGGCTGCCAGACTATGTTACTGATCCAAAATTTGTATATGAAATGGCGGAACATAACACTTTACTTTGGTTTAAATATAAATTAATTATATAAATTTTACCGCCATTCCAAAGTCCATTTTAACTTAAAATTAAATAATTATTATTTCTTAAAGAATTTTGTGATTATCCAAATAATTGTACCTGTTTCGTATATCTTTTTTTTGTTTTTTCATAAAAATCGTACATAGGTAATAAGTACCTATGTATATATATATGTCAAAAATGAAAATTTATGCTTGAAATTTGGTTCAGCAACAAAAAAACCTCAATGCTCAACGGTGACAGCCCGTGGACGGTTTCCAAAAGGCGCGGGTTCGAATCCCGCTGCGTTAAAATTGTTATACGTTTTCTAAATATGGTTTTCAATTTCCTAAGTGTGTGAAATATTTATTCAACAAGTTACACATTTACAAGTAATTAAAATAGATTTAAAATAAACATTTTAAAAGAAAACATTAAAATTATTAGTGCGCTATCAATAAACTAGACACATAAAACCGTATAAAGATTCTAGACCGAAAGGGCAAGGAGGTTTAAGGTTATATAAGATATTGACCCTGGCTTATCTATCGTACTTGTTACAGTTCTTTAAACTCCAAGTCAATGTTCTTACAATAATATAGAAGTTATACATATATGCATAATACTTATTAAAAGAAGTTTAATATTTATAAAAGAAAGCGCTGTTAGTGGGTTCAAATAAATACCGGGGGCTTTTGTGTTCTTAGAATTTTATTTTTCTATGATCACAAACCTAAAATTAGTTTTATATATATAAATAAATATATATATATATATATATATATAAACTAAAACTAGTTCCTCCAAAACTACTCTCGTTTTCAAATATGATTTTAATGAATTCTTTTTGTCCATGTTTACTTGTTAAGTTTAAAATTAAACAATCACCATGTTAAGAGTTACTTTTTTAACTATTCCGTATTTTAGACGGCCTTTCCGTAAAAGAATGAAAAAATTGAAGAAATAAATAACCCATGTTCATTCATCCCAAGATCCTCAAGTATCTCTAAACAAAATGTCATCACAACCGGGTCAGTGGTTTCGCCGTGATGACGACACAGACATACAGAGAGTCACTTTTGCCTTTATTATATTAGTATGGTTAATTGTATTTTGTTAACATTTTTTAAAGTGTTATTCCCAAACTAAGGAAGTTGAAAAAGACATATTTAGAAAACGTATAAAAATTTTAACGCAGCGTGATTTGAACCCGCGCCTCTTGAACGGTTTTTCGTTCAAATTTCAAATTTTTATACGTTTTCTAAATGGTTAATTGTAATTTGTTTTTGTGAACTGTTTTACTTTAACAAAATAAAAGTAAAAACGAATAGCAGCCAATTTAGAAATAAGGTTCAATGCAAGAAGAAATGTCAAACACAAGCTAATTCACAATAAAAAACGACACTCAGTTTAGTTTAATCTTTCTAAGGACGACCATAAGCCTAACCCCAAAAACTTTTATTACAATGGCAAATTTTACGAGGTTTTTACGATCACCCTATATTATGCTTGGACTTTGGTAATTATCTATCTCAGTTAATTAAATAAAAGTGGAAAGGACCTAATTATTTAATTATTACTAGCGACCCGCTGTTGGCTTCTCTCGCGTGAATTATAGCTGTTACATATATTCGGCGGTATTTTTGTAAAGCAATAAGATTCCTGGAAAAACTAAGAAAATCTGGTGGAAAAAAGAATATATTCATCAAAAGACCCTCAAGTACTCTATATAAAAATTATACTTTACAATATTATAAATGCGAAAGAATTGTCTGTCTGTCTGTGACGTCATCACGGCGAAACCGCTGAACCGATTGTGATGAAATTTTATATAGATATACTTGAGGGACTTAGGATGAACAAAGGTTACTTTTTTCCCATATTTTTTTTTTTAAGTTTTCATGAATTTCATTGTTTTTAATAACGTTACGATATATAATACTTATATTTCATGTGCCCGTGCATAAATCCAGGTGTAGGTAACTCCATATTCTTATATATTTTTACTAAAAAATCAATAATTCTTTTGTACTCTTATCCGCACATATAAAGAAAATATATAAAAATATAATGAACATGGTGGGCCCAAGCTGCATTTTCATCGTGTAATCGAACCCACAACCTCTCTATCCATCCTCACCACCATCATCACCACCATTTTTGAACCCACAGCGTTAATAAGGGTCTTTAAATGATCATTTAGCTCGTTATAGCAGTTGTAAGGTCAAAGCCCGCCCTTACTTCCGCTTTAAGCTACTTAACGCCAGCCTTGCGTAACGCTGTGTATTAATTCAGAGGGTTTCGGACCTTGCTCCAAATATTTTTTTATTATTAATTAGGTTTACTACCTCCGAAAACCATCCGATGAGTCATTGTTTTAGTACAAAATATTATTTATTTCCTCTAGTTTATACTTGACTATTTATATGGTATGGCAAGAAAACATTTAAAAATTTAATTATTACAGATGTTATTTAAGTTGTATAATTTGCTTGAATATAAGCAATATTCGCTGGAATGACGACGCTGGAACTAATGTAAGTACGACAAACTTCCTCAAAATGTGTTTAGGCGTTTTTGCATTATTAAAGTGTTATTCGCACACTGAGGAAATTGAAAAAGACGAAGCAGCGCTCTGACCGCTAAGCTAAGTTGCAATAAGCGTATAAGAATTTCAACGTAGCTGGATGTAGAACACATCGCTTAGCTATCACAGCGCTTGAACGGTTTTAAGAGGTGCGGGTTCAATCCCGATGCGTTAAATTTTTTATATATTTTCTAAATATGTCTATAACGTAATGATGTTATTAGAATTTTATATAAGTATAAAAAGATTAATGTGATAAATGATTTCCGTTGACACGGTACATAGAACTTCGTCTTATAGTCGTTATTGTTTTGTGGTGCTTTTTTTTAATGTAGATATTTGTAGGTCTTTTGCGGATTTATCTGAAACAGCCTTGTTTGCTTTCTTTTTCTTATATTTTTTGATAAGAAAAAAATATTAATACAATAAATTATTGAAAAGTATATGCACTTATGCAAAGTGTAAAGTTAATTAAAGTAACATGATCGATCTTTCCTTTCAGTCTAAATTGAAAAATTGATTGATTGGCGGTATTCAACGCCGCGTTTTATATTACCAAGGCGGAAAAATGTAAATAATTAAAATTTAAATTATTCCTCTGAGGAGAATCGAATGCATAACCAATCACGTTCGTAGCCAGACAATACCTTTACTAATTCGCCTTCGATCTGATAAATTTAGAAGGCTGATTACATTTTTATAAGATTCACCATTCTTTATTTGAGTTGAAAATAATATTGCGGATTAAAACCTAAAACTATTTTACTAACATATGTATTTAAGACCTCCATTATTATCAAATGTGCAAAACATTATCATAACACTTAATGTCTATTTCTGAAGTACTCACTTGTAATATTTTATTATTAATGTACAAGTATCAATGTTTTGTGTAATTGATATGCATTTATTGACAGGTAGGACCGTGAGACCGACCGCACTGCGTACAGTTTTCTGTTTTCTTCGATAATATTATACTTAGGAAATTGTAAAAGATATATTAAGAAAACGTATTAAAACCGTTTGAACGCATGGCCTAGCGGTCCAAGCCCTTGAAAGGTTTTCAAGAGGCGCGGGTTCAGATCCCGCTGCGTTCAAATTTTATAGAAATTTTCAAAGGTAACAAAAGTGCTTATATTTAAGTTCAAAAGAAACCAAATAAAACGCATTCATTTATGTTATTATAACATTTTATATATATATACTTCTATATGAAAAAACTCAATCTGCGAACCTGGTTTACTAAATACTTTTATTATTATACCTACTTTAGGCTTAGCGGTCAGAGCGCTTGAACGGTTTTAAAGAGGCGCGGGTTGAAATCCCGCTGTGTTCAAATTTTTATACGTTTTCTAGATATGTCTATTTCAATTTCCTAAGTGTGCGAATAACACTTTAAAAAATATTAAGAAATATTATACTTGCATACACGTTTTTATGTTCGTCTGACTGTAAACCCGATTAGTTTTGGGTTCGAATCCAATCGGGGAAATGATTATATTTAAAAATTGTTTCCATATCTCCACTCTGGTACCTAAGACAAAGCACGGCGTTGAGTTCCGCCTCGTCATTCACTAGGCGGAAGCGGAGAACAGAATGACATGTGACCAGACGATATGTATCTCCAAGAAAAAAAATAATTGGAAAGGGTACGCAAGCAATTATAAATATTATATAATATTCTGTATTCAAAAAGGCTATTACAAGCACTTTCGAATCGTCAATTAACATAAAATGTCAGTATTGTCAATCCTAACGGCAGCTACCACCGTTTTCTTTGACTACCCTACTAGGGATAAGGCCTGAAGCTAAAAAGTAAATAAAATAATATTGTTAACATTTTAAAGTGTTATTCGTATGAATACGTAGGAAATTGAAAAACATTTTTAGATGGCGATAAAAATTGGAACGCAGCGGGATTCAAAGCCGCGCCTCTTGGAAACCGTCCAAGCGCTAAGCCGTGCGAGCCTTCTAAAAATCTTTTTTTAAATATTATTATTAGGCGTATAAACAATGTTGTGATATTTTACCTAAAATGCCTTGATAATTTATTATATTATACGTTTTTAGTAGGTACAGTTCTACAATTTTTAGGTGATATATTTTACTTTTACCTGACCTAGCAAAATAAATGTAAAAAATTGCGCTCTCGAAAGTTATTAACAGCGTTTGTGCAGTGTTTTTGCAATATATCATTTGTTATTTTAATTGACCTCAAAGTAACCTTGTCGATTAATCTATTAATGTAAATTATAGTTCCATTAAGTTTATTAAGTTATTTTTTCAATCCAGGTAGGATGTAAAAAAAAAAATCAAAATATACTAGAATTAAGTTTCAGGATTTCGAAAAAAAATCTACGTATTTAAGTCACTCTATACGTATAAGTCTATAAAACAATAAATTTTTGTAATATCTAAATAAGGATAAGGTTACATATAAAGCGCGGCATTGAGTTCCGCTACTCAATGGTCCGTTCTCCCTTAATACCTTGTATTGCGGTAAATAAGAAGCTAAAAAAGAACCAAAAACCAAAAAAATCGATAATACTTACATACTAGTTACAGAATCACGATCCGTCTATATATATTATGTAGTTCATTACCCTAGGAAGCCCCTGACATCCTCATAAGGTTTCATTTCTCAATATCATGCGATGGCCACGCTTTTATATAAGTGTTAATTTTCCTCCTCGAAGTGTTCAAGTGACATAACGCTAGGAATGAAGTGATTAATAAGTGATTGTGAGGTAAACGTGTTGTGATAGTGCAATGATAGTGATAAATAACATTTGTTATTTAATACTTTAGAAACTTACTTGTTAATTATAGCACGTATGAAGGCTAGTGTTTTTCTTATATAACGTAATAGATCATTATTCGCTATATGTGTAATATATAAGAGAAATATATATCAATTTTTTTACATTTTTTTTTAAATATTATTCACACACTTAGGAAATGGAGAAACATATATTCGGAAAACGTATAAAAAATTTAACGCAGCGATATTTAAAACCGCGCCTCTTGAATCTATCTATCTCTTTCTTAGTAGAAATTTGTAAAAATCTCTGTACAGAGATGCTAACAACAAATTTAAGTTATAATAAGCGTATAAGAATTTCGACGTAGCTGGTTGTAAAACACAAGGCTTAGCGGTCAGAGCGCTTGAACGGTTTTCAAGAGGCGCGGGTTCAACTCCCGTTGCGTTCAAATTTTTATACGTTTTCTAAATAGATGTTTTTCAAATATTTATCTTATTTAGAGTTCACCGTGGCGTAGTGAGATAGCGTTTGCTTGTATACACAATGGTTATGGGTGCAAGCCCCACTCGGGTGAATGATTATATCTAATCTATTTTCATTTACCAATTTTGTGCAAAAAAATAGCGGCTGTAACTTCCGCCGTTAAACACTTAAACGCAAAAATAAAAATACGAATTTTAACTTTAACAATAATCTCATTTAAATGCAATTAAAATTGTAATTTATAAGATCTTTGTTTTTCGCCATTACTGCACAATTTTGAAATGAAACAATTTTTAACCGAATTAATCGAGTATGTTATTGGATTTGTATTCGAAAATACATTTTAGAGACCCGACGTTCCGAACACTTTACAGTAGACAGTCTACTAATACTAGTCTAAGTCTAAAATTGTCATGTAACCATGTATTCATTTAATGATATATCCGTTTTGTAGTAAGTCCATTGCGTGTACAGTTTGACATTGATCTCTTATTTAATTATAGGTGGCAATCCTATATTTCTATGCATGTTTTATTTTATCTAGAGCTCCACTTATAGTTAAAAAAATCATTTAAGATGTCGCAAGGTGACAATCCCTTTCAGCTTCCCGCTTATTCCTTTATAGCTGGGTAGTCAGAGAGAACCTACTGTCACAACATTAAGTCCACTTTCCGCCCGAATTTGAGATATCGCGTATTGAGTGGCCTAAATCAACGCCGCGCTTTATCTGATAAGACCATAGAAATGAAATAACTGAAATTTTATCTTTCCCCAAGCGAGAATCAAACCCACAAGACAATTGCGTTATTGTAAAAGTATAGTTACAAAATGTTAAAGTATCTAAAAAGTCATTATTAATATATGAAAGATTACAAACATAGAAACAATCAGATGTTTTTTTCCAATGTAGCGGAATTTAAATTGCTTCCTTTTCACTGGCTGTTTTGACATCGTATCAACGGTAAAATGTAAAAAAAAATCCTCTAAAGGGACTTACAAGGAAAGACAATATTTTGTGCTTAAGTTAAGTTAAGTTTGAAATTTTCTGTTTTTATTATTTGACTGGCGCGGTATTAAGTTCCGCCATTCAATACTATATGTCTCAAAAGTGGAGAGCGAAGTGTATTGTTATTAGAAAGCTGTAAAACAACTCGGGTAATTATACCTACTAAGTATAATGAACGATCTGAAGTATTTAATATTAATATATGCTAAATATTTCAGTTATTTCATAGTAGGTGTTCGAGATTAAACAAAACAAAAACTAACTTTTGTGATCTAAATTGGCGTCACGCGGAACTATTTTTTACGATACAAGCGTAGGTTGTCATGGAGACGATAACCAAACATAGCAAAACACGAAATTGTCTCTGGTATCTGATTTATAAATAAACTAGTGGAAAAGCCCGAATTACAGTTAAAACCTACAATTCTTCAAGTCAAGATTAAGATTTACCAACTATAATGGTAAAACACTTTACATAATGTATTTCTTCGAAGTAAAATCGTAAATTATTACCGAATTATAAGTTCAGAATAAATAATGAAATTAGAGAACAGTTCAAAATTTTACCATTGAAGTTGGTAAGAAAGCATAATGCTTTACTTATCTTAAGATATACCGTACTTCTTAGTTTTACAGTATCATATATACCTCGTATTAAATCATTTCCGTTATTACGGCGTATTATAGGAAAATGTTATCTGAACCAATTAAATAATGAAATTATTACGTTTTCCTTGTATATTAATGTAATTTGCTATGATAAGTGATGAATAACAATTTTAGTGGAACTAACGGACACCTTGTCATGTCCCTTACAATCCTTGTAAAGTCTATTCACAATGTTTATATAAGTGTGAGAATATATATAAAATCTAAGTCTTTAAAACAAACGGTAATAATATTAAATTGCATATGTGTGTAAATAAGTAATAAAAGCCAATTTCACAATAAAATTGCTTGTTTAAAAAACGTATTAAAAATTTGAACGCAGCGGGATTTGTACTTTTATTATTAGAATATGATTAGTTCAAATCCCGCTGCGTTCAAATTTTTATACGTTTTCTTAATATCTCTTTTTCAATTTCCTTAGTGTAGGAATTTTTTTATAACACTTTAAAAAATGTTAAAAAAATAAACAAAATTGATTATAAAAATTGTATAGGAATTGAGGTGGATTTAGGCTAGATTTCCTTATAGTTATTCGATCATTAATGTCATTGAATTCAATCAAAGAATATTAAACTATTACAGATGAACCCGAAGCAGTAGTAATAGTATTAAGAAGGCTACCGGCATATCTAAGTTGATATTCGAGATCAGTGTCTAAGATACTGTAGAAAGGTTACTTAAGAATTATAAGGACCCCCAGAATGCATGAAGAGGTTGATGATAGGGGACGATGCGAAGGAAAAAATGCAAAGAGGGGATAGCATTTGGAGGTTCCAACCTAGAGGTTAGAACCTCCAAATGCTCTTAGAAGACGGTCCTGCAAGGGATATAGCGTGATTAAGATAAATAAGATTTGTATTCTGAAACTGTATAAAATTTTTCATCATCTTCTGGATATAAGCAATGTATATTATATAAAACATTTTTATATAAGAACATTCTAAGAAGCACTTAAGTATGTACATAACTTGGCATTGTTTTTACTTTACAATGCCAAGAACTTTTTATCGAATATCTTTTAATTATAAAAAACAGGAAAATGATGAAACATTCGTTAAATGAATATAAATGAGATTAGGAAGTAATACAGTTATAATTTTTCTAATAACGGTTTTCAAGAGGCGCGGGTTCAAATCCCGCTGTGTTCAAATTTTTATACGTTTTCTAAATATGCATTTTTCAATTTCCTTAGTGGGCGAATAACACTTAAAAAAATGTTAAAAAAAAACAATTATGGTTAGACACATAAGTGTCTAACCATAATTAGGTTTTTTTTTAATATAAATAACGATTAAATTATGAAGTTGTTTGCGCGGGTTTTAATATTCTAATGTGACAAAGTAATAAATAGGCAAATTATATTGTGAATTAAGAATGCAAATGTTGGCGAGATTGAGCAGTTATGCATTCAATAATTCTTATATAATTTGAATTTATTGTCTAGTATTTAAACTAAAAAGAAACTTTTATGCTAATCAGGTAATTTCTGTTTTAAATTAATTACTAATTAAAATAATTTGGTAATTTTTACTTAGTTGAAAAAATTACGGCCATCGCGGTGTTGTGGAACCGCGTGTTATTGAAAACGAGATTGGTGTGGGATCGAACCCGCTCAGGGCAATGATTTTTTCTAAATTATCTCCGCTTTGGTAAGACAAAGTTCATCACACACAATGCCTCGATTTAATTCGGTAGCATAGCAGAGTGTCTTGACACTAGGTTCTCTCTGCCCACCTTGTGATGAGAGCAAAGAAACGCATATCCATACCACAGACAGATTAGGTAATGAAGGAAAACGGGCAAGCTCGAAACGTTTTAGATCTAAAATTGGAAGTAGCCGAAGAGCCTAAGGAGGCTGTAAAACTTGAAGCCAACTCGCCACACAACTTGTCAGGTCCAAAAATAGCTCGTAGCTAACGGTGCGTGCAGAAATACATTCGCACATTTCTCTTTTAGAACATCGTAATTTGCACCCTGACGATTACAAGTAGAATGGACTTTTGAATGTGAATTTTAATATTAAAAAGACGATTGCTTAACATTTTTTGGAGTTGTTGAGATGTCGTCCTTGGTAGTGGAAATGACTTCGGAGAATTCTGTTTACATATTGGTTTATTAATGACACGAAAAACTTACTTTCATAAGGATAAATAAAAGAGAACAAACTACATTTGGAATGAATTTCTTAGATTAGCAAAAACAAATTATAATTAAATAGCTTAAAATGTAAAAGGTGTTAAAAAGTGTTATTCCCACACTAAGGAAATTAAGAAAGACATTTTTAGAAAACGTGTAAAAATTTGAACGCAGCGGGATTTGAACCTTTTCTAGAACTTGAACGGTTTTCAAGAAACGCGAGTTCAAATCCGACTGCGTTCAAATTTTTATACGTTTTCTAAATATGTCTTTTTCAATGTAAAAGTTATCAAGACCTCCGTTCTCTGCTATACAGCAAAAAACGTAAAAAATCAACTCACTAACATATTAACGATGAATCATTTTCTTCTAAATATCATTATGTTTTAATGGCATTGATAATTACTCAAATGGTTATATCAGGACGCGTTATATAAGAACAAGAAAATATTGAATATATGAAAAACAGTTAGTATTTAATATTACAAATACCTGTGATGACAAAAACAAAGGTTATTTATGAAAGGAATTATTGAATTAATTATTAAATACTCAATTACTAAGTGAGTGAGTCATAAAAGTTTTTATTCTAGATGTACGCAGGTCAGTCGGAGAGCACCTATTGTCAAGACACTCCGTTTCCATTTTCCGCCCGAAATTGAGATATTGCGTCCCGAATTGCCTTACCATGGCGGGTGAATAAATGACAGTAAATTGTATATAATCCTTTCCTCGAGTGGGAATCGAACCCACAATCTTCATATTCACAATCAAATGGTGTCCCACAGTGATGTGATGGCTTCCATTATTAATTTCAAATTTAATACAGGTAGCGTTTTATTTGGATTTAGATACCCAAAAGACAAGACTAATGACTTAGTTAAACCTCTTTCACTCACAACTAAACCGGCTATAAGCGAATTTAAAACTTAAAGTGAAATCGTTTTAATGAATTTATTTAGTAAAATAGACGAAATGAATATAATATACATATATAATTTGTAACAAGGGCACAAGCGTTTTACGTAATTATGTGTGAATATTTCGTTTCCAAGAAATACCGATGACTGGTGGGAAACGACGGACGGGACGGCCTTAAAATTTATCTTAGTGATGGCATTTTGAAGCCTTTTGTTAGAGTCATTTTGTGGTTTCTTATTAATTTATTGTGGAATTGACGACAAAATAATAAAAATGCCTTGTGTTTACTGCAGATTTTTCTTTTGTTCTGTTTTATTTAAATTTTTGTAGGAAGGCAAATATGGTAAAACCCGACGTTTCGAACACTTTACAGTAGTCCGTGGTCAAAGGTACACTCTACCTGAAACGTCGGGTACTAAAAATGTATTTTCGAATACCAAAATTATACGCGATTAATCCGGTTAGAATAGTTTCATTTCAAAATGTCTAATAATCGCGAAAATCAAAGAACTTATTATGATAAAACACTGCTTATTGAATGTCGGGAACCAATTTCTGGTGCCGTATTTGGGGACAGTATGTAAATTTTATATAAAATTACACTTTGAAGCCGTTGTGATTAAACGCCATTGGTTGTGATCTCGATTTCTACTCAGAATACGATTATATTTAAATTATTTTCATTACTCCTATATGGGCAGACAAAGCGCGGCATTGAGCTTCGCCACTCTACTTACAATGTCTCAACTTCATACAGAATGTGTAAAACGGAATGGATAAACAAGAAAAAACGTGAAGCTGAAAAAATATATACAATTTTTGTTTGTCACAATTATTAAGTGTGAGACTGCAAATAAAATTTCGTTTGTCAAAATTATTGCGTTCAATTTTGTTAATTGAAAACATGTTTTAAATCACAAAAATTACCGTTAGTCCACTAACGGTAAATAAATATGTAATGAATCAATAAAAAGCAAGCATTCGTTTCATTCAAATATTCCAGAATCTATAAAATTTGTTATTTCCTCATCATGCGTCGTATGTGTAACGAGTTGGCCTCTACAACTTTATTGGGTGGACTATATAATAATATGTAAAATCCATATTTAGACCTGTTCGTAATTTCTAGGCCTCCTCTGACAGTCAACTCATAGACTCCTCGAGGTACTCCACATGGTAAATTTCTGTTTTCTAGGGCTAGTTCTTTCGGCTGTGTGTTTTACACGAGAAAAAACTCTTTAGCATACTATGAATTCGACATATTTAGAAAATGTATAAAAATTTGAACGCAGCAAGATTAGAACCCGCGCCTCTTGAAAACGTTTAAACGCAGGGAAACTGTCGACGTGTGTTCATATGAAGATAGAGCTATATAAATTCAAGGCATGTATTTTTGGCACCACATAATGGATTGTGTAATTGTATAATTTTAAACTGTATATACGATGGCCCTTAACATATGTATTGCATGCTAGTTAGTGTCTTGGATATTAATGTTACATAATTTAGAAAGAAATAGGAAATTATTATTTTTTTAAATGAAACTATTTTTAACCGGATTAATCGCGTATATTATTGGTATTCGAAAATACATTTTAGAAACACAACGTTTTGAATACTCTACAGTAATCCGTGGTCCAGGTAGTCGTGGTCTACCCGTGACCACGGATTTAAAAATAGTTTAATTTCAAAATGTGTATTAATCGCGAAAATCAAGGAATGTATGTCTGTCGGTGGCATCGCAACTCCCAAGCCAGTATAAGTACTGTGTTTTTGACGAAATCATCTTGTTGATCGAGATTGTTCTCTTGGTGTATTAAAATAAAAGCAATGATCTTTATGATTTTTTAAACGCAAAGTTTAAAAAACAAATATTAGAATTGAATATTTTATATTTAGAAAGTCAGTAAACTTAATACATAGAATTACAATTTTGAGATGTACTGTTATATTGTATAAATAACATGTAAAAAAAAAAAATGCCGGGTTTCGAAGCCGCGCCTTGTGGAAACCGTCCAAGCGCACAGTAGCCAATTGCCAATTGAGCTATACTTTGTTATCAAGCAACGGTGAAATTTATATACGTTTCAGCAACACTTAAAGTATTATATATATATATTTGTAAACAAAAATATATTATTATATAAGTTTTATGTTTAGATTAGCCAACATTTTATGTTATGCAACTAAAATATTACCAATGAAGTAACCAGCTATAAGACTTACGATCCTTGAAAGACAATACCGACATTGCATATTAATATACTCTTATGGGCATCATAAATTCTTTTCTTTATAGGTGTTTACTAACGGATTATTTACATTAAGGTATGAATTGACTTCTCTAGGTGCAATATTTTAATTTTTACAATGTATCATTTCGCATTACATATTTATTGTCCCATCTATTTTACTATGAACACAACAATTTTTTTTAAAGTGTTCACACACTTAGGTTGAACGCAGGGGGTTTCAAACCCGCGCTGCGCTTAGACTGCTTTCAAGTCGTGCGAATTTGGCATCTTGAGCAAGTCTTATTAAGTCCCTTTACCCAACACACAGACAGCATTGTTAACTGACCGCGCATTAATTGTTCTTAATGAATGGATACTAAGGCCTCTACAGTCTATTTAAAACGTATTTCCTATATTAATAATTAGAAACAATTAAATAACCAGTTAATTACACAAAATGACATAATAATGATTAAAGGTTGTGTCGTTTATGACGTTACAGCGAGAAGGTACTTGTCGCCAAAGCGACGTATCTTAGAAAATGGTAAAAAATAAAAAAAAATGATTATTACGGTAATATAGTTTATTAGTTTCAACATCCAAGGCTGTTCTAAGTGAATTAAAATGGAAGATTAGATGAAGTTGTCACTTTTAGTTGTAAAAAGTGCATACTTGTTAAAGAAATTTATATTTCAAAACAAATTTATATTATATTTCATAAGAATACATGTTTATGAGTTATGACACATTTAAACAATTGATATATTGTTTTTCATGTGTTATTTTACGGCTCTTTAAAGGCGTTTTAATGATAGTGGAAGTAAAAGGACCATTCATGTCGCAGTGGACTGGACTGGTCGTGGGTTCGATTCCCACGACATTATATTTAAATTGTTTTCATTTCTCCTCTCTGGTACCAAACACAAAGTGCAACCTTCAGTTTAGCCACTCAATATGCAATGTCCCGATATCGGGCGGCAAGTGGCAAACGGAGAGATTTGAAGCTAAACTCTTGTTTTGCGGAAAAAAGCGTTTAGTTTTAAAACAAACAAGTTAGATATACAAAATGAACGGCAAACGATAAAAAATATCTTGGACGGATTCCAAGAAGTGTTTATTTAAATTCTAATACACTCCAAACTTTTTATAGATTTATAAGAAATCATATGATGATGACGGTTTTGAGGAAAATAATGGCAAAATGTATTGAGATTTGCGGTTCGTCCCCATACACGTAATAACACATTTTGATTAACACAAGGAAGCTTGACGTATGTGTATTGTATATTTTTGTACATTTGTAACATTACACATTTCCTATATTTTACAAAAGCGACTGAAAAAATCTCAAAGAGTACCCAATGCCTATTTTATTGCCTGCGGGAAAACACCGATGCCTATTTTATTGAGAGCTAGCGTGTTGGGTGGCGAATCTCAATTTACCTAAATCTTTGCAACGATGACATCGTTCACGTATTAATAAATACTTATAGTTAGACTGTGAATATAAATAAATATTATCTAAAATTGTAAATTTTTGACAGTACTTAGTGAATTTATAAGAAAACGTTAAAATCTATGAAAATGGCCTTAAATCCATTCAGATACAATAGGCGATTAAAAAGTAACTTCTATATTGCATTTCTCTTATTCTAATTAAAATATACACAGACTTTGATACTTTTATAATGAAAATATAAAAGAAAACAACGTGTTCTAATTTATTTGTATACTCTGTATTATTGACCCCGTTTCATATTTCGTACGTTTATCGAAAAGCAAATAGAAATAAACATAATTTCAACATCATGTGTTTAATGAAAAGCCTTTATTGCCATACAGTTGGTACTATTTTCAAGATTTCATAATATTTTACTCGGCAAGCTTGTGCAGCGATAAGACGGGTATCGCACCTGTGACAATATGGGCGAAAAACAATGAGCACATGTTGATGTACATACATACATACATAAATAAAACAATACGTAACTATACAGAAAGACCTAGTTTTCACTAAGAAATATATAAAACAATGTTTCATTCATAATATTTTACAGACTTTTCTTTTGGTAGAGTTAAATAGCGAAGCCTTTATTTTAAATAATTGTTATATGCGTTTAGTTTAAAAAAAAAGGGGATGCTTTCTTGAGGCCATCGTGGTTCAGTGGGACAGTTTTACTGTAAACGCGATTGGTCGTGCGTTCGAGTCCCACTCGGAAAATTATTATATTTAGAATATTTTTAGTTCGCTCTGGTACCTAAGACAAAGCGCGGCGTTGAGTTCCGCTACTCAACACGCAATGTATTTTTACGTTATCATTTAAATTTGCTAAGAATTTAATTATCTACATAATATTATATCGTATTTCATTTATCAGCTTTGGTTAGACAAAAAGGTAATTCGACACGAAATTCGATATCCGGCGGATATTGGATAACGTTGTATTTTGAAACTAGATTCTCTGTACCTACGCGGAGAAAAGCACTCTTAAGCGGTTCAATTTATAAATTCAAAACGAAACTGAAACCAATAGTTCAAATCGTTACAAAAATGAAACGACAAAAAAAAATGAAATCAAAAAGGCCTTGCAAGATATTTTTTTAAAATAGAAAATACAGATGTAGCTAATATAAATATACTATACAAATATACGTTTTTAAAGGCGTTTACTTTTATATAAAACGCCTCGGCCGTACCAGCTCCGGACGAGTACCATCAAACAGTAACCGTGTCAAGCATGACATATCGAATGGGTGAAAGTTTATGAATGTATCGGTTTCTCTGGTTTTTTTTCTTACTCAGTATTGTCTGGAGGTAACGTTTCTAATATTTATTTATAGATTGATTAATTATATTGGGATCATATTTGTTTTGCCCTAGCGAATTGTTTGGTCTTTTTTTATGGGCTAGTCCTTTGGTCGTAAAAAAAAAATATATATATATATATATATATATATATATATATATATATATATATATATATATATATAATAAAGTGTATATGTAACTGTTAAAACCCTAACTACAAAGAAATTCAAGTAAAACTTACGATTTACCAACTCAAATGGTAAAGGCTGAACTGTTTTAGGTACTTCGGTATATATATATATATATTATAAGCGAAAACGAACCATTTACTTGGGATATACAATAAAGGCAGTAAAAATATTGAGTAGTCTATAAACTACTTAGTTTTTTCGCTCGCCCACGTTCTCACTTAAACCAACATAGTTAGCTTAAATTGATCATTTAAATGGTTGTAACTTTTTAATTTATGAACCAATTGAAATGAAATAAACACTAAATGTTAAGGGAAGTTTACGAAGATACAATAGGTATTTTCTCGAAGTACGTATTTTCGAATACCAATAATATACGCGATTAGTCCAGTTAAAATTTCTTTAATTTAAAACTGTTCTCATTTACCCGCTTTCCTGAAATAAAACCTTTATTAGAATAAATGGAGACAGGAGCCTCTCGTTGCACAGTGACTGTATTACAGCGTCTGACTGTAAACACAATGGTCTAGGTTCGATCGCCACACGGGAATATAATTATATTTAAATTATTTTCATTTTTCCGCTCTGGTAAGACAAGAAAGGTGTCAATTCTGCCATTCAAGATGCAACGTCATTACCTTACAAATTGATTACGTCACGGTTACGTCATATACATGTGTATTTTTTTTTAGTTAAACTTATTCGAGAACAGTTGTATGATATACAGCTCCCATGACTCTTAAGACAATATGCTTTTTACTATATATTGTAAATGTCCTATAAAAGTTTATTTATATATATCTATTGTGTTGTTAACTATACAGCCATTTTAAAATATAATAAATCACTCACATTAAGTCATAAGTGGGTTTATTTTGTTTATATTTAATGGGCCCTACATGTATCATGTAATAATAAATTGCTTTTCGTAATATTCTATAAGCTACTGTAAAAGTCCATACTATGGAAAAACTTAAGATTTCCATAGTAAAATTTGATATTAACAAGCTTTAATGGTAAACGTCTCGAATGTTTCGAACCTCATAACCTTTTACCGTGCCTCTTAGAAGTAAAACGTCGAAGTTTTACCGAAGTATCTAAAAACAGTTCGGCCTTTACCATTTGAGTTGGTAAATCGTAAGTTTTACTTGAATTTATTTGTACTGTAGTAGTTAGGATTTTAAAAGTTACATATACACTTTATTTTCTACACTTTTTAAATAACTTTAAACAAAATGACAGAAATTAATGTTCTAGAATTACTTTATTTAAAGTTTGCTTTTATTGAATATAGTATATGATTTGTATAATTAAATTTGTATAACTAGTAAAATTAAAATTATCAGTTT
The DNA here is from genome assembly GCA_038994665.1 of Podotricha telesiphe. NCBI lineage: Eukaryota > Metazoa > Arthropoda > Insecta > Lepidoptera > Nymphalidae > Podotricha > Podotricha telesiphe. The sequence goes on along the minus strand of JAOYRR010000063.1, from coordinate 51,779 downwards.
TTATATTAGTATTTATTTGCTAGAAATGTGTTGGCATTTCTTTTCGCCATGAACCACTCGATTTGACATCTATTAGAGGTGAATTTAACTTAGTATTGGAAATTGTATGATGGTATGTATATATCAGATGCTAATATATATTTATATTCAAATAAAATCTATAGAATATTACAACTGTTTGTTAAGGTTGATTATAGAACGTAAACAAACTAATTACCCATATAATAAATATATATTTTGTATCTCCGTATAAACTCACCTAGGCTAGGCTGCTCTACACTTTCCTTTAATTTACGTAGAGAATTAAAAGGTTTTCGAATACTCATAAAATACAGATAAAATTCGAACATACAACCATTGCTTTCCAGCCTCGTTCCAACTTCGCCGCAATACATTTAAAATACCAAATGTGAAGCAACTAAATATTATTGTGAAATCGCAAAATTCGCATTTGCATACCTAAGTTGTACTTTATGTAAAGGCGGAGATATGATCACATTCCATTTAAAAGGCAGAACCACTATATTATTAACGGAATTCAAGATGATGGAACGGTCTATAGTAGTCTAAAAACAAGATGGTCTTCATAATATGGTCGGTTAGTCGTATATTGACCGTATAGCCAATGCGTAGTCATATTACGTGTGAACGCAAAACCTGTTATGATTGTTGACTCAACACAAACCTCACATTTATGTCTGGTTCTATCTATCAATATAGTAATATAAGAAAACAATTTAAACGCTATTATAGTTGTGGGTACTAATCCCAGAAGGAGAATGTGAATCTTTAATGTTATGATGGTTATGGGTACGAACATCGCGAGAGAAATATTATGTTAAAAAAGAAATTAGGAAAAATTAACGTATATAAACAGACAAAAAGTTGTAAACGTATAAGGATTTCATTAGCCAGACGGATGTGTGGAACGTATTTGTGTGGCCTTGGCTAGAGTGCTTGGATGGATGCAAGAGGCGCGTCTCGATCCTGCTGCGTTCAAATTCTTATACTTTTAAAAAAAAAAAAAATCTGTAATTATTGTGAACATTTTAAAGTGTTAAAAATTTTGACAAATATTATGTTGTTTATTTGCTTTATTTCCATGCTAATGCAAAACAAAATTCTACCACACAACCATTCAACAGGAATTGCCTTGACGAAAGTGGAAATCTGTGTATTAATACATGATTTCAAATTCGGGCGGATAGTGGAGAACTGAGTGTCTTGAAACTAGGTTCTCTTTTTTTAAAAACCGTGTCTATCGAAAAAGTTCTCGGGTTCAAAAGAACCCGGTCCTTTGGAAGGCTTATTATTATTTTTATTCGCGCGGCATTGTAGCAGTATTTAAAAAAACAAAAACAAATGCCAGTTAGACGTTCAGAAATGTGACGTGACGGAGTATAACTGTTAGTCAAAAGTCTTGGACTAGGCTTGAAACTTTTTATTATAGAAAACTGTAGCTGTTCTCAGCATTAGACTTTTATTTTGACTGTAATCGTGAGAGTATTGATTCGAAGATGTTAATTTTTCTAACGATATAGGTATATATAGAGGTGTCAATTCTGTTGAATTATTGATCAAGATCCTGTTGTAAAGACGTTGTAGCGTCGTATTTGAGTCCAAAGTGCAATATTTATGTGACGCCATCTTTGTATTGAAATTGTTGTTAAATTTGTATGTTTTGCTAAAAAAACGGAAAATGTATACTAGCTGCGCCCGCGACTTCGTCCGCGTGGAATTTTATAATTAAAGTTACCTAGGTTACCGCCTGACTGTCTTATTACATCAGCTATCTGCCAGTGAAAGTCCCGTCAAAACAGGTCCAGCTGTTACAGAGATTAGCTGAAACAAACAGATAGAGACATAAATTATAATAAACATTACTTTGGTATATGTAAAGCAGTTATTGAAACAGACACTCCAATTTTATTTATTTATAAAGATATAAAACTCTTGTGTTAGGGACTGACTGACTAACAACATACAGATGTAATTACGGAGTGTAGAAAGCTGAAATCTGGCATGTAGGTTCCATGGGAAGGAGGAGGAGGACTAGAGGTGTTCTCCTACGAAACTTCATTTCTTTTTGTTTTTGGATTTTACATTTTACTATTACTACTAAGAATGTTTTTATGTTAAAGAATATTTTTAAATACACAAACAATTTTAGAAATAACAAAAAATATATGTCATCTTCTTTGCATTTATTACTTACTGTAGGCACTAAACTACGTAATTGCGTTTATTTTATTGCTAGATCATAGAATCCATATATGATGCTAAACAAGTATGTCGTATAAGACATATAAATATTGATAAATATTAGAAAACGTAGAAAAATTTGAACTAAGCATGAATCGAACCCGCGCCAAGCGCTCTTAGCGCGGTCTACGTCGAAATTCTTATTTATACGCTTATTACAATTACAAGCATCCGAGATTTATAAAAATGTAAAAGAGATTTCAAAAAATATTTTTCAATTTCCTAAGTGTATTAAATAATACTAAATAAATAATACTTTTAAAATGTTAAAGCTCAGTAAATATAGTTTTATTGAAATATGTTCCATACATAGTGATTAGGTGACTTAGTGAGTAATCACTGCATTTTTCCTGTCAATCAACTTTTCGCCCTTAAACTCAAAGTCAACATTATTGCTATTGCTGCCATATTTATTAGTAAATTAGCAACCCGCTCGCGACTTCACCTGCTTAAACCATACTACTAAACTATTTCGTTGTTTCGCCCGCCCGCGTTCTCACTTAAATCACAAACTTAGCTTAAATTTATAATTTGAATGTTTGTAACTTATTTATTTATGAATCGATTGAAATGAAATAAACACTAAATGTTAAGGGAAGTTTACCAATGTACAATAGACAAAACTGCATTTAAATCGGTTTAGCCGTTTCTGAGATGCGTGCACAAATGCATGCACAAACGCACAGACAAACAGAAAAGAAAATTAAAAATCATTGTTTTGGGTTCTATTACATAAACAAATATATATTTCCTCCAATAATATATTTTTATTAAATAATAGAATATAGAGAAGATAATATAAATAAATTATACTCGTGTTATTATATTAAGTATGTATATAGACATATCATTTGTATAGCCTTTATACATGCTCAAAGTGCTTGTTAAGCAAATCATACTATAATAGCAGAGTCAGTAGTCGCCTTGTAAGAGTGGGTGTGTCAACCCGTCACGGATTGTGCGCAGTTTGATGACAATTAATGAATTATTGTTCTATGATATTACTTATTTAAAGGCATTCAGCTCTTAAAGCGTTTAAATATCTTGTTTGATTTTTTACCATTGTTAGTTGTTGCACACACTGTATTAAAAAAAAAAAATAGAAGTTTTTGCGCCGCTTCTTCTCAAGTCTGAGGCATTAACTTTAGTAAACCGGTAATAAATTGTTTGACGTTCAAAAACTTTAGCATATAACTTCTTATTTTGAATAAAATATTTGAATTTGACATTGACTTTGGACACTTAGGAAATTGAAAATCATTTTTTTAGAAAAATGTTGCAAGATTCGAAAATAAATCTTTATACGTTTTCTAAAAATTCTTTATTTTAGTTCGTTGTTTAAATTATTTTAATTTGTTTATTTTGTTTGGATTGACCAAATCGCGGCGTTCAGTTACGCCATCCAACACGAAATGTCTCGTGAATTGATACGAACGAGAAACTGTTAACCTTATTTTTTTTGATATATACAAGTTATATAGGATATAAAATGCATCATATCTAATCCCTACTAACATAAACAGTTACTTTTGAATAAAGTAAAACAATATGTTGCGATTTTGCCCCGAAACTAACGGATTTCGTAATTAAATTATATCAAAAGAGAGTGGATGAATAATTTGTTGTATAGTAATGCACGCAAAAATAATTATACGAATAGATAATTTCTTTAAGTAGTTCACTTCAACGTCTTTTATATTTTTATACTATAAAAAAAAACTCAATAAAAATCATTGAGCAACATCGCTGTAAGTGTAGTCAGGGTCTTAGAAAACAACAATGGCGACGTAATTAGAATAATATTAAAATTCCTGGCAAATGTCTGCATTGATATATAAATAACTTAAACAAATGTCAAGCATAATCAACCGATTGTATTTCAAACACGTTCTTAGTTTCCTGCAGGTAGTCGTTATAGAAATATTAGTTTAAACAGTTATTACACATATATTATATTAAATCTATCTTTCTAATAGTCGCATGATTGGATGTCAATTAGTATTTAACGTTAATCGTTACAGTAATATTAAATCAGTTTAAGCGCTGATTGAGGTCTCTGAGTCATTTAGTTGGAAAGGGTTACACCAAAGGATTGGGAAATCAATGAAAATATAACAAAAGTATAGTATATTTTTTTAATTCATAAACAAGTTAATAATTTCCGACATTAATGTATTTTTAAAAATGTATCGCCGTCCCTGATCTGAATCCAGCACGTGATTTTTGTATTTAACAAGTAGTTTCAAATTTAAATACTTATTCTCTTTTGTCTGTTTAATAGCAATTTACTAAACCTGTAGTAGCCGACGTTAAGTTAAAAATATAATTAAAAATTAAACATTTTTTTGTTTTCCTTAATTAATTACGTCAATGGTAGGCACCTGTTTGTAATTATTATAAAGGCTTCTTTTTAGAGTACAGCCTTTAGTATATTTAATGTGTTATTGCTTACGTTCCCATTTGTATCCAATACAATATGGTTTATTATGCAAATGTAGTGTACATTCTAATAATAATCCAATATCAGGGCTTGTCCTCTACTATGAAAGTACTGGCTGAAGAAACATGAAATTTGGTGTGTAGATAGGGTTGCCAACCGTACTATAATATATAGTATTCTGATTTGTTTCGAGAGTCCGTATTTTATACTGATGAAGAAATTAATAGTATGCGAAAATACTATATCTCAATACAATCATCAATCGGTCGATGTTTATATTTTGTTACTAAAATATGTTACCCAATTTACTTACAATCTTTAATTTCTGTTTTCAATTTCCGCCACTTCATCATTCACAGATACGATATTTTCTATTATTAATTTGAAATAGAATAAAGAAATAAACAGATCAAGTATATCTTTAATACAAACTGATATTTAGATTTGTATTCATAAAAAAATTGACTGCAACAAAGCCTTTGTGAGTTTAATTGAAGATAAAAAAGAACGCAAGAACTGCAAAAAATATAGCTTATATAATAAAATACAACAATTTTTTATTATTCCCATAAAATACTATATTTTAAATAGGTTTTTATATATATATATTCAGACAAAAAAAATTGGCAGCCCTATGTGTAGGTTTCTTAAAGAATACTCAGAAGTGAAATTCCTACGGAAATATTAAACTATTACGGGAGAAATAAAATTTTACGTTTTGTAATCGACGTAAACTCATTTGCTGGCGACAAGTAGTATTCTATAATCGATTTATTTATTAGAAACTTAATACGATGCCATCGTGGTTGTGGATTCGAATCTCACTCGTAGGAATGATTATGTATAAATTATTTTCATTCCTTCGCTATGACAAAGTGAGGCGTTGAGCTCAGTCACTCCACTCGCAACCAAACGCAATAAAAGACAACTTAGCTACGTGTAACATCTGCTTAGAACGCATAACGCGTTCGTGACTGAGTCCTATAATTTTCTATCATTATCTTAGTGTTATCACACTAATTGCATCTTTTTTGTACTCCATATAATAATGCCTACATGTCATTGTTATTTCCTCTGTTATAAATATTGTATACATATATAAAACTTAAGAACCGTTTAAATATTTCAAATCGACAGAAATACAGAAATTCTACTAGTAGACTTAAAAAACTATTTTTATTTAATATTTTTAGCATTTATTTTAAGGGTTATTCGTACACTAAGGAAATTGAAAAAAACTAATTTAGAAGTTAGGTGCGGGTTCACATACCGCTGCGTTTAAATTTAATACGTTTTCTACATATGCTTTTTAAAAAAAAAGACTTACTAAAACTAATACTAAAAACATTTTTTTTTGTCAATTTTGTAATTAAGAAATTGTAATACGTAATTCTGACATGTATGCAATATGCATATATTAATAATTTTTTGGATTCAATTTTATATGATTTTATTAATAAATATAACTAGTAATAGAAAGAAAACAACATTTACTAATTCGGTTAATAATTAACTAATTTTCTAAGTGTATAAATAACACTTTAAAAATAAAAAAAAAAATACTTGTTGCGAATAACTCAATATGCAAGTTACGTCAAACAAAATTGACATAACTTTGCTGTCAGTCATTCAAGTTTATATATTTGCATAATATATCAACTAAAGCCTCTACTTACGAGTTTTGAGCTCCATGATCCGTTGCTCCGTCAAGTGACGTGGCGAGGCTATTTTTAGCCACCAGCAATACTATAACCTGTCAGGCAGACTAAACCGGTTTGTAGTTTAAACAGCAAAAGCAAGATTTTTCTACTAAAGTATGCTAAATTCCAGATTTCTAAATTTATTCTACATTTGAAATCTCAATATTATGTCATAGTTTGATAAATATTGTGTATTACTAATTGCTTAATGTTTTCTTAGTAAATGTAATATTTGGGTTTAATTTGAGTAAAAAATTTATTGTAAAACAATAAAATTATCTAGAAAAACTAAATAAAATGAGAGAAGCCTATGTTCCCCCTAAGATCCTTCTTATTATTTCTTAGAAAATTTTATCACGATAGGTTCATCGGTTTGGCCGTTTGCCCTCACAGACAGACAGACAGAGCTACTTTCGCATTTACAATATTAGTATGGATTATATTAGTATGGATTATATTTGAACAATTTAATAAAGTAAATAAATTAAAAACAATGTTCCCGTAATACCAATTAAGAGAACGTTCTTGCGTAGTTCTTGTCTGAAAATTATGATTATTCAATAAAAACAGCTTTAAGTATAACATTTAAAGTTATATAGTATAGAGGTCAATATGGCACAGTGGTTTGTTAGTTTGACTGTAAATACGATTGTTTGTGGGTTCGATTTTTTATTTTTATTTTATATATTCCTTATTACACACAATTTATAAAAAAAATTGAAAAAATGTACAAAAGGCAGGCTTAACGCTAAGAAGCATTATCTACCAACCAACCTTGTCATTATTTATATTACTTAGGACAAAATGGGGCTTTAAAATCGGCAACTCAATATGCAATGTCTCAATTTCGAGTGCTTTGGACATGAGGTTCTCTCTGGCTATATTATACGGGAAAAAGCGTGAAACTGATAGAGTATGTATAATTCTGAAATTATTTCAAATACAGAATTTATATACAATTCTATACTATATAAAGGAAAATTTTAATAAGAACTTGTTATGTGATAAAATGAAATCTAGAGAATATTATACATATTGATATATACATATTATATCATAGAGCAAATATTGATTAACGATGACGTCATAATGGCGCACTGTCAAAGTGTCTGTAGGCTATGGATATTGATTCAAATCAAGTATGAAGTGATTTGAAGGTACCTACACATAATTTTAATATCTGTCCGAACTAAGTGATTGACAAAGATTCTTAAGAGAGACACAATTCATATGGGAACGGGATAAAACGGTATTTTAGAAACGAGTATACTCCATATATATAAAATATGCTATGTTTCGGGCAAATAGCTTTATAATATGCATTTTTATGAACTCGTTAATGTCATTAAAGTTGTCTCGATCTGTATAAATCTAGATCATTCATAGGCTATTAAAATTTAAAAAGGCATATAATTTTTTATTTTTAACTAAATTCATTAATATTATATTTTCCATTTTGTGCCCGAATTCGAGAAAAACAGTGTTTGAGTGTCGGAGCTTAAATCCACGTTTTGTCTTAGGTACCATCGATAATTTATTTATGAATATATTTAGTCCACCGATAGGGAATCGAACCAACAGTCAATCGATGGCCTCTTGCTTACTTACTATATGTTTACTAATAATAATGTTTTCTATTTATACGTTTGAACGCATGGCTTAGCTATCAGAGCGCTTGAACTGTTTTCAAGAGGCGCGGGTTCAAATTCCGCTGCGTACAAATTTTTATACGTTTCCTAAATATATGTTTTTCAATTACCTAAGTGTATGCATAACACTTTAAAATAAAATGTTAAAAAAATTATTACCAGTTCGAATTAAACATTAAACTGCATGTCCTTTTAGATTTATAACTTTTAGTTTTCTTTTTAGCACATTATACCCAACTTATTTAAAATTGTCTTCCTAAACTTCCTAAAAAATTAGCTTAACACTGGCAACCACTAAACATAATAACCAACAACTGATTTCGTTTTAGAATTAAATCAAATTCAAGTTTTTATACGTTTCTTAAATATATATTTTTCAAATTTCCTAAGTGTGTGAATATAACTTTTGTTTACAAGGAAGTTAGATATATGATATTAGTACGTCTTTATTAGATTAGCACACAATAGCTTTTCGACCATTAGTCGTCCTAAATTCGTCAATTGCGTCGTATTTTGTTAAAACGAACAAAAAAAAAGGTTATTTCAATTTGCACTCTAACTTGGAGGTCACTAATCATTTATATGAGTTAATTTTCCTTCATATATATTATAACTTTATTAAAAAGTTTCGTATATAATCTAACTTAAGAAACTTGAAAATATATTATATAGATTATTTTAGAATTGAAATACTGTTTAAATATGCATATCATATTTAATATTATTAACAATCCATTATAATTTGTATTAGAATTTAGTTTTCGTATCGACTTTTTTGACTTAACGGAACCTTGTAAATATTTTTCTATGTAGAAAAATCCTTCCACAAGTGCTCTTATTTTTTAATTGAACTCGATTAAGGTCTCAGGTTGTTAAATATTTTGAGGATGAAAATTTCAGCTTCACGCTAAGTTCCGCCAAGCAGAGAGAGTCTAGTCATACTTAGTCACACAAGTTACACAATGAAGGGAAGGCGTTAAAATTTGACAATTTAGAGAATAAACGGCTTTTACATTTGTTGTAGGATGTCAAAATGGCTAGTATAAAGAAATCGGGATATCGTGTAAAGCGAGAATTGCAACTCGAATTAGCTGTAATGGCTTGATTAATCCAGTCTTGCACAGAATATTCGTGATCATGGAAATTTTTCTCGCCTACAGCCTCGTTCCGCGCCGCTCACTTCTGTTGAATGATATTTACGTCACTTGCTATAACAAGTATTATGATGTTAAATCGAACGGCTTTTAAAAGTTTAGAAATTGAATAATTATTTATTAGCTTTTACGGATATTAAAGGTTTTACTGTAAAAAAGTGTATGGATTAATAAACACGTTAAATTATCACGATGGATTATCATTAAAAGGAATAAAAAAGTGGTTTTTTGTTTGTATTTAAAAAAAAACAAATTATTGCATTTTAAAGCATTATAAGCGAACCAATCGTCGTTCAATGCGTTATTATGGTCATCCATTGTTCTCGTATCTAATTATTAATTAATAGTAAGGTGTTTTTCACATATTATATATTTAATTAGAAATTAAAAAACAAATCTAAATATTAGTAAAAAATAGTATTATGTTAAACGGTTTTCAAGAAGCGCGGGTTCAAATCCGGCTGCGTTCAAATTTTTATACGTTTTCTAAATATGTCTTTTACAAGTATTATGTTTTCTTTAGGTTTCCGATTTTTTCCACATAATAACCAGATGTAACCAGAACTGTGGACAGAGAGTACCCAGAACTCCTAACCATCGCAATTACAGTGAAATACTATTCCATTGCGCCACTGCGATGTTAATATTATTATACAAGAACCGTTAATTCACAATCAATGTATAGATAAGCGTTTGAAAATACTGTCAATCAAACTTATCAAGTAAACTATTAACTAAAGTGTTATGATGATATTAGGTGCATTACGCAGGGCTTTCGTCACAACAGGGAGCAATTAGCCACGCTTATCAGATTAGTCGTTACTTCATTTTAGTCGAGATAATTTTTACATACAGTGAGTGTTGCGACCTTTTTTTTTCTTTTTGTACGCTGGGAAATGCTTTTTACGCAGACCGCCAACCAAGGCAGACCCTTGGGGGGCGGGTGGTACTGTGGGACTCACCGGGAACAAAACCCGATACTACCTACTAAAACTACCAAAACGCCTCCGTGGACGGCCTATTGCGGGCCACTGTCGCCTTCAGGGTGCTCCGGGGTTCCTTCCAGAGCACCCGGAGTGTTGCGTCCTGTAAACTCATTTTTTTATATTATCTATCTACTATTTTATTCAAAGAATGTATTTTATTGCTACTACTTCAATACTCAATTACTATAAAGTAATAACTTTTTAGTATTGAATTGAAGAATTCGCAGTAGGATCATATCGGGTCGTATGAACGCAATGTTTGAGTTTGGTTGGTCAGCATGGTAGTCAGGGACAACCTACTGTCAAGACACTCAGTTTTCTACTTTTCGACTGAATTCGCGCTACTTAGTCTTGTATCAGAGCGCAGAAATGAAAATGTTTTTTTTTTACATCTTTTAATATATTTTTTTACTTGTACTAACCCGTATGAGTCAAGACCATGCTCCTTTCACCAAAGGTTGTCTGGCAGAGATTGTGTACTGTTCTTTGTATTGTCTTTGTGTGCAATAAAGTATTATCATATCATCCCTCCGAGTAGGAATCGAACCCACAACAAATCGCAATTGCATTCAAACTGTCGCACTGACCACGATGGAATCAACCGAATAATTATATTTACATTTCCATCTATATTAAGACGAAACGTGGTATTGAAATGAAACTATTTTTAACTGCGTATAGTATTGGTATTCGAAAACTCTACTTAGTACAGGTAGAGTCTACCTGTGACCACGGACTTAAAGTAAAGTGTTTGAAATGTCTGGTTTCTAAAATCAAACATCTTATTACGAAACGCGGTGTTAGGTACCGTCTAATTACACGCAATGTCTAGACACTAGGTTCTAATGTATTTATATAGTTCTTGCAATAGAAAAATATGTAAAATTTTCCGCCTTCAATAGCAACACGTGTATTTCATACAAAATAAGATTTTCGAAAAAACCTAGTGTCACTATGTTTTCCGCTTTGCACCCGAATTGAAGACAATGCGTGATGAGTGGCGGAACTCTAGAGTGGGGATATGAATATAATTGGAATATAATCATTACACAGAGCAGGGATCGAACACACAACCATCGCGTTTAAACCTAGACGCTGCCACTGAGCCACCATTTCTTAAATATATAAAAACAGGAAATGATAAGCAATTACGCTGCACATCACTTGATTGAATTGTCAATTTGTAAACAACTTCCTGTAACAATTTTCTTTGTTTTTTTTTTGAGACACAGACTAAAGAACCTAATTTATTATTGTTATTTATTAACTTTTGGGCTATACACATTATCTTTATTTAAGATCAACTGACATTTTAGTTCAATAAGAAATGTCTAGAGCCAAGCAATCAGTGCCAAGGGAGCCTTTCACAATTATTTTCCACATGTGAAGTGGACTAAGGTTATTCGACTGTCTGTTTCGACTAGCAATTTAATAAGTATAATTCGGGAATGATTTGAACTACGTGTTATGAAGTATGAAACTAGGTAACAGCAAAAAAATTATAATTTAATAACAGTCCAAAGTGCTTAAGAAAAAGCTATTAAAAAAAACAATGACATTTTATTTATTTTTTATTTTAAAAAATATCCTTCGAAATTTGAAAGGTCTCTGAGTGGGAACCGAACCCACTATAACAAATCGTCTTTTAACTGCGTCACGGTACCTTAAATGGTTTTATAGTGTTACAACTTAGAGGCACAAAAATAAGACTTATGAAATATTTGCTTAGACTAGCTAAATTCTAGATTAATTAAAAAAAAGCAATAGCTCATTTATTTACAATTAAATTCCCACAAGACTGTTTATGTCTGTGGATACTATGGATGTGGATACAAGCTGATTTCAAGGAAATTGCCATCGGTGCAGGTGGTCCCTTGAGATTTTTTTGCAAACATGAATATATTCGTTCGTTTTTATCGATATAATTAGTATTGAAAATGTAATTCATTTTATGGTATTTTTTTTGTGTAGTAAAAAATACAAATTACTTTAAAAATGAAACTAAAAGGCAAACTTTAAATTATTTTCTCCTTTTCCTGGTCGTCGGAAATATTCTTTTGTCCACAATATTGAGAGAAAAATCTGAAGTGCATATATTGCATAGTTTCATCGAAAATTAAGAAAGTAGCAATTTGGCTAAGTTTTGTACCTGTCAATTTTTAGTGAATAATTGTATTTTACAGTATTATATTTTGTAACTGCAATGTTGTATTTTATTGAATTTCCGGTTCAAAATACACTGTCCTGTCATAATATATCGCACAATGTATGTTCGTAGAAGAATTTGCTGAATAGTTTTCCTCGTAACAACTTGTTTGCATAAGCTTTTACAAATATGAATATAAATAATGAATATGAATGTAATGACGAAATAATTATTTTTTTACAAATTAATGCATTTGTGTACGACCGGGCTATAAAAAGATTTTTATTGATTAAGTACACAATTTCAAACGAGGCTTTCTGCTAAAATTCGCATTCACATTCGCGTATTTTTACTAATTAAGTGTTAATTTTTTTTAATCGGTTCACAAATAAAAAAGTTACAGCCATTTAAATAATAAGGTGCAAGCAAAATTTGTAATTATGTACGAACGCGGTGGGCGACAAAACGAAGTAGTTCAGTTGTGTAGTTTACGCAGGCGAAGCCGCGAGCGGATCGACAGTGTTAAATCAAACACCATATATTTCTATATATACTGAATGAAAACTCTACAGCGCAATAATATTAAATTGACAAAGCGTGTTTTTAAATTTCTTCATTAAAAACAATAGGTGATTACGACAAGCGACGCTATACAAATTTACTTAACAACAAACCTTTATAGCGAATTTTATTATTTATAAATACAGAAATAATATTTTATATTTACACATTACGTGTGTTTGTACAAATATATATATGTGTGATATTAAGCGTATCAGTTGGCAGAATAAAGTCATTCATTTAAAACAATGTTTCTTATAATGAATGATACGGATCGATGTAACTTTCAGGTGTTGGTACTTGAAGTTTTATTTATTTCAGCTATTTTTATATTTTTTTAACTACAGACTTTGAATTGAGAAGTAAATAAAAAAACCTAATAATCTATACATTTATACAAATAAATAAAATTGGAGTGTCTGTTTGTAACATTAAAATAACCGCTTTTCGCTAAATACATTATACCAAAATAACAGTTTTAACAATGTTTGTGTCTGTCTGTCTGTTTGTTCCGACTAATCTCCGGAACGGCAGGACCGATTTTGACGGGACTTTCACTGACAAATAGTTGATGTAATAAGAAGTACCTTAGGCTTTATTTTAGAACTCCACGCGGACGAATATATATATATATATGACGTACTTTTTTAACACTTTTATTAAGTTCAGTTGTATCAATCAATCAATGTGAGAAAATTTTGCAACGATATTTTGAGCCACTCTTTATAATCCATATTGTTAAAAATTGCTCTCGTGTCCGACTCCGATGACCATACAATATCTTCCTAGCAGGAACCTGATTTCCATGTCGGAATAACTAGGATAAGGAGGTAGTAATTCGAAGCGTGTGCCTTTTAATTTCTCTTTTAAATTAAATTGTATTTTTTACATTGCACGATGAATGGCGGAATTAGATCCCGTTTCCCACGGGAAAAGAAATATTGATATTATGTCAATATGATGGTTTGTTCGAGAATTGAATAACTATATATCTACTAAAAAGACATATTTAGAAAACGTATACAAATTTGAACGCAGCGGGATTTGAACCCGCGCCTCCTGCAAACCATTCAAGCGCTTTGACAGCTAAGCCATGCGTTCTACATCCAGCTACGTTGAAATTCTTATACGCTTATTACAACTTATATTTGTTGTTAGCATCTCTGTAGAGAGATTTTTACAAATTTCTGCTACGCAAAGATTATTCTACGAACAATCGTTTGGCAAGAGAGAATGCTATTTATTATATATATATATATATATTTTTGTGTGTTATTAACACACTTAAGTGTTATTAACACACTTAGGAAATTGAAAAAGACATATTTAGAAAACGTATAAAAATTAAACGCAGCGGGATATACCTACTATTTATATTATTTAATTATTCGTACTGTTATATTTCATTAATTTTAAACAACACTGACAGATGCACGCGATGGTTGTAAATTTTAATCAAATAGATAAATATTATTTAATTAGAAATGAAAGATTTCAAATTATTTTCTAGTTTCTGCATTAACCCCACAGAAATACAGAACAGAGAGATGTGCCACTGAATAATTTGTATTAGAAGATGGGTATATGGTTTTAGTTACAGCTAACCCTCAAATAAAGTGAAGACCTGATTTAAAGTATAAAAGTCGTAATACTCATTCTAAATTATGACTGAAATTTTCATTTACATCACTATTTTTAATATATCATCAGTCTATCATTCCTTGTTACCTAAAGAGCTTGCCTTTATTTTAAAAGGAACTTCAAATGACGTGATCGCACAAGGCTAGCTATTGTGCGTTGGTTTAAGTTGAACCTTGCATTCGCCTTGTACTGTAACCTAGATTGCCTAGGTCCTAACGATCTGATATAAGAATATAATACATGATTGATTGCCATTAGGTGATAACTGGATATTTTAAAAAAAAAAAATTCTAGCACATATTTCGAAAGCGGCATTAGTAGGTTCTTTTTAAATTTTGAATAAATTTGGATAAGAGAGGAGCTCGGATGGCGGAAGCGAGTATTAATGAATTTGAATTGAATTTGGGCCCATTAAGCCTACACTTGGATCGCAAGGTCCAGGCACAGCTTCGAGGTGCTCTTTCAGCAACGCAATAGACACCCACCCACCCAAGTGTTTCCTTTTCTTCTATATACTATATTTATGAGTTATTTGCTTTTATTATTCATATTAAGCTTTTTCCCGTATATTCCGTGGTAGAGTGTCAGAGAGAACATAGTTTGATCTTGATATTCCCATTTTTATCCATCGTGGTGCAGTGGAACTGCAATCGCTATGTGTTGCGGGTTCGATTACCACTCGATGATAAGATCATAATTAAGTTATTTTCATTTTTGGGCGCGGCGTGGGTTTCACCACTGAACACGTACATCTCGAAATCGGGGCGGAAAGTGGAGAACGGAGTGTTTTGGCACTAGGATATCTCTGACCGGGTTGTCTCCCAGCGGGTGCTATGCGGGCAAGAACGTGCAGCTGAAAAAAAATGCAATGCAATATCACATTATTACGCAATTAAGTCAGTGTTCTCATTTCATTGTTTCAGACTGCCAATTTCTTATTAGCGCTCTACTTGTTAAATACTTAAAAAAAAAAAAAAAAAAAAAAAAAAAAAAAAAAAAAAAAAAAAAAAAAAAAAAAAAAAAAAAAAAAAAAAAAAAAAAAAAAAAAAAAAAAAAAAAAAAAAAAAAAAAAAAAAAAAAAAAAAAAAAAAAAAAAAAAAAAAAAAAAAAAAAAAAAAAAAAAAAAAAAAAAAAAAAAAAAAAAAAAAAAAAAAAAAAAAAAAAAAAAAAAAAAAAAAAAAAAAAAAAAAAAAAAAAAAAAAAAAAAAAAAAAAAAAAAAAAAAAAAAAAAAAAAAAAAAAAAAAAAAAAAAAAAAAAAAAAAAAAAAAAAAAAAAAAAAAAAAAAAAAAAAAAAAAAAAAAAAAAAAAAAAAAAAAAAAAAAAAAAAAAAAAAAAAAAAAAAAAAAAAAAAAAAAAAAAAAATATTATATATATATATATATATATATATATATATATATATATATATATATATATATATATATATATATATACACTCGTATATATATATATCTATTTACTCCGTGCACCATTTCCCATTACCTGTAACAGTCACCTTAAAAACGGCCAATTGCGAGCCGGAGTTTGAACACGGGGATTGATACAATTGAGAAACTCGAACTCTTCATTTTTCTTCATTATTTTATTAAAGTAATACGGTGGTTGAAATGCGCATGCGTATCTAAGGGAAGTTGTGTGGAGACTAGAAATGTGACGTCACAAGTCATTTTTGGTTGTAGGCAAGTCCATAGTGGATCCGCGCTTGCCTGGAAGAGATCGCTCACTTAGCGATAAGGTCTAAGCGCCTATTATACTGTGTCTTAATATTTAAATATAAATATTAATTTTGTGTAACATATTTTTTAAACTTTTTAAAGTAATCACACAATTAGGAAATTGAATTATCTCTTGCCAAACGATTGTTCGTAGAATAATCATTGGGTAGCGAAAATTTGTAAAAATCTCTCTACAGAGATGCTAACAACAAAAATAAGTTGTAAGAATTACGACGCAGCTGGATGTAGAACGCATGGCTTACCGGTTAGAGCGCTTGGACGGTTCCCAAGAGGCGCGGGTACGAATCCCGCTGCGTTAAAAAATTTATAAGCTTTCTAAAAATATGTTTTTGTGTAACATATAGTGGATGGCGTAGAATAAACAGTACTTATTTTACTTACATAATTCGTATTGAGTAGGCTCAATACCCTGCAAATTACAAAGTGTATATGTTTTGTATACATAACGTGTACGGATCGAAGGTCTTGCTTGTTTTGTTAAATATATGTTCTTTGTGACGATTGTTTATTGTTTTCTGACATTTATTTATTGATTTTTTTGTATTTCCTATACTTAAGTATTTTTTTTAGTAACATTTTGCAGGTAACACAATGTTTGATATACCTATTGATAATTTAGGCCATTCTCCACTCTCCATATTGGTAAAATGAAAATAGCCTTAAAATCCTTTTAATCTTACATTTAAAAGCTTTATTAACCAATTTTATATTATATATGACAATTTTTATATGCCTTTTTATGTACAATATAAGTATTTATTATTTCATTATATATTTAATGTATTATGTATTATTATTTACTTATGTAAGTGATATCTAGTCGGAAAGTATAGAATAAGTCAATAATTAGTTTATTTTACATATTTTAAATATAATTTTTTTTTTCTTTCAACCCGTACCAGTTAAGACTAAAAGGTTTTCTATCTATCTATCTATATATCTATCTTTTTAATTACCCAAACGTACAACTATGGCTGTATTTCTAGCAAAAATGATGTAAGTCTGTTTCCTTTGACACAGTGTTATTTAGTTCAAATTTTAAATACAAACTATTATTATAAATGCGCATTAGTAAGTGCTTTATATTGTTATTCTAGTCTACACCAGTCATATTTAGCCAGAGTTTCGATATTCGGATAACTTTGTTGGTGTTAAGAATTTGTATGGCGCGTGCGTCACTACAAATTCGAGTGCGTTCATGAAGAATTCAGTTTCAATAAGGAACGTGCTGCTTCTGTAATAACATCCTATGAATTATTGCAAAATATATTGATCCAAAAATTAGTATTTCTTAGAGAATCGAAAATTTAAAATTAAATATTGATTTTTAAGTTTCAAGGAACTCATCGCCGTAGGTAATATAATAAATTCAAATTTATATTTAAAATATTTGCTCGCTTTGGTACTTACCACAAAGTGCGGCTTTGATTACCGCCGTTTAACACACAATTCCTCGATTTTGGGCGGCAAGTGGACAACGGAGTGTCTTGACGCTTGATTCTCTCTGCCTTTCCTTTAATGCGGGACAAAGCGTAAAGCTGTAAAATAATCATTTCCCTGAGTAGGAATCGAATCCAGAACAATCAGACGCTGTTTCACTGCGCCACGATGGCCTTTCATATTATTGAATTGTTAGATATCGATGTCGAAAAATATTTTGATTTTCATAATGATTTTGATTTTGATTTTATAAAATGAGAAAACCGAAAATCATTTTCAACAAAGCATTTGGGGAAAAATTATACAAGATTAACAATGTATAAAAGTTTAAACAAACGTCAATTATAATAAAATTATAAAATATAATCGGCTTTACGTAGTTATTATATTTAATTTATTTGCATTTGTATAGATATTGTCCAAAATTTGACTTACTGTTTTAGAAATCGTATCGTTTGACAAGATTTTCTAGATAAACTACAATTGATGTACTCTGTGTGGTTTATGGAATTTTGCGGACACAAAAAAGAGGTCTGAATCAAGTCACAATCAAGTGTCATTAATCAAAATAATTATTGATTAATATAAACTACCTTGAAAGCTATTGCTAATAAGCTATTATAAACTTGGTCAGCGTACATTGCAATAGCTTATTTTTTGAAAAGGTTTGAGAAGGAAGGATTTGACGGAAATATGTCATATCCAATTTATTGTTTTAAAGCTTTAAGGCATTTTGCATAAACATACAGAAAGGACCTCTATATCCATAGGTGGATCTTTTAAAGATTTATGATGTATATCTAATTTACTATTAGTTTAACGGATTAGTACTATAAGATTAAGTTACCTTACGGTTTTTAATTTAAATTAAAGGAATTTCTTTCGTTGTCTTTCTTTAAACTAAGGTTTTTGGTTATAATTTATGATATATAGGTTAAAATAACAATACAG
Source organism: Podotricha telesiphe (assembly GCA_038994665.1). NCBI lineage: Eukaryota > Metazoa > Arthropoda > Insecta > Lepidoptera > Nymphalidae > Podotricha > Podotricha telesiphe. The sequence continues at coordinate 33,112 of JAOYRR010000063.1, read as the reverse complement.
ATTAAATATCTAATGTAATAATTAGTATAAAACCTTAGACCGCAATCGGGTTGATTTGTTCAAATGTAAGCGGTAACGTAAGAGACATAAAAAAATATTTTTTTGCTGCTTCACGCTTTTTCCCGCAAAGGAAGGTAATTAGAGAGAACCTAGTGTCAAGACACTCCGTTTTCTACTTTCGCCTGAATTCGAAACGTTGCGTGCGTTGGTAACACAGAGCGAAAAGAAATGAATATATTTTTAAAATATAAACCTTGACTCGATTGGATCCAGCCCACAACCAATCGCGTTTACGGTCAGATATTTTCCCACTGTGCCAGAATGGTCGCAAAGATAAGCAAAAAAATAACAAAAATTTACCCAATTTATTATTTTCAGGAATCCCTAGCAGAATGGGAGCGTGGTGTGACAGACATGCAAGCCCCTGCCCTAATAGCTGGGGCTCTTTCACGCAAGTGGAGCATGAGGAGTGCCCCCGCTCAAGACACCGCGACAGATGAAACCGCGCCGGTCACTAGTTCAAATTCGACTGATGCTTGTAAACTTCTTGTGGTTAGTATGGATGAAATATTTGCTGTTTTTAAAAAAAATTAGAGTATACGTTTTATAGCCAACGCAGGCGTAGGAGCGGGCGACAAATCGTTTTATATAAAAATTGTGTTATATTGTCGGTTAGGTTACACAAAGTGGATTGTTACTTTTTCATATGCTTGAACGGTTTTCAAGAGGCGCAGGTTCAAATCCCGCTTCGTTCAAATTTTTTAACGTTTTCTAAATATATGTTTTTTATACGTTTTCTTAAAATTAAGTTTTTCAATTTCGTAAGTTGTGAATTGATCTTAAGATAAAATAATATTTATATAATACGAGGTCGTCGCAGACCATGGGCCATCATCTGTAAACGCGATTGGGTGGTTTCGAAACTGATTCTGGAAAGACATAGAATGGAGGTGAGTTCCGCCACTCGACAAGCAGCTTCACGCTTTTTTTCCTTATAGCAGGGTAGTCAGAGGAAACCAAACGCCGTCCGAAATCGAGACATTGCTTGTACTAAAGCAGATAAATATATTATATATAACAAGCAATGGTGTTGTCTCTCAATAAGAAATGTCTCGTATCGGGGGAAAGGTCTAGACCGGGGTGTCTTTATATTCGGTTACATTTGCCTATTCCGCTAGCCAGGATAGAGGCATGAAACTGGAGAAAAATGGTATAAAATAATATTAATAAAAGATAATCTGACAAATTTCAATTTAATGATATTCTTATTAATAATGTCATTAACCTCAAATAACTAGAGCTGATATTTTTTTCGCGAAAATATATATATTTTTTGTGGGTTCAAATAACCTCTTGCTGGCTGCATAATATGATTTAGTACAATAACCGTGTAGAAACTTAACAAGAAATATATATAAGAACTAAAAAAATTTTATTCTTATATATCTTAGTTGCATTTTTACAAGTTATTTTACACTTGATTTTTTGGTTGCTGTTAAAAAAAACTTTAATTAATGTTGTAGATAACTCAGGAAAATTTACGTATTATTTTTTAATACAATCCTCTTAGAATTACTGACGCTTGACTGATGTCTGTCTGTGAGCGCGGTGGTTGTGGGTTCGATCGCTATTCGTAGGAATATTTCTTTTTATTATTTTCGTTCGCCAGAGCAGCTGGTATGATAAAATTTGGCGTAAGATTTCACCACTCCACACGTCACATAATGTCTGGCGATTGGGCAGAAAGTAAATGGCGAAGTGTACGCTAGAACACTCCGTTCTCTCTGTCTATCTAAAACATTGTACCTTAAAAAAGACATATTTAGAAAACATATAAAAATTTAAACGCAGCGGGATTTGTACCCGCGCCTCTTGAAACCCGTAAAAGGGCACTGACCGCTAAGCCATGCGTTCTACACCCAGCTACTTCGAAATTCTTATACGCTTATTACAACATAAGATTTGTGGTTAGCATCTCTGTAGAGAGAATTTACTAATTTCTGCTACCCAAAGATTATTCTACGAACAATCATTTGGCAAGAGAGAATGCTATTTGTTAAATATTTTTTATCATTTTGAAAGTATTAATTGCACATTTAGGAAATTGAAGAAGATATATTTAGAAAAGGTATTAACTGTTTTCAAAAAGGCCCGGGTTCAAATCCCGCTGTGTTCAAATTTTTATACGTTTTCTAAATATGTCTTTTCTTTGACTTAACACGCAATATTTGGGAATTCAGGTGGAAAGTGGAGAACGGAATGTTTTGACTCTATGTTCCCTCTGACACCCTGCTATGAGGGAAAAGGCGTGAAGTTAAATGAAAAATCAATTTACAATGGTATATAATCCTTGAAATAAATCGAGACGTGTTCAATTGTTTTCATGCTCTCAACCAGTGCAATGCTAATGTCCGAACGGACATCTTGCCTATAATAAGAACAATATTGTTGTTACTGAGATGGCAATAAATTCATACATTGATGCAGGCAGCCGTGTTTAATTGAGTTTCATGAACGCTAGGGTTAATTGGTGTTAAACGTGCTCCAGGCGACTAGTTCCCTCCATCATCTGTATGTGTGAATATGTGATTGGAGGCCACCGTTATTCTAGTATCAAACGTAATTAAATAAGATATATGCAAAATATTTCTTTTATTTAATTTAATTTTCTTTTATATTTCTATATTCGTATATCTATTGATATAACATAGGCCCCGAGCTTTCTGCTTATTTAAAAAAATATTGCTTAGTTGATAGCGGAACCTATGAAAGAATATCTAATATATATAATAAATATAAATACTCACTTAAACATTCAGGTTGTTACAGGTATTACAAATTAAGTATACTATGATATCAACGGGTAATATACGTAATATATATTTCGACGAAAATTAAATTCGACAAAAATAATAAATGGGCCCCTAAATAGAATTCGATCGCTCGTTCGTTCTTACATCACCGACGTCATTGAAGTTCGTTAATTCCTTTTTATCACCGAAACTAATTATGCAAATTGATTAAACCGTCAGTTTTCTGATTATTTCATCGTTGATCGTCGATCGAGTCGTACCTACTTTCGAGTACATTTTTTTTATTATAAAATAGATAATATGTAAATAAAAATGGATTATTTGTACCTAAAAATGTATGCAGCTTTTAGATCTTATATTTCAAATTAATTTATTACTTAATAATTATCCTTATCGCTTACTTAACAACTTAACAACTGAAACTATGCTTAGTGGAAAAATATTATATTATTTGTTTTTAGCAATCTTAAAATCATTATCTATAAATTTTTACGAAATTTGTGCGGACGAAGCAGTATGAAATTTGGCACAGTTAAAGTTTATATAGAGAATAATGTTTGTATAAAATAATGTATAGAAAATACACACTACAAATACACATACGAGTACTCTGCGCGTCAACGAAGCAACTACTAATAATATTTAATTATAATTATATATATAGAAGTCAGTGTATAAATAATTAAAACTTAATTGTCGATGAATATATGTTTAATCTAATTTTTTTTATTTAAATTTACAGTACATAGGCGAGTCCAAATCGCCGATATGGAGGCTCTCCTTATGCGGGGGCAATGCAGCGGCGGTGGCAGCTCGGGCTGGTACCAAGTTGCTACCACCAAAAATTCGTATAGTCTGGAATCCGCCCACCACGCCCTATCAGCATACCGAGAAATTAAGATTAATTGTCACAGCTGTCAATAGTGGTAAAAAAAAAACAAATATCTCCTTTAATTTCAGTGACAACGACTATACACTTTTTGGTTAGGCTTAGGTTAGTAGGGTTAGGTAGGTTGTGGGATGTAGAATGCATGGCTGACCGGTCAGAACGCTTGGACGGTTTACACGAGGCGTGGGTTTGAATCCCGCTGCGTTCAAATTTGGGTACGCTTTCTAAAAATTAGTTTTTGTTTAACATATTTTAAGGTGTATAAAGAGTACTATATGAGGGAACGCGTACGAGAGTGCCCAAGCTTCGCCTCGCTGTCGGTTTTTTGGATCGGGGAACAGGATAACGCGAGGGGGTAAATGTAGCGGGCACCAGATTTAATTGGGATCATCCATGGCAAGCACTCCACTTGCCAAGACTCGCGCCAAGAGCTTCTAGGATGCTCATCTCGAGTCTGGATGGGGCGTTAGGTTCTAGATATATTCAAAGCCAGCTTGCTGCTAGTCAAGTCTGATCTTTTGTAACATTACAAGATTTAAAAGGTTACTCAGTTTTTTCTCAACAATATGACAAGAGGTGCAAAACAGCAGTTCAAGGCCAAATTCACATCAGAAATTCGCATACTGTTAAGTAATTTACTTCTCACCCTATTTTCGCAATTTGTGTGAAAGATATCTTATAAACATTACTGTAATGCTAACAGCACAGTATGTTGAAGTTTAATTTAAAATTAGTCAAATTATACATTTTCCCATCTTAGCCTTATTTCGTACGTGTTTGCAAAACACTCTGTATAGTTTAGTAAACACTGTTTGTATAGTGTTGCTTGCCTTGTGTAACAGTTTTATATTCAAAGCCTTATTCGGGATATGGTAGTAATTTATAGAAAATAGGTGCTTTGATTTTTTCTTTTAATATGTAATTTTTATAAAAAATACAGTAATAAGTGACGTAATTCTATTAGTCCTTACATGTTTACTTAATTGTAAGTTCAAAAGATCATTAGGCAAGTTTTATATAACTTCATAACATAAGGGCTTGTCGTAAAATTTATTTTGTCGTATATTTTCTTTGATATGTGTATCTTTTGATGCATATCTTAATCACACTAATTACCTTAACAGGCGCAGTATGCAACAACGACTCTCAATTTACATGCGGCCTGACCAGCCTCTGCATAGCCTCGTACTTAGTATGCGATGGTATCCGCCACTGTCCGGGTGGTGAAGACGAGGACTCAAGCGCCTGTTCCAATAGACGCGACTCCCCACTCCTGGAAATGCTGAGGAGGTTCGCAGCCAGAAATCAGGAATTGTTGGGTCTTGACCAGCCAGATGGTGTGACGAAGCCTTCTGTTATTAGTAAGTAGTGGAACGGTATTTTTTCATTAGTAGTAGTGTTTCACTTTTTTGTACAAATTTATATGAGTGAAGAGTCAAAAAAGAACACTCACTTTGCACTCGTAATTTTTAATTTGTTCATATTGCATGTATCATCGTTAAAATATTCTTTGAAAGAACCTCGTGAATCTTACAAGGGCAAACTAATCTTTAATGATTTTTTATTATTCAAAGTGCTATTCACACATTTAGGATATTAAAAACATGTTTAGATAACGTATAAAAATTTGAACGCGTACGTTCAACATTTGACATTTCATGGCTTAGCGGTGACAGCGCTTTGAAGGTTTCCAAGAGGCTCGGGTTTGACTCAAAAAAAAATTATATGCCTTTTAAAAATGATTTTTAAACTTTAGTGATATATGACTGTACCCTTTACTTTCCGTACACTTTGTTTAACCAGACCTAAAAAAACATCTGCTTTAAGAATAAATATTAGCTAAAATGAAATTGGAACTCATAGTCGCAGTCGTTACGGTTCACATGTTATTAATATCATTATTAAATATTTTTCAGTGAAAATAACTGAAGGAGAACAGAAACAGAATGCGTTTATGGAGTTCGCGGCAGCTTTGAAGCCGTACGGACCTTGGAGCTACCTCGTGGTGGGCATGCTGGTGTGCGCTACCATCCTCATGTTCTGTTTGGCTTGGGGTGAGTTGATAATTACAGTTTACTTCAGCTATAGTTTACTATAGCTTCAGCCGGGTAGTCAGAGAGAACCTAGCGCCAAGGCACTCCGATCTCCCTCCACTTTTTCGTGGCCTAAGTGGCGTGCTTTGTCTCTTAGGTACCTGAGCGGAGAAATGAGCCTCCACTTTCATCCTAATTTAGACATGTATTGGGTGAAGAACTCAATGTAGTTTTCCTAACCAAGCCAAAGGAAGAAAAATATTTAAAAATATAAATATTTCCCTTAGTGAAATTCGAAGAACGATATAAAGTGGAATCTATATATTCGCATTTGTCTCTTACTTGTAACAATATATTACCTCATTCATACTATTAAGAGCAAATACCACGCATGTAGTTTTTTTTCTATATTTTAACTTAATCTTACATATTTTCCATTACAGAATGCTGTTGCAAACGCTCGAAGCCATCAGACACGCCTATAATACCTGCTTCTTGTATAGATATATCTCCGACGGTCACAGTCACGGCAGCTTCTCAACAATTGTTCGACACTCAACCCCCATCCCCTCCAGAATACGAGCCACCCCCCACTTACTCTTCATTGTTCCCGAGGGCATATAAGTCCTCTCCCTCGCCGATACCACATTGCTCTCACGATGAGCCTGACTGAATTGTATCGAATAACCAAATCATTTTGTTATAATGTAGCTGTAATATATAATATAAGAATTATGATTTTTTTATGAAGTTCGTAACTAAAATGTGCTCTTTTGTATTCATTTTTATAAATATTTCGGTTATTTTACCATCTGTGGGAAAGTTATGTTTTTTTTTTGCTATCTGTTTCTTTATGTCGAAATTGTAGATTACATAATAATTTAATAAAGAATGATTCGTTTCTTGTCTCAACGACCAATATGTTGTATCTAATAAAAAAAATATTATAATGAAAATTATTAATTTTTTTTTTATATTATAAGAGTACTGAAAAATTACAACATATAAGAACATTGCTTAAATTGTATTCTTTTGGTGTAGGAAACATTAAAAAAATCATTTTTAACCGCTTTCGGTGACGTTAGCTAGGGTTTAACTGACATTAAATCGGTAGAAATAAATATATTTTCATCGATTTAATATCGATAATTTTTAATTGACGCATTTATGCGTGCATGCATGCATTTATTTTAAAAGGCGATTTTCCTAAACTTTTATTTGAATTCTGATTTCTTTAGAACTATATTCATATTAAAGGTGATGTATATAGACTTTGTACATACAATTCCTATAAGACATATTTTCTAATTAGCCATATTGTTGAAAGTAAAGAACTAACCTTTTTTTGTATATATCATATTCAGGGCCATAACACTAAGTACAATAACTTTATTTGGGACCAAGTTTTTATTTTATGCATCTCACTAAATGTGCCTTAAATAATGAAATTTACATATTCTTTTACATTTATGTATGTATAAGAGTAATGAATGTGTATAATATAGGATAAACTAATAGCTGACAATAACGAGATTAAAAATCCTTTGAATATCTCCTTCATACTTTTTATGCAACATTTATACTTAATTTAACTTACAGTTATTAATTATAATTGAGATTCTAAGATTTAAAACAATTTGCTTCGGATGTTTTTGTGACAGATATTGAATACAGATAAAAAATGGAATGAAAACTTATTTTTGGAGTGTGATAATGATGAGTTGATATGCAGCCAGTGTGTAAACATTTTTATAAAATTAACATCTAAAAATATAAAATATAATGAATACACTATTTGAGATTGATTGGAAATATCGATTTACCAATATGTAAAGACTATGTATATGAAATGGAGATTGTTTATGTAAGTACCGCTGTCCACATTGATTTAAGCTAGTCTATTAGAATCTGTTTTATTTCCTAGGTATAAGTCATCTAGTTTTAGACTACTGGGTAATTCCTAGGCTAAGTCTGTTATAACTCCACAAAATGTAATAGGTACCTAAGGATTATAAAATGAAAGTGATATATATTATAAGAAGATATTATGACTAAAAATAAATATTTATTTCAGAAACAACTGTGTTTGATTTTCCAAGCGTCTTTTTATGTAGGAATAATTTTGAACTTTTTACTGAAAGCTGCTCTGCAAAAAAAAATATGATGTCGATCCCTTATTATCTTTTCTAACATGCATAAGTGTATTTATTACAAAAATCAAGATATTTGTACATAATGTAAGCATTTAAATATTATATAAAAATTGTATTTTATTGTTTGAAAGACTAATTGCTAAGTTTCTCACACTTGTCTGCAGAACTGCGTTCCGCGGGTGGTATCGGACTGACGATTAAAAAACGCCACTAAAAGTCAAATTGAATAAATCAATAAAATACAACAACCGATGGATGGGCACAGATTTATAAGACAAAATTCATATAATACCTTAAATCACGAAATTTTAAACTAACAAGATTAATATTGTTGGTTTCAATATTAATATTATTGGTTTCAAATTTGGTTATAATATAGTTTTCATACGAGAAATTTATTTTGCTCTCACTCAGGAGCTTCACGCCACGGAGATGCAAATACTGATGTACGCGTTACGTGATACATTAGAGGTAATCTTAGAGGCCGTGACGTAGCGGACAAGCTCCAAGAGCCTTGCTTGAGATGGTATGGCCACGTTGCGCGCCTACCTAAGAACTATGTCGGAATAATATGCCTTGAAATGTCTATCCCTGGAGTTATACCGCCCGGCCGCTCAAAGCGATGACTGGATGTCGTGAACCAAAACATGAGAACCAATGAGTTTACCACTGAGAATGTTGAAGGTCGTGCAAAGTGGAAGAAGTTAAGTTGAAAGGCAGACCCTGGCTAAGTTCTGGGATAAATGCCAGGAAGAAGAAGATTAACCCTTGTCTAATATTATAAAATTACGTTAATATACGATTCACTACAAATAACAGGTTTCTCTTTTCAATTGTTATTTACTAAATATTTAAGAAAATTAAAATGAATGCGAAAGAAAATATTGTTCAAAATATAATAATTGATTATTGAAATATTGTTCAAAATAGAATAAATTATGCGTTGAAATGAGAATGTTCATTTTTAGACCTACGCTAGTGAAAAATATTAAAAAGTCACGGTTTACAAACCAAACGTTGATGATAATGTTTTTTGCGACTGGCAGTCCATCTGCTTTAAATTGATATCAATCTGTCAGTTGACAAATGACTGACATAGGTTCTGTCATTCGAAAGTTATTGAAAGAGATATGGAAAATAATATTTTATAGCAAAATATGCATAGTATTACTTTAAAGAGAGTATCTAGTAACATATTGAAGCTTTGTCATATTGTAATCAAATAAGAATACTCGTTACACTGTTCTACTATGGATGATACTATATTATTTAAAATTTGCCGTGTTTGCTTGGATTCGGACAAACAAAACTACATATCTTTAAGCGAAACGTATAAACAATTCCTATTATTCGAACACATTAATGCTATAACAAATGTAAAGATAAAATATAAAGACGGCCATCCCGATAAAATATGCGAGCAATGTTTTAACGAACTGCGTACAGCTGTTGACTTTATAGAAAAATGTGAACAATCCAATGACACATTGATTAACAAGACCATTAAAAAAGAAGAAGTAAACATTGTATGTAATGTGACAGTTAAAACAGAAAAACATGAAATAAAGACGGAAGAAGATAATAGTGATGATAACTTTTATTATGGCTACGGTGATGAAGACAATTCCAATGACCCTATCAACGACTCTGACTCAAACACTCGTAAAAGTAGAGCTATAAATCATAATCTGAAGTGCAATGATTGTAAAGAAACATTTAAATCCAAATGCAAGCTCCGAGTGCATTGGAAAAAGGCTCACATGCCTGAAGCCTTGATTTGTACAAATTGTAAACGAACATTTAAGAGTTTTAAAGCCTATCATTTACACAAGCAAAGAAAAACTAAGAGTTGCTTAGTTGCAACAGATAAAAATATATCAATTGAAGGTATAGGGAAAAATAGAGTATTTATATGTAAAGAGTGCAATTATAAAACTTCAAGAATTAAAGATATGTCAGCTCATTTGGTCACACATAGCGGGGAAAGGCCATATCAGTGTCACTTATGCCCTAACACATATACTCAACATAGCTCTCTTCAAAGCCATATAGAAGGAACACACAAAAGTTACTTTATTGAAATAACTTGTCAGTTTTGCGGCAAATATGTAAAAGGTCGAAGAAATGTATACAGACATTTAAAAGGACACACAGACGGGGAAGCAACTTGCACCATATGTAAGAAAGTTATGAAAAAAAAGAGTTTTCATATACACATGAAACGACATACTGGTGTAAAATCATTTACCTGTGAAAAGTGTGCATCAACATTTTACACTAGTGCAGAACTATGCAATCATAAGCGCTGGGTACATATTAAAAGTGAAGAGATGCTCAAATGTGATCTGTGTGAGTATAAATGTATAAAGGCATACAATATGAAGCAGCACAAGAGTAAACATACTGACAAAAACGTGCCTTGCACAATTTGTGGTAGATTCTATTTAAATCTTGAAAAGTTGACTGCCCATCAAAAAATGCATTATGATGAAAAGAAATATTCCTGTCCACAATGTAATATGAAATTTTACAAACGAGATTCAGTTCGAAAGCATATGAAAGTGAAGCATGCAGTAACAATAATTGACGAACCAGTAACAGTGCCTATTGAGGTGAAAACAGAAAATATAGGATATCAAGCCGATGATCTGAATGTTGAAAATGATCGTACTTCCACGAAACATTAGCATCATTAATAAAATAGACAACTCCTGTTATTCAAATGTCTTAAATTTTTTATCTTTTGAAATTGTTAAATTTATAAATTTAATTAATATAATATAACAAATATTCACAGCACTAACCCACAAGTTACAATAAATCATAATATATAAGGTACATTTATAACTTGTTACTCTTTAATTTGTAAATCATTTCTTCTAAAAAGTTTTACAGACATATATAAAAAATTAAGTATTAAACTTACTTTTTAAGTAATGAAAATCAGAGGTGGTTCTCAATTCAACACATATATATATATTTAGACCATGTATAACTTTTTACAAAGTAGACCACTTTTAATAATTGTTTTTTAAACAATATAGTATACTGGAATGCTAGTACCATAAAAATTTTGAACAGTAATTTTAACCCTAATAGTAGCAAAATAGGGGATAAAAACAAACAATACTTATTTAAACATGAATAGGCCAAATTCAAAATTAATATATATCTTTCATATTTATAAAACATGTTACAAAAATTATAATAATTGTTGTTAATTATTATTATATATTTATACCAGAATGGTTTTATTGATCAAATGGAAATATTGTCACTATCATTGTGTTGTGGCAAAGAATACTGTAGAGTAAGAACAGTAGGATTGTTATTTTTATTATGTATATTCACTTACTTCAGCCTAGTGTCAATTGTTGTCAAGTGTTTATTGGCGGAACAAGACACCACACTTTGTCAAGTTCACCAAATTGGAGAAATAAAAATATTACTCCAGCAAGTAGTACTCAAATCCATAATCCTGTCCCACTGTGCCACAATGGTTTCTATGTCTATTAAGTATATGTAAATAATATATTCTAATTAAAGATATATATAAAGTACAAAAAAATCTTTTTTCATTATTTTTCATTTAAAATAACATTAATATGTTGCAGTGTGATGTTTTGTTCTGGGCTAAGAGGTCATGGTGGCGCAATGGGACAGCTTCTGACTGTAAACACAATAGTTGCAGGTTCGATCTCCACTCGCAGGAATAATTGTATCCATTTCCAGTTGAGTTCCGCCACTCAAAAAGATTTTCTTTATTATTTTTGTAAAAATATAAGTTGTTTTTAAATTCATATACCTTGGCAGATTGACAAAAACATTGTAAGTATATTATTATAACAAAAGCTACTTAACAGAAACTTGTAATTATTGAATATATATTTACATTGTAGTGCGAAATTAAGCTTATTTAAAGAAGAAAACAATATTCAGTTGTAAATGAATAAATGTATATATTAAGTCAATTGTGAAGTACATAAATAAATTAATTCAGATTATTGTTAAAGTGTAAATAAAGAAATTTAAAATTAACATTTTTATCTTTAATTCATAACTAGTTGATACTCGCAACTCCGTTTGCGCGGTCTTTATGAGTTATAAAGAACTTCCATTACATGCCACCTTTTGATAATGAAACTGATACAAAATTGTAATAGTTGATGTCAATTTCCATGTCAGACGATTGTAATTTATTTTCCAGCTTCACGCTTTTCTCTCAGCAAAAAGGTCCTAGTGACACTCGATGGATATATAGTTCTCCAGTATATATCCATCGTTGCATATTCCAGCGACCGCTAAACAGTGCGTCCAAAAATCTCTCTACAGACATGCTAACAACAATTATAAGTTGTAATAAGCATATAAGAATGTCAACGTAGCTGTATGTAGAACGCATGGCTTAGCGGTCAGAGCGCTTGAACGGTTTTCAAGAGGCGCGGGTTCAAATTGCAATTGCATACGATATCTTTTTGTCACAGAAGAATAAAATAATAATATTACATAAATTTACAAACTTTGTAATGAGAGAAGGTAGGGAGAGACAGTTATAAACCATTTAATTTTTTTTAAATCATTTCATAATTATTACAATTTTATAGTAAGAACATAAAAAAATACTGTCTTGAGCTAAGATGAAACAAAAGTGGCTCGTGTAATATGACAGTAGGCAGCTGCGTCGGCAACTAGCTACTTGAACTTGGCTGCATACGGTGCCGCATCTCCATGTATGTATGCAATTTTTTTAATTTGTATAGGCGAAAACTGGCGAATGTGCAACTTTTAAATTTTTATAAGATTAAGAGACTAACACTTTTCTTTCATAAAATACAGATACCCTTTTATTCATTGTATCGCGGGGCCCCCGCGATTTTTGCAAAGAGCACCACTGCCTATTTTTTAGATATTTCGTTTTGAATGAAGGAATTTTCACAGCTACACGCTTTTCTCCACTTCGTTCGCCGATTTCCGTCAGAATTCGAGTGATTGCATATTGAGTTGAGTTGAATTGAAATGAAAATAATTTAAGTACAATGGTATCAGTAAGTTATCATTATATTAATACGTAAAGGAAAAACTTTGCACTCCTTTGTACGCCAATTATGAGGGCGGAGGATAACATATAGAAATTTGGCATATTTAGTTAAAGTTTATATGGAGAAAAAAATATAATGATTAATTGAGAATATATTAAATTAATAAAATAAATATTGTACACACTGAACCATATGTTTGACATACACACCGGTATAGAGTTTTAGTAAATACTAGCTTTGCCTGCGATTTCGTTCGCGTTCCAAACTTAAAGTAGCCTAAGTTACTCCCTATTGTATATATCAGCTATCTGCCAGTAAAGGTCCCGTCCAGAGATTAGCCGAGACAAACAGACAGACAGACAAACATTATAATACAGGTTATTTTGTTATATTTTCCGTGTCGTAATTTGCATTAGATATCTAGTTAAGCTTGCAATGGTTTGATGTCAATAATTGAGAAGCGTAAGAACGTATTTCCCAATAGGGTTTGGTAGGGAATTCCCGTGAGTGCCATCGCAGGAAGCTCTGTTTTGATTATAACAAAAAACAGGCATAGGCAAATGTTTAAAATTGCTGGTTTAAAAAAAACATATATTTAGAAAACGTACAAAAATTTGAACGCAGCGGGATTTGAAACCGCGCTCAATTTGTGGCCGTTAACCCATGCGTTCATCCCGCTGCGTTCACCGGAACTTAAATTTCCTAAGTGAATAACACTTTAAAAAACAAATGTCATAAGAAGTAGCTGTTTTAAAATATTGTTTAATATAATCATAACCAATTGAATCAATACGCCGAAATAATGATTTAAAAATGTGTAGGTACTTCGTTAGGAAATGTTTGGTAATACGCAGTTTGTAATATATTTTTAGCAAACGCATGGAATTTTTTTTTAACATTTTTAAAGTGTTATTCCCATACTAAGGAAATTGAAAAATACATATTTGGAAAACCGTTCAAGTTCAAGAGGCGCGGGTTCAAATCCCGCTGCGTTCAAATTTTTATACGTTTTCTAAATATGTCTTTTTTTAAACGCATGGAAATTTGAACGTAGCGGTACTCGAACCTGCGCCTATTGGATCTTTTAATATCTTAAGTATGCGAAAAACACTTTAAAAATGTTACAAAAAATACCGTTTTCAATTTAGTCTATTTTTGTCTTTTACCATCTTTCGCAACATATGGCATACCCCCACTTTTTACTCGTTTTAACAACTATTATTGTGAGTCCTAACGTCGTTTTTTTGTCCAGAATAGGGAAATGAAACACTTTAAATATATTGGGCGCTAGGAGAAGCTTAGAAAGAAAACATTTTTTTATATCAATGCACATACATTAAATTATTATTTAACACATTTCGTTCACTACAATGTGTACAAGAGACACCTTTGGCGCGAACGATGCTACTTTTAAGTTGAAATTATTTAACAACCTATTTGATTGTTATTGACATTTTATATACTAGTTGGTACATTTATGAGATATCTGTACATAAATGTTTTGTATACGTTGTAGGTCTCATTTATCTCCTATGAAAAAGAATATAGAATATACAAAAGAAAAAAGAATTCCAAAATATGTTCTTATTTAGGTCACACATTATAAGTTTAGTTCAAGGCAATATTAGACCGCCGGTTCGATCAGGTGGACTTAAATATTGGCAGCTGCGACCTGTTTTTAACATAATTACATTCATTTAAATTGGCAATCATATGTAACTAAGTGTGTATTCACATGCACATTATTCGTATATTTGGCGCCGCTCGCGGCTTCGCTTGCACTACATGGCTTAAACTATATGACTGAACTATTCCCGCGATCTCGTTTAAATCACACACTTTGCTTAAAATTATAATTTAAATGGTTGTTAGTTTTTTGTTTATGAACCGTTTGTAATGATATAAATATTAAATGTTAAAGGATTTTTACCACAATACAATAAAAATTACAATTAAATCGGTCAAGCCGTTTCTGAGTTTAGCGTGCACAAACAAACAGACAAACGGAAAGGTAAATTAAAAATCATTGTTTTGGGTTCTATTGCATTGATTTTTTTTCATGTTTTTCATGTACAGACAGCGATCAGTTACATTTATATTATATGTATACATAAAAAGCTTTATTATTTCTCAAATCAATCATTTATAAACTGGTGATTTTCTAAATGATACGCTCTCAGCCTAATTTAAGCGTTACTAAACTTAATTTGATAAACTTAATGGTGTGTAAAACCTGGAGTATTGCCTCTTTTTTTTATATACGACAAGGATTTACACTAGTCTACTCTATTATTCTATCTTAATCTATTATTGTTAATCGTCGACGTCGAGTTCGAAACATTTCGGGTTAAGCGACATCTATTTTGCTTGTAAGCGCTCTTATAATTATGAAAATAATTTACAAGATGCATGAAAAGTTAATGGATATGTGGTACAATTTTGGCCCATGTTCTCGCTTTACAGTTTTGCTAAGATATATTATTTTCTAATAAATAAAACATTAAATTGCTCTAGTTGGAAATTCACAAACTGGCGTTTACACCAAATAGCCTTTGAACCGTCGATATCAAAAACCGAACTCCCTAAAAAGACCAAAATAATATCGGGGGAGTCTTTATATTTAAAATACGGGAACTTCCGTCTGAATCTCCTTGCTCCCGCAACTGTAGTGTGTAGTTGAACTCACATATCCGCGACGTAAAAAGCTATTAGTTGACTAATTAAAGTCCAATGTTCAAAAAGTGTAACATAAATATATTTAGAAACTTGTTTTAATAACTTAAGAAATATATGAAAAAAGCATTAGTACGTTTTCATATGTATTTTTAGAAGAGAAGACGTATGTATGCACATGTGTAGTATAGCGTCTGTCGTTTAATGAAACGCAAATAGTGTACAACTTCAAAGCCTTAGCGTAAAGGAACCTACAGAGAGATCACAATAGAAACAAAAGACTCACTTTGTATACAAACATTAGCTTTATTATTTCTTATTTACTTGAAAATTAGAATGTCATGCTACTTAGTTTTTTATTAAATAATAAACCTTTAAAAAAGAAAAACAATAACCCATCATCGTCAACTCGTCCGTGTTTTGTTTATGTAACAGCTTCTCGCTTTTTCTCGCGGAGTAGGGTCGGCAGAGGGAACCGAATGATAATACACTCCGTTCTTCACTTTTCGCCCGAATCCGAAACAAGAGTGGAGAAATGAAAAGAATTTAAAGAACCCGCGACCATGGACGTTGATACACTGCGCTACAATGTCCTTAGTAAATGTAATTTGATTTTGCTTATTAAATAAGTAGATATGGGGAAGTGTACGTAACGGTACTTACATTATATCTCACTTTAAGGCATCGTATTTGGGACTAGTCAGAAAGTTATACTATTTATAAATATGTAAGTAAATCATATTTATATAACGTGAAGGGAAAATTTCGACAGTTTTTAAGAAAACTATGTGAAAAGAGCATTATGAAATTGAACACTGTTAAAGATTTAATAAAGAAAAAATAATACAATAAAAATATAAAAAAAATGTGTTAAAAATAAACATTACACACTACTATGTGTTTCACTTACACATTTGAATAAAGTGACATGTTTGTACATGATGCTAAGGTAACGATTATTTTACGAGTCAACAATGTATAAATCTATACAAATGAATAAAATTGGAGTTCTTCTTACTAATATTAAAATAACGTCTTGTTACTAAATGCATATGTACCCGTATGTATACAGGATACATATACCAAAATAATTGTTTGACTGTCTGTCTGACCGATTTAAACAGGACTTTTACCGGCAGATAGCTGATGTAATAAGGAGTTACTAAGGTTTTAAATATCGACGGTTCAAAGCCTATTTGGTGTACACGCCAGTTTTTGAATTTCCAAGAGCATTTTAAAGTTTTATTTATTAGAAAAAAATATATCTTAGCAAACTGTTAAGCGAGAACATGGGCCAAAATTATACCACATATCCATTAACTTTTCCTGCATCTTTTAAATTATTTTCACTATTATATGAGCGCTTACAAGTAAAATAGATGTCGTTTATCCGAAATGTTTCGAACTCGACGTCGACGATTAACAATAATAGATTAAGATAGAATAATATAGTAGACTAGTGTAAATCCTGGTCGTATATAAAAAAAGGAGGCAATACTCCAGGTTTCACAGACCATTAAGTATATCAAATTGAGTTTAGTAACGCTTAAATTAGGAGGAGAGCGTATCATTTAGAAAATCATCAGTTTATAAATGATCGATTTGAGAAATAATAAAGCTTTTTATGTATACATATAATATAAATGTAACTGATCGCTGTCTGTACGTGAAAGACATGAAAAAAAATATTTGGGGCATTTATCAATGTAATAGAACCAGAAACAATGATTTTTAATTTTCCTTTCCGTTTGTCTGTTTGTTTGTGTACGCTAATTTCAGAAACGGCTTGACCGATTTAATTGTAATATTTATTGTATTGTGATAAAAATCCTTTAACATTTTTATCATTACAAACGGTTCATAAACAAAAAACTAACAACCATTTAAATTATAATTTTAAGCAAAGTGTGTGATATAAACGAGATCGCGGGAATAGTTCAGTCATATAGTTTAAGCCATGTAGTGCAAGCGAAGCCGCGAGCGGCGCCAAATATACGAATAATGTGCATGTGTATACACACTTAGTTACATTAGATTGCCAATTTAAATGAATATAATTATGTTAAAAACAGGTCGCAGCTGCCAATATTTAAGTCCACCTGATCGAACCGGCGGTCTGATATTGCCTTGAACTAAACTTATAATGTGTGACCTAAATAAGAACATATTTTGGAATTCTTTTTTCTTTTGTATATTCTATATTCTTTTTCATAGGAGATAAATGAGACCTACAACGTATACAAAACATTTATGTACAGATATCGCATAAATGTACCAACTAGTATATAAAATGTCAATAACAATCAAATAGGTTGTTATTTCATTTTAACTTAATAGTAGCGTCGTTCGCGCCAAAGATACGTCTTAGCCAGGCGTCTCTTGTACACATTGTAGTGTACAAAATGTGTAAAATAAAAATTTAATGTATGTCTAATGCGTTGATATAAAAATATTTTCTTTCTAAACTTCTCCTAGCGCGTAATATATTTAAAGTGTTTCCTATCCGTATTCTGGATATAAAAACGACGTTAGGACTCACAATAATGAGTGAGGGTATGCCATATGTTGCGAAAGATGGTAAAAGAGAAAAATAGTCTGAATTGAAAAATGTATTTTTTGTAACATTTTTAAAGTGTTATTCGCATACTTAAGATATTAAATGATCCAATAGGCGCAGGTTCGAGTACCGGTACGTTAAAATTTTTATATTTTATAAATATATGTTTTTCATAAAAAAATTATAAATATATGTAGTCCGTGGTCACAGGTAGACTGAGGTGGCATTCGTCTGTCAGTTGATACAATTATTATATCAAACTACCGCCAACTAATTTATATGCCTCGCGTACTGCCCTGGACTCTTCAGATTGAGCTGACTGTATCTTGCTCTTTGGTGTGATGTCAACATGTGTAAAAATCGCGAATACCAGACATTTTTTTTTCACTATATTCTATATTATAAAACTTATCTAGAATGTTAATACTTTAATTATATCATGGAGTATTAATATCTCCTTGCTTGAAAATTCAAACCACACTCTCTTTCTTACTTTGTACCAACTGACATATGCTGTATGTATGTTATTATATAAAGACAATATTATCTGTATAATTTATCTTCGAATCTAAACGACCAGTTGAAAACGTGATTTGATCTATGTTTCTATTAAAGATTACGGTGTTTTCAATCATTCAATAAAAGTTAGGAAATGGCCCTGTGGGTTTATATAATATATATTAACATATGTAGCTGGTTGTTTGGTTTAAGATTTTATAAGACAAAGTGTATTTCAATATGTTACTTCACACTTAAATCACACACTAAAAACCAAAAACATCATTATAACATTGAAAAACAATTACATTTTATATAACCTCTTTTTACTACCACACATTGTGTAAAAGATAAGAAGATCAAAGAGGATAATAGCGAAACGCCAATTATACTTATTGGTATTATCAGTAACCATTTATTTTTCACTAACTTTAACTAAAACTGGTTTCCGATTCTTTCCTTGCATTACCGGTTGCGCGCTTTTGTTCATAGATTATAAATGTGTTCTAGATTAATATAAATTAAATAAGATTTTAAAATAATAAAATAACATGTCTGTTATACATTATTTATACAAATTAAAAATGTATATTATTAAAACATTTTTTTTAAATCAATTTTATTCGATTCACATTGGGATTTGCGACTGATAATTTATAAATAAATGATTGCAATAGCTACCTTCTTGTATTCAGGAGCTATTTAAAAAAAATAGAGTTGTATTAGTTAGATAAGAGAGCTAAACATTTAATAAAATATTTATCGAAATAACTATGACACTTTTTTAGACAAAGTAGAAAAAAAATAACTAAATAGTTTAAAATTAGGTGTTCTACGTCTATCCTACTATGCAATTGAAAGCGTGAAGTCAAAAGAAATATGTACAATCAAAATATTTTGAATAAAAACAAATTGCTTAAAATATTTTTTTATAATATTAAATTCATAAATATATTTTAAAATTTAATTTATTTAATATATTTACTAATAATAGCAAACTTACATTTATATGATGTATATCGTTACCTGTGAATCCACGCATGATCTTTGGCTCGGCAGACGGCAAGTCAACGGGCGCCATATTCCCCAGTCCAGTTAGACACAACTTGCGCGCCGAACGTGTTAAAATGGACGCTGCCGCCATTACGAGCGAAAACAAAAATTAACAAGTGCTTCTGCATTATTGTTCTGTGCTTAAAAAAGTTTATCTAGTTAAATAAAAAATAGAAATAAACTTATTTCATTATTTAAAACAACTGTTTTTTTTATTATTTAATTTAAGTTGTAACAGTGTAGTAGTGTAGTTTTAGTGCTTCAAACTGGAGTCTGATTGGACTAATTTGTAATGAAATAATAAACAGGTAATGTTATCTATTGAATACAAATTTAATTTATCTATTAACATATTAGGTGCTTAACATATAAAATATTTTTTTAGCTGTGATAAAAGTAATTATACAAAAATTAATGTTTGATGCTTACCTACTTTCGAAGAACTGTGTTTAATAATTGCTATCTTGTTGTACTTTTATTATTTTAATTCCTTTTACACTCTGAAAATTGCAAAATGTTTGCATCAATTTTTAGCAGTGTGACCGTCGGAGATGACAAAAAGTTTGCATCCGGTACACAACAATGTGACTATATATCGTAATCAAGACATTATGTACCTTGTTAGAAATATAGCAATTTAAATGGCCTCCTTTTTGTAAGTAACATATATTTTGAATAATCTCAGTAGCAAAGAAATAATATTCTTGACCTTTACTAACGTATTTAAAGCCTTTTAAATATATTTTTTATGTATCTTAAATCTGAAGCTGGTTTATATAAAAACAGACATTAATAGATAGTATAACAAAAAACAAAAATAAGAACTACAAAGTATATATATCTGTTAAAAATTATTTTATATTTAGGCATCACTGCGTTTGTCGGGGTGGTCGATTAGATACGTTATAATTCCGTTGTCTGGTTACCCAGATCTTTCATATTAAACGGCACAAGCAGTACATAATATCAAAAATAACCGTTCACAATACTTAAAACAATGATTTTGGTAATATTGTCTCATGTGATACAAGACAAACTTGACTGAGTATTTTATATAAAATTATCGACACCGAAATTCCAATATCGAAACCGTAAATACCTAATTAAAATAATTTAATTAAAAGAAGCTTATGTGCTTTAAGCAGTATTACGTACGTAATTTCATTTAAAAGTTGAGGAAATTTGTTAATAAGTCGATAATCTGCCATGGAAGTAATGTGTGAGGCGTAGCTCGCTAAAGCCTCATCGATATGCAAAAGGCTTTTAAGTAGTTAGCAACCTGTTGGCATTGTGTGCCGGTATAACTCAATTATTAGTATTATCTTGACATAAATGTGACGGGCGGTAATTTAGTGGTCGTAGGTTCGATTTTTAAACCTAAATGTTACAATTGATTGATTGTTTTTATGGAACCTCATCGTTTTTTAAATTCTAGAGACATTGCATATTTTTTATATTCTCTTAATCGCACAATTTGTAGGTATAAATTGGAGGTATCCGTAACTGTAACCGATGCCGATTTGAAATTTACGGGTAATTTTGGATATGGCCCGAGTCTAAATGGGAGCTGTCCAAAAAGGATTCAAAAAAATATAAAGGCACCTGAGATTCAAGTAATATTCAACAAAATTAAATTAATAAATTAGT
Organism: Podotricha telesiphe; assembly: GCA_038994665.1. Lineage (NCBI taxonomy): Eukaryota > Metazoa > Arthropoda > Insecta > Lepidoptera > Nymphalidae > Podotricha > Podotricha telesiphe. The sequence continues at coordinate 11,757 of JAOYRR010000063.1, read as the reverse complement.
AGCTGAATTTTATATTTTTTTATATTATTATTTCTTTTGTTTCTGTAAACATAATGTCCTAAAAATTAAATTATCTAAAAGTAACGGATAAATCGAATTATTTTATATTCTTAACCGAGACCGACACCGATGTAATATTCTCCCTATACCGTTATCCAGATCAGATATGTTAAATCCATAATATACCTAGTTATAGATAAAAAATAATATATTCGTGATTTAGATAATATTAATTCTGATCTTAAAAACCTTGTTTAGTACAAAACCTTGTTTATTACTATTTACAGTAGTAAATAGACTAAAAATCAACGAAATCATAAAATTCATTTGCATTTATAATTTGATTAAGAAATAATTAAATAGAATAAAATATACATATATGATGAGTGGTTACTATACTCTTCAGAATGAGTGTTGATTGTGACAAGAATTATGTCAAGTCTACTACTAAATAGATCTAGCCTTCTATAATCTATTACTCTTAAACACTTATACAAAAGTTTAATCATTTTGGGGATATTAGGTAGATATCAAAATATGCGAACATTTTAACAGTATTTTTTTATCTAAGCTGAGATGTTGCGGCGGCCCTTAGTATAAGGAACCTAGAAATAAGATTCTCCGGTTCCACTTTCGCGTTCGTTTGATTTTGCATAATTAACTGAATTAAGCGATGGATGGTTTATTCAGGACGCGGCGAATTGAATTTGTAACTTTTATTCTCACTACTTACGGAGACATTGCACGCTACGTACAAGAACCTAATGCCGTAACTTATATGTTCGTTAAAATTTTTATACGTTTTTTAAATATGTCTTTTTTAATAAATTTGAGTGAGTAGTTTACGCAGACGAAGCCACGAGCGGGTCGCTAGTTAATGAATATATTATATTATATATTAAATAAATATTGCCTCAAATGGAGCACAAATTCTGCGACGACATTGTTTTTCACGTTCAAATATAAAATTTCATTATTAATGTTACTACCTTATACAAAATATATATGTCATAAGTATATACACATTGTACTTTATAGATTACTTTAAAATCTTTCTTCTACCTAGATAAATCCTTTAGCGACCATTTAAATATAAATAGTAACCTGTTCTTTAAAATGTAATTAATACAAATTTCGGATCCGAGTTTGTAATTTCCTCTGCACCGTTTCAAATGAGTAAGAAACCGTTACTTTGAAGTGTTGTTAGCTATTCATCTTATTTTTATCTATATTTTCGTATATTAATTTATTTATTTATTTCATAAAGGCTTGAAGAATCAATTAAGTTAGGACCATATTAATGCAATACGTTTAGTTAACTGTAGTTTGAACATGTAACACGAATAATGCGCGCTGGTCGCTCCCGCACTCTACTCTGAGCAGGCCGTCGAGGGTGCCCACCATCTTTGACGTCGGCGGCGTGCCTGAAGATTGGGGTTCCCATGGCCTGGGCTAGTGGCGGTCGAAGCGGAGCGCCGTGAGATTTTAGTGGGTAAACGGACGGCCTACATCTGCCAGTCCGGATACTCACATAAACCAAGTCCCCAATTGTGCTGGTATCTTTGCTGGGTTTGGACTTCCCTACCTTAGCAAAAAAAGAAAGTAAAACGAATACAATGCTGACCACTAACAATACGTCCATATTTAATTGTTTATGTTTGTTTCCAATATAGTTAAACTATATATGATCAGTAAGACTTATGGACTGAGTGCGAGGTCTTTTAATTATTCTTCAGCCTTTTAAATTTTCGAATATTATAATACTTTACTTTTTTTCAAAATATTAAGAAATAATATTGCCATATCATTTTGTCAAACCAAGTAACCCACCCTAAAAAAAATCACCCGATTACTTTTATCAATCTTATACATTTTAGATTTTAATAAATGTGATAGTTTAACTAAATATGCGATACCCTTATCATCTTCCGCAGAATAATACTTATGCTTGGAAGCTTTGAGAATTAGAAAGGTATAAATATTTAAACATAGTATCAGTATATTAATAATTAAATGTTCTTAATTTTTTTCCTTACGTATGTGAATAAATCATAGTAAATAAAATAAACACAAATAAAATTCCACCCTTTTCGCCTATTGGACATTGCATTATTTTTTTTACTAAAACATACAGACGGATAGATTGAGATGTATCAAATAAAAGTGTATTAAAACAGATTAGAGGAACGTAGCTCGTTTCCTTATAGTAACGTTATTTTTACATTTAAAAATATACATAGATGTTCTTGGCAAATGCGATTTGAACTCGCAACCATCGCACACAATCAACCTGCCTTTGCCTTAATATTAATTTCAAAAAAAAACACGCGAATGCTCTTCATTACTACCTCCGTTACATTTACAAAATCGCGTGATGTACCAAATGGCGCATTTTTCACGGTACAGATTTTATAATTTAAATGTAATATCATCACGAAACCGACCATTAGCGAGGACAATGGCAGTCTCCATTGTGCATAATATAAAACCGACTCAGATTTTTCAATTATCATTTATTTAGATTAATACGAAATACTCTGGTCTTATAATTAAATAGCTTTTGTACGTGGCTTTTCTCGACTTGTTTTTTTATCTAAGGAATTAGTTATATAAAAATCCAGCCTAACTATGTGTAAATTCATAATGGCACACTATGGTTGAGTAATAAAAAATTGCTCTGCAAGCTCTTTATATTATGTATTAAAGTTTGTCATTAGCTCACATAATAATAGTGTCTATGAAGTTGGACTAATCATTGCTTTTTGTATTAAAATAATTATTTTGATTTAAATAATAATGAAAAAATGCATTATCAAGTAAACTAGATATTGAAATGAATAATACTATCGAGAAATCTAAACATCTCATCTAACGGTAGTCGTTATTCCTTTCTTGTTTCATAATTATTAAAAAAAAACGGCGTTAGGTTCCCGCGCCTGGCATGCAATATATGTGCGATTTAAGACTGTAGTAATAGGTATATTGTGAAGCAATTAAATAAGCATTACTTTAATTAGGTTTAGGGATAAGGATTTCGTTTTTCATAAAAAAATAATCTCTTATCTTGGTCGACCTGGTCACGACATCAGGTTTAAGCTGTAAAATGTCGTATTTCAAGCAAATTGGGCAGCACTAGTTGCCTAAAATAGCTTCACGCATTATCCCGCATAGCAGGGTAGTTATGGAGCTAGTGACCAGACACTCCGTTCTCCACTTTCGCCTGAATTCGGCACATTGTGTGTTGAGTCGCGGAACTCAACGCCAAAATAGCTTTGCGAATATTTTGTTGAAGTATCGAAGTATAAAGCTAATAGGCACGTAAAAAATAAGAACACTGAATTCCACCACACAATATCCTAGGCGTTGTAGGTGTTTCGTTTATTTTCAGAGCGAAAATAACATATAGGTTATAAAAGTAAAAATGTATTTCTGTACAAAATTGGGGACATAAGCTTCTTTATTATGTATCGAAATTAATCAATCTTACAAATCCATGGTTAATTTGTATTACAATTCTCTTTTATGGATTTGTTTAACGCATTCGAATAATCGGATAAGTCTTGCCAAAATGTAATTAATTTATGCGCGCCCGTAATTGTTTTACAGCTAATATATGGATTAACGCTAGTAAGATGATTTTCATTAAAATGTAATTATTATCATGTTATTATGAGAACAAATAAAGTCGTCGGAAGTTTTTGTATCATTTTGCTGGGTTGGTTTGAAGAGATTGAACATTGAAACTATTCTCTACTCTACTATTCTAGTTAAATAAATAATAATTTTAGAAGTGCCTTAATTTAGGGTGTAGTTTTGAAGATAAGCTTATATAAAAATTGTATTTATGTAATTATTCATTATCTTAATAATTTTTATCAAATACATATTAGAAGTAATGAAATAAATTGATTTAATACTTTGAAAAAAACATCTTTTGTATTTTTATTACGCTTAGGATATAGGATGATTTGAAAAACAATTTTCGAAGACGTAGAAAAAATTTAACGTAGCAGGAGGATACGTTGTTACATAAGTTGTAATAGGCGTATGAGAATTTCGACGTAGCCGAATGTAGAACCTATAACTTAGCGGTCAGAGCGCTCAAACGGTTTCCAAGAGGCGCGGGTTCAAATCCCGCTACCTTCAAGATTTATATGTTTTCGAAAAAAAATCGACAAAATGATGGCTTGAAATTGAAACAAGGTCCTTACTGTGAACGCGTAAAGTTTTATATTTTTATGGACAAAACGAATTTGTATAAAAATTTACCTTAAATTATTTACAATCAGAGACACGGTTTATTAAATATTGAAATAATTTTTCATAATGCTCTAAAAACCAACACAAAGTATGCATATTATCAGTACAAATGTTGAAATTTATCTCGTAACTAACATTCATATAATAGATCATGGCGTATTTATAAACCTGTAGAATATATAATCTGCCAAAACAAGTCGCAAATGAGATCGTTTACCCACAGACTGGCTGTGACTGCGAAACTCAGTGTTGTACCGTTACTTCACACAAAACAGGTGTATGGGAACATCTGAGACTACTTACAGTGTATGGATAAGTTTAAATAGATAGTTATGACTTTGGTTTGTTCACATAATATTTGTTGGTAAAATTATATGTTTATTTGCCGTTATTGTAAAGTAGCTGTGATATATCTTTGCATTTGTAGCCAAATCTCATTCTACAGAATATTACTAATAACTTCTGTCTATCAAAATGAAATGCTTTATAATATGGAAACGGTTAAATATAGGAATAGAATATTCTTTATTGCAGAAAAAATACAAATCTATACATATAATAAAGATGTAACTGATCGATGTCCGTACATGGGAGATATATGAAAAAACAATATTATTGGGCCATTTAGCAAGATAATAGACACGAAACCAATGATTTAAATTTCCTTTTTGTTTGTCTGTGCATTTGTGCACGATATAAATTATAAATTAAAGCGAAGCTTGTAATCGAAATAGTTTAGTCGTGTAGTATACGCAGGTGAAGCCGCGAGATGGTCGCTGGTATCGCATAAAAGCAAAGGAGGTCTTATTGCTAAGAATATAATTTATAGACTACCTCTTAAAACAGCCAACTTATTCAATAAGTTCCTTTTCCGCTCACTGACGGATGTTAAAAGTTAGTTTTATTCAATTAATAAAGAGAAGCTAATACAAATTTAATTGTATATGCAAATGGTTTACTACGTTTTTTGTACCATCTGTCATTAGGTAATAACAGCTATCAAAGTGCTCCATTATATTTTTATGAGTTCCACTTTTCTAACTTTGTAAAACGCAAATCATTAATATAGAGAAAATTGATTGCGGTCAAGTTTAATGTCAATACTGATTAAATAGTTAATCTCATTCATTATTTAAAGAGTATGTTCATTTTTTTTTTGTGATGACTGAGAGAAACCAAACATACCCCTCTACACTTTCCCTTCCTTCATCAGTTGCCTTTTTTTTTCAAATATAATCCATACATATAAAAAAATGTAACTGATTGCCTGGAAGATATATAAAAAAAATATTATGGCATTTATCGATATAATAGAACCCAAAACAATAATGTTTAATTTTCTTTTCTGTTTGTCTGTTTGTTTGTGCACGCTAATCTCAGAAACGGCATAACCGATTTAAATGCATTTTGACTTACTGTGGTAAACTTCCTTTAACATTTAGTGCTTATTTAATTTTAATTGATTCATAAACAAGAAAGTTACAACCATATAAACTATAAATTTAAGCATTTAATTCAAGTTACAACGCGGGCGGGCGAAACAACTAAATAGTTTAGTCATATAGTTTACGCAGGAGAAGCCGCGAACGGATCGCTAGTTTTATAATAAGATTACTATTACATTTAGATTAGCCACCCGGATGAGCATTAACAGTATTTAATTCCACACAGTCACGTAAGTATAGTATTCTTGAACAGAGTAATATAATATTTATTGGGGAGTGGTTGCGACATTCGATAGTTTTGGGTTTGAGTCCCGATCTTCCTAATTCCATTCTTATAATCTATTCACATATAAGTATATTATACATATTTGATTTCTGGCCTATTTAAATTAGTAACGGTGGCCTATTTAAATTAGTAGTAGCGGTGAAGTAGGTTCCTCCGCTCTGCAAGTCTTTTAGCGTGAGCTGAAAATAACGAGCTATGTGGTGAATCTCATACTACGCAAAACAATGCAGAATGTGTAAAGCGCGAGTCCGTCTGGTCTGTATGTTGCTTTTGTTTAATAAATTGTTTTAAACCAGACTCAAATATATATGTAGTAACTAAGAAATGATTTTTAATACACATTGTATGGAAAAATATGTTTATTATTTATTATAAATAATTATAATTTTATTAACATTGGAATATCGGGTGTTTCTAAAAGACTATTGTCTTTGTATAATTTTTTTCCGAGATATTTAATTAAAGAACTATGTTTTTTCAATATTAAGTAGTTTTGGAGTTTGGAAGGAAATTATTAATTTGCCTCTTTTTACTTAAATGGTCCTTTAACAGTCATTTAAAGGACCGTTGAACTATATCGAAATTGAGGTCAGTCTGCTAAATATTTTAATTCTTTTATTGTACCCCCTATAAAATTTCATCTCACTTATTAGTATCTACTCTAATAGAAATAAACTCACGGACATACAGATATGAAAGTGGTGATATAAGAATTACGTTTTTGTTTTATTCATATGGAACACTAAAAAAATAATATTCTGCTATATTTTATCAAACCTTTGCAATATTAAAAAAGGTTCGAGCAAAACCAAACTTTTTCGCTGTTTAATTGTGTTTCTTTAACACATTATTATAATATTTGCAATTTCAGAACTTCCTAAGTTGTTGATTTATAAGACAGTACCTACTATTAAGAAATAAAGTTTTGATACTCTAATTTATAACTTCGACTTCAAACTGTGCTACTTGGAAAAAAACATTTTCTTAGATGTCTAAGGAATTTTGTTGCGACGATTTATATTTTAATTGGATAATGTTATGGATTAAGTAAATGTCTATTTAATAATAATTGAGTGGGTGCCAAAGATAAGGCTTATATTAATATCAAATTACATAGTAAAGTCCGCACCACTGCATTTAAATGTTCCGGGTTCAAATCCCGCGCGGGAAGATAGCTTACAATGAATATGCATTTGTCTATCCCGTTCTTTTGTATACAAAGCATGGCTGAATCCCGCTAGTTAACTTGAAGAATTTTTATATGGCAACAAAACAGACAAATGATTGACCTAAGAATTATATTTAGGAAATGTATAAAAATTTGAACGCAGCGGTATTTCAAACCTTGAACGATTTTCAAGAGGCGCGGCTTTAAATTACGCTGCGTTCAAATTTTTATACGTTTTCTAAATATGTCTTATTCAATTTCCTTAGTGTGGGAATAACGCTTTAAAAAAATGTAAAAAAATAAGAATTATATTATTGGATTTTAAGCTTTTGTTTAAGTAGTTAGATTAAGCTGACGGCCTTCTATTTTACATGCTTCTATTAGGTCTTAAATTTTCATAGGCTGTACATTATAAAAACTAAAGCTTATTAATTTATTTTGATATTACCTTAAGTACCTATTACTAAGAAATATAAACATAATATTTTCAAAAAAAATCATCAATAACGTAGTGGGATATGAACCTGCTTCTCCAAAACGAGCCAATGAAGCTAATATCAGTTTTTTCTTAACATTTCAATATGGCTCCAATATATTTTCAATATAATATTCAAATATATCATTCAAATTGCATTGTCCATAATAAATACATCTATTTTTAAAGAAACGTACATGCAATTTAAAATACAATACCTGCTTAAATATACTCGCATCTACCATTTAGGTATAACTGTATAAACTAGATATAATTAAACGAGGTGCAATACTGGCCTGATTATTGATATTCGGTTTCAATACTAATTGGTATCTGATACAGAAATAGTCAGAATCAACTTCAATTATGCCCTCGTTAGATTTTGTTGGATAATTGCATGACAGATGTGCTTAAATGAATTAAATAATCTAGATATTAAATTTACAATTTGAATGAATTAATATAATGGAGTGCATATTTTATTAGAATTTTTTATATTGTCATTAAGGAAATCGTGGCTAAATGGGATAACGCCTGATTATAATCGTGATGGTTGTAGATTCGATTCCCACTCGGGGTAATGGTTATATTTGAATTATTTTTATTGGTCCGCTCTGGTACCTAAGACAAAGAAGGCCGTTGAGTTCGGCTATACAGTGTCTAGCACAACACGCAGTGTTTAGATTTCGGGTGGAAAGTGGAGAACGAAGTGTCTATCTAACTATCCTGATATGCGGGAAAAAGAGTGTAATTGAAAAAAAAATGTTATGCTGTAAGAGAGTGATTACATTTTGCTTGACTTTACATCTTGCAGTAATTCCTTTTTGAATAGTTTCATTTTCCCGCTCTGCTAAGACAATAGGCGGCGTTTAATTCCGTTACTCAACACTCAACGTATAGAATTTGGGCGATAATCGGAAAACGGAGTGTCCTGACAGTAGCTTGGCTCTCTGCCTATCCTGCTATGCGGGATAAAGCGTGTAGCTGACAAAAATAAATCTATTGAGTTACATAGACTATAGCTACAAAGATTTATTTAAAATGACCATATTGCATATACAGTGTTGCCATGTTTGTTTATAATCAATTATTATTATTGTTTGGCTCTAACATTTGTACTAAGGTTAGAACCAACCTCACCCTGACGTTAATTGTATAGGCTGTCACATCGTTGCAATCAATGCAACAATTCAACTTCATTAACAATGTATGGACTGTATTATGAAAATTACAAAATAATTGATTGACGCTACTTAAATACATATACTTAGTTTGGAGTTACTAGAAATAACATTTATTGGTGAAAGTAAATAATTGTCCGTTGACCCGAAGGCAACTTTTAAAACTTAGTTTTTATCTTTTTTGTTCATAAAATAGACTTAATCTCTAATTGGTATTATCATATAACAGCATAAAGAATATGGTGTGTAGTTTGATATAAATTATGAATTACAATAACTTTATATGATTTATGAATATTTCTAATGGGCGTATTCGTTTTTTTTAACAGTTTCAATTACAAGCATAGCAAACAATTAAATATTGTAACTCTCAACTCAATTAACATTGTATATATGTCAAACCTTTGATTGTATAAGAAATTATTTTAAACAACATTATTTATAATGTGAAAAACTGCAGCTTCACGTTTTTAATTCTCCGTTTCTTTTAAATTCTTACCGAAATCCAGACATTGCATGTTGAGTGGCGGAACTCAACGCCGCGCTTTGTCTTAGTTACCAGAGTTGAGAAATGAAAATATTGGTACTGCTGTATCACAAGCAATTCCATACAAAATGTCCTGCTTCACAGTTATTCTTATGACATCTGTGATAACTTTCCGAAAAATTTATAACCAACCTTTCAGAACACTTAACTAGCCAGTGTGCCGCCGTTTATCGTTCAGGCCGATTCTGAACGTTTTGTAGAACACTGTTATATTGTGCTATTGTCTTAACGAGACATATGATAGATTAGCTCGCATACAATAGGCTTTACAAGGCTTTGTGTGTTAGGATGCGCTTCATTAGGTGCTGTTTAGCTGGAGAGTAGGTAATGAAGTCGGATGCGGGTCATCATAACGGCACTTGAAAGCTATAGCTATGTTTCAGTCCAAATTTTCCAATAATATTTTCTGCGTCTTTCTCGTTATTTCTTTCAATTATTAATTGTCGTCACCGTGGTTGTGTGTTTGATGCTACCCATGGGTAAGCTTACTTATATTAAAAAATACGTTTGAGTCAGAAATCAAACCGTAGTTAGGCCGTTAAAAAGCACAACGTTATTTCTGTTAAAAGATGATGTGTCCAAAATTAAAGAAAAGTCCTAAATTAAAGAAAAACTTTTTTGATTGCCAAGATAAAAAATAGAAGAAGTTGTTATACAGTATATAGTGATGTCAAAATTTTCAATGCTATACATAGCCGTTACAATGTTGGAATTATGTAAAATAGGGTATTTGGCTCCAATTATCATTGCTAATACCTATTGCCGTCACAAGGGCTGACCCTTCAAACATCCTTTCAAATATTATTGAGATAACTTGCTTTTATGTTATAGGCGTTACATTATGATAAATGGTGAGGCTAATATACTGTATATATTCATATTAGTACTCTTTATAATAATGAAAACGAATAGTTCAACCTTTTGACGCTTAATATTCGTGTAGCTTTAACAACATGTATGTATCCCAATGGTCGTGGTCATTTTACCCCACGAGGGAGACGATTTGAGAGATAGATTTGATTTTAGGGAAATAGCGGGGCCAATATGGACCCTTGCAGCGAAAGATAGACTAACGTGGAAAACTTTAGAGGAGGCCTTTGTCGGAAGAAAAGTTACATCGGATTAACGGCCGATTGCCGATAAATATATGTAAATCACTATTTAGAACTAAGTAATCATTTTAATTAAATAAGGCATTTTCATTTATATAGCATGTAAGCAAACTATAGTACAAAAAAGGCATATTTTATTTTATATTTATTTATTTAATTTATTATGTACCCCAACCATATGGTACTGTTTATAGTTGTTTCTATTAACTTCATATAGGTTATTGTATTTTGTAATGCATTATTATATAAAAAAAATATTGACTTCCTGCATTTCTTCCCTATATAAATTATATATATGCCCATATTTTATACATTTCATTGAAATTTTTTCATCACAGATATTATATTTAAAAAATATAAAATTCTAAGAAGCTGTCGCTTCGGTGCGATGGCTTCAATTTTCTTACATTTTAATTAGGTAAGAGGAGACGAATTAAATTATCTTTAGTACTTTCTTGCTTTTGAATTCATTCGAATTGAAATAAAATGAATCTAAATTGGCTTACCCAAGAATTTTCCATATTTTAAAAGCAAAAGTTTTCTTGCCACTGTCTTGTTCTATACATATAATGGGAGCTCAGTAGCGTCCTTTGTAAATAAAAGTTTGCCTCATTTACGTAAGTACTGAAGACTGTCAGTCAGTCAGTATTATCACTAATGCGTGTTTTACAAATAAAAGTTTCTTGAATCTGTTTAAGTTAGGACACTTTTACTGTGTAAGCGTTCCTGCGACGTCTCGTGATGGTAGAGACGGTTTCAGTTGGGTTTTACTAGTTTGTATTGGGTTCCCGGATGAGTCCCACAGTGATATCCGCTCGTAAGGTGCCTTGATCTTGATGTTCTGCGTAAATGGCATATCCCAGCAACAAAAAAAAAAAGAACACTTTTACTGTATCATATTATTTGTAAGCCGCAGATCCCACTTGTCTTTCTCAATCCAACAAACAATAACTACTTGTAATTTTTCTTATACGCGTTTCACTCATTCACTAAACACTTAAGAGCGAAACCCTTGTCTTTCATGCTTGATGGTCCTCTTCTAACGTTTCTAATTCACTTTGTTTTTTTAGTTTTCTCTGAACACATACTTAGGCGTTTGGTAATCTTTAATTGTTTTATTTTTTGTACTATATAATAAGTATGTTAATTAATTAAATTATGGTGTCATTTCCTATATTCTCTCATACCAAAAGATTGTTTCTTTGAAATAATCTTTGAGACGCAGATATTTGTTAAAACTCTACAGAGATACTAACAACAAAAATCTAACAAACGCATATTAG